>JAUOZQ010000067.1:0-490234 GCA_030710315.1 Anomotaenia brevis | reverse complement strand
TATATCCTGAAAATCATATTTTTAGATCTTTGCATGGAGCATTCATATGGTTCCCGAAACCGAAATTGAAGTAAATGAAAAATTTTAACATTTCCAACCACTTGCCTCAAGCGCTTCTCTGAAATCTTATATTTTAGTTATTTTTTCAAAATAAAGACCTCATTCGTAAAGATAGGCCCAACACAATTATCGCAACGAAACGTCTTAAGACTTAATTAGATGCTTAGGACAACAAATGATTGACCGATATTTGAGCACGAGTAAAATAATTTATTTTAATTTTACACAAGTTTGAAGCAAGTTTGGTTTCTGTTTCTTGATGTGGCAATTGCTACTTGATAGAGTATCCATAAAAATAAAATTACTCTTGTTCTAATACTATGCATTGCAAACACCATGCAATTTTTTTGCTTTATTATTATTTATTATTTATATTTTTAGTAAAACAACATCCTGCATTTAAATTGAATTAGAAGGTCAACAATCTAGAAAATGATCAGTTAGGAGAAAATATATGAAAAGGAGTGGGTATTAATTGCTAGAACTTCGTAGGACTTCCTTCATTGAGCTTCCTTTCAAAAATCACAGCTTGAAATGTAAAACTTTATCTTACAGTCTATAAGTGGCTGCAGTGACAATTTACAAAATGACCTGGTAGTAGTTGAAAGTTGTGGTTGAAATTCAAGATAAAATGCTTGTCAGACATGTTACCCACCAATTACCGTTTCCCTGCGAGGAGGTGACTCTTCTCGAAGTACGGCAGACATCCTTAAAGTGAAAGTGGTAAAATCACTGCTCTCTGTTTTGCACTAGCGTGGTCGCCTACACTGCTTAAAGTCGGCAAACCAATCAGCAAGTGAGAATAGCAACTCGGCTGCCAATGAAATTACGGCCTTAAATCCCATTTGCAATGAGCTGAGTTCAAATCCATGGCATTAGGTCGCCCAAGCCATCGAACAACAATTATTGGTAAACTTCACTCAAGTACAGAATTAAATGAATGCTCTACAGCTTAAAAGAAGGACTTTGCTGCGAAATCCATTACCGTGTTAATTGTGGAATCAATTTATCAAGAAAGCAGATACATGCCCCACAACTCCTAGCTAGATTGGGCTGCTATAATAAGAAAATAACTATTACTTGGTTCCTAGCAGCGATTCAAATTTCAGCCAATGATAACCAAATGATCAATTTGGATACTAATTGTAAATGAAACAGATTACTCTACATGAACAAGCTTAATGCCCTGCGAATTAAATATTTCCACACACAGAATTCATTCAAGAATTTAATTTGGTTTGCACAAAACCTAGTGCACCTAATCACGAGGATTATCTATTTTTACAAAAATTCTTCATGGACACATAATGCGGAGGATTTTACTTCTTAAAAAGCCATTAAAGTATCCTTGAAAGGTGCCGAATATCTTGTTTGCCTAAGGGAAAAAATATTAACGAAAAATCCAGCGCTAGGTACTAACTTCTCGAAAATCCAAAAAAATGTCCTTTGCGTTAAATTTCGATCGGAGAAAGTACCTATAAGGTGATCAATTTTCTTCAGTTCTTGTCATACAAGACAGCGTTTCGAAGGCGAAGATATTTCATTTATAACTTAATATTTTACTCGAAACGTTAATGAATTGACTCTTTATCTCTTTCCTACCTATAAAGTTGTTCGAAAAAGACACGTTGAAATGGTCCACTACCAGTCTCGTTACATTAAGATAGAAGGTCAAGGACCGATTTAATCCTGCAAATAATCTAGTAATTGCCTCTGTTGAGCTGTTTTCAGTCAACTATGCTTAGCTTTCATGAATTTAAACCAAATCTGATTGCAAGAGATCAAACAGAAAGTTGTATGATTGTGGAAAAATTTTGCTGGGTTTTTTCATTGCACCGACATTATCAAGTTTAAACAAGTTCAAGCATGTCAAAACAATTCACTGGATGTTCACCTTCCTTTTAGTACACTGTAATTGGTTTCAAATTAGCATCTACTATGAGCTTTTAAATCTGATGAGGTATTTAAGAATTCCATTCCTGAGCTGTGGAAAATTGTAATTAGTGGAGTTCAGAGTCCTCTTTAACACTAGGTTCTTATTCTACGGTATTATCAATTTACCCGGGGACAGCACTTTGTATCAAAATGCAGGCAAATATCTGTTGGACATTTGGCATCCTTTTATAACCTCGAGTTTATTTATCTGACTGAATATGATAAGGTATTGTTCTTAAGAGGCACCGAATCTCCCACCTTGTCAGAATAAAATGGTTAAAAACGATTGACCATCTTATATGCGGTTTCAAAGCAAGTCTTAGGTATTTACTCGTGAAGAAAATATTGAAACCATACCTGGAACATCTATTATGATACAAGTTCAAGAAATCGTAAGATCTTATATTTCCCTTTACTCTCGTGCCCTCGTAATCAAATATAAAAGTCGAAAAAATAAGGTAATATAAGTTGCAAAATTGTATTTCGATTCATCATCATGTTTTCTAAATTGTATGAATAGTTAGTGTTGATTCTGGGAAGCATTTTGTAAATAGTTTTATGCAAAAATAAGCTAGTAGATTCAACCATATATGATTTTCGGTGAACATCAAAAGCAAATTGTTGAGAGTACAATGCACCAAACCTAGAAAAAATAGCTTTTCGATGGACATAATTGAAAAAACTTTAGAAAATATGGCCTTTATAATAAAACAGTCACAACTGCTGAAGATTTTCCCATAAAACCAATGCATATTATCAGGTTCTTAAATTTACATATCATGGCTTAGGGTAAAATACAATGCAGTTACCTTTTTTTGAAATTCTAAAGTCATCAGTGCCAATAAACCATACATCGGTGCAGTCCAAGTGTGAATGACAGGTGCAATTGGCTGCAAAACCCAGATGCAGATGCAATGTCCCAACATTGAATGTTGAGCATGTATATCAGCGTTTTTCCAAAGTTAAATGAGGAAATCGAGAAACTGGAAGCTATCTTCAGCATTACGAAGAAGCTTTAAATCCTTTGATTCAAGGAACGTTCAAAAATTACAAATAAACCGAAAAAAACTAAATTATTGGTCTTTATAAAAATGCTTTTTCTCTTCTCCTTTCTAAATATAGCTCTATATCTCCCTCTTTTATCTACTAATAATTGATTATATTACCCAAGACAAAACTGTGGTAACTGAACACTCACTTTTGTAGAAATAGAAATAAGCCCTTAAGACTATGAGGGAGAAAATCGTTTATGTTCTATTGCATAGAAAACATGGATTTCGAATTTTTGATAATTCATTAATTGATCGGATGTCAATGCCCTGGCTGTAGCTTTAAAAGCAATCAATTTACCCCGGCAATGTCGAAGTTGATAAATGATTAATTATTGTAGCACATTGGCTAGATTGTTTGCGTTTTCAATAAATATCACTCGAATTTTATAAAGGTGACCTTACTGCATAAAACTCATCCCATCAATCGAGTACCTTCCATGAGATCATAAGTGTGTCGTAAGTATGTCTAGCTTAAAAAGGCAATCTAAATAAATTTTAGGGAACAATGAGTAGTTATCCCTCCAGCTGTTACTGATATTAAAACACACTAGCATTCCTTTAACAGCTGGGACGCATTCTCGTTTGTGGTGATGACAACAAGGGGAATGAATTACTGGAGCTCCACCCAAATCATGAAAGAGATGACTCGCATCGGAGATCCAACTTCGCGTTCGATTGTAGTTACTGCTCAATATTTTCCCAGTGAATACTCTACAAGGAATTCACAGTGAAAACCATGGGGTTCATTCATCCTCAAATAAGCCTGCTTCAGGTTCCGGAAGGACGGAGTGTGGCAGTCATTTGAAGTAAAACTCCCTGGCAATAGGGCATCTACCATCTACCAGCCCCCTTCCTCGATGCTACTGCTTTAATACTTGCCGGCCAAAAATGTCAGCTCAATTAGCTCATCTTGAGTTTCTTATGGCGGGTTATTTAGCCGCTATATTTAGGATGGATGTATCCTATTTGGTTAAATCAATTTATATATGGAGGATTAGAAAAGAATTCTCCAATGATTTTCAACAAGTTTCCAAATTATTTTTATCTTTAAGATTTCACACTTGTTAATTTAATATCATCAACATTCCGGAACGAAGGATGAAAATGTGGTTTCCGTTATATGGAACGCATATTTTGGTGAGTCGGATTTAAAGTATTAGTATTTCCCATGACATAATGGGGATTTTGCTTCGATTTCTGCATTTTAATTTTCGTTTTTGCTAGAAGTTTGTTGGCAAATATGGGGAAAGAAATTTTTGTGTTATGGTATAAGCGTTAATTTTAATGTCTCGTTTTCAAAAGCCTGCTTTGCGTACCTTAGCGAGTGTTAAAAGGTCTTTGCAAAAATGTGGACACTTCTTCAGAAAAACTACAATTTCAATATTTTGAGCCTTTCGTTTCCGTCTTTCCCTAAGAATAGTTTTCCAACTTGAAATTTTAGTAATGCCATTGCTTGTTTCTGATTAACAACAATAAATCGATATACTATATGAACTTTAGCTTAGTATAATTAGAACAAGTTTGGCTCACATTTTATCATTGATGGTAATTTAGGGACCGATGTCCTATTTGTTTAATGGCATCAGTGGATTGAATTTTGCACTATTGAAAAAGAATCAAATTGAAAAGTGGTTTATACCATTCCTGCCACATGCACTAAATCAAATTAATTTGATGTATAAAAATTTGGAGCTAGAGCCTCAAATTCGAAATGCCATTAGATTTGCAACTAGCACTTTTGAAAACCGGCTCAAAATTATCAGGATTCATTGTGAAATCACTGGCAATATTTCTAAAATTTGAGCAAATACGTCAGAGCTTTATTGTCGGTAGTGAAGATACTCTTCCCTGCCGAGTAAATGCTCAGCGGGGTGAGGCCTGGCGAGGCCTATTCCGGGTTGACATGTTTGAGGCACTAAATTTGCATCACCCTAACTTTCACCGAGACTCAGTACCGGGGCCCTGAGCCACACCACAGTAGACGTAAATACGTCGCAGTGCTGATTGGCTGCCATATATCTAGCCTTGACCAAGCTATACCTGTGCTTCACGTAGCAGTGGTTGACCATCCCCTTTTTGGTCCTCAGCCCTTTGGGGCATAGTGGGCAACCAAAGCACGTGCATCTTTCCCCGGTACATAGCTGGCACCTCGATGCCTGAACAGTTTCCGCACTCCCTGCCACCGCCTGCTTTTGAGGCGCAGGGGTAGCCCCACTTAGCTCAGCCAAGTCCCATGACATTGCGCGACATGACGCATAAGCCAGCCCCTGTGGTGGTAAGACACATGGCATGACTCCACAGGACATGAACAGGGCCTTGGCTCAGTCACGGTTAGATCTGCCCCAACATTGGTAGTATGTGCAATTCGCAAGTGCCTGTTCATCTCCTTAACCGTTGCGAACCGCCGCGAACAGTCAGGATTTGTGCAGACAATGTCACACTCACGCGAACCTACCAAGTGGGGTTTGAGTCCCGCCGTTTTTGGTATCCGCAGGCGACACGGGCTCGAGAGCCATGCCTCCGCAGCACCATCCGAACCAAGCACCTCCACAATATCCGTGCGAAGTTGTTGCACCCAGTCACGGCAATGGACTGGACGGCTGCTACGAGTTTCAACCGCAAGGGCAGATCCACACACCCTCTTGGTCACTCCGGAGAGCTTGCTCAACGCCACCCACAGATTTATACGACGTGAGCGTAACTGCGACACTACGCTAGACGTAACCAAGGTCGCATCTAACTCACAGCCATTTCCCTCCGGGACAGTAAGCCCAATGCCATACGTTTAGCCTTGTTTACCATGGCCGTTAGCTTCCTATCATCTGTTACTCGCAACACCACCTTTGACAGGCCATACAGCAAGGCGGGCTTAACGAATGTCTCAATGCAAGCTGCTTTGCGCTTACAGTTGAGTACCGGTGAGCGCAGGAGGGGCCTGATTCGCACAATTTGGCCCCTTGCCCTTGTGGCATTTTCAAGCACAGCACCGGTGCAGTCTCCGTCCTTAGCTATGGTCGAGCCGAGGTAGCGCACAGCACGTTGACGCGAGATGGTGCCCCTCCCCCCTCAAGAGTAAGCCCCTCAGGAACGTCTCCACACCCGATATGCATCCACACAGTCTTGGCCGAAGCCATTTGCATGCTGTACTTACTGAGAGTGGCTTCCAGCCCGTTTAACATCGCTTACGCCTGCGCAGGTGACCTACTCACTAGGCAGACGTCATCAGCATACTCCAGATGACTAAGGGTCCATTTCTCCTTTTCAGGAGTGGTGAGGGGTACACCGAAGGCCTCATCACGATGCAAGGCCTCCTCAAAGAAAGCCTGCAGGAGCAGACTGAAGAGAATTGGCCCCTCCTTAGAACCCTGGCGGACTCCACGTTTGCACGTGGAGCTCTGGGTTGTTCCATTTATGGTACCCGTTGGTCGATCATGAACATTCCACGATGCTCCAACCCGTCGTAACACATCGGGTGTGGAACAGAGTCAAAGGCTTTGGTGATGTCCACAAAGACAAGATCAGCAGTGCACCCCTGACAAGGTGCGCACGGCCACGAATGCCTGCTCTGTCGAGTAGCCCGTCCTGAAGCCATACTGCGTCTCCGGCAGTTTATCCGAGACAGCTCTGTTAAGCCTGCCCACCACCATACTCGCATACAGTTTGCCAATGACGTCAAGGAGGAAGATCGGTCTATAACTGCTAGGCATACTTCGTGATCCCTTCTCCTTGTATATATAGGGGCGACTGTAGCATCGACCCACGATCGTGGAATGTCAATCTCCCCAGCCCAGCAAGCATTGAAGTGGATCAGCAGCAGCGTATGTAGCTGACCACCGCCGTGTACGATTAGTTCTGGACGGATTCCATTCAACCCAGGCGCCTTGTGAAGGCTAAGCTTCACCAGGTGTTCAACTCCTCCAGGGTAAACATGGGCTCTTTTTCACCTGCTGGTGTCTCCATAGCGCATGCTGTCCCACCATCAGCAGCATCGAACTGTGTCGAGTAGAACTTTTGTAGATCGTTGTCGGAGACCAGCCTCTTCTCTCCAAGCACATTATTCCAACGAGCCTGAGATATCGATAAAGCCTCACTCAGGCTTTTCGATGCCGCCGTATGGTCAGAGTGCAGTCCCTGAAGTTGGCCATTTTGGAGTCGTGGTACTTGGTTTTAGCAGCCCTCATTTGGTTTCTGGCCCTTTCTGACCTCTTATAGCGTTCCAGGTTCCCCTGACTAGGGTTCCTGAGATACGCACGCCATAGCCGTCGCCGTTCTGCGATCAGAGGCTCCAGGATCTCCCTGAACACTTCGAACCACGGCTTAGAGGACGGCTTCGGCAACTTTTTACGTACACATTCAGCCGCATTACCAATGGCCACGACTATGGCCTTCTACGACATGCCATCACACAACTTAGTCGAGATTTCCGCTTCGTATGCGGCCGGGTGGCGGTGTATATAATCAGCTACCGTCTCCGCACCCCCTAACGGTCTCTTTCGGGCATCCCGCTTAGGCTTCACTCTCCCACGGCCCCCCTCGGCAGATCTGCAGACCCTGCCGTCTCAGAACCTACATGTTGCCCCGACATTAGGTACAACTACTAGGTCCAGCATCGCGCCCTTTTTTGTGGCCCGATGGTACCAGGTTTGCCTTCGCACTTTCTTGAGTTTGAACCACGTGTTCCAGACCCTTAGTCCATGCATTTTACAGAAGTCTAGAACTCTCGGTCCATTATCCGTGGTTGCCTGCCCGTAGTTACACCTGGTCCCTACCAGCTCCGGAGCGAAATGCCTAGCATCTCTCCCAAGTTGAAGTCTCACTGGACTAAAACTGTGTCGCACTCAAGCTGCAGCGACTTATACGCTGTCGTGAGCTCCTTGTAAAAGAGCTCCTTTGCGCGTTCGCAGGTAGAGCATTCCGTTGGTGCATAAGAGGCGTCGATACCCACAGTCGCTCCCAGATGCTCCACAACCAACGTTACCACCCGCTCAGACTGCCCAACGAATTTCACGACGTGCGGGGCGGGTTTCACATTACTGCACACCAAAAATCCCACGCCGCCGTTAGTCCGTTGGGTGGTAGTGGCGACTGAGTTGCAGAGAGCCACTCCTTCCCCTAACTCAAGGCCGACCTCACCAAGACGGGTCTCAGTGAGGACCACTGCGTTAAGCCTCAGCCTCATTGCATCGGCGACTATGGATGCAAGTTTTTCCCCTCCACCGGGGCCCCGAATATTCCAGAGCCCTAGCTTCAGGTACCGGCCGCGCAGGTGAGCATCACCAATCACGAGGCCATGCAAGCACCTCGCACTGTCATCGAAAGTCTTTTTAGCGTTACAAGCAGAAGCGACATGCAACGGGAGTTCGTACTTTGTCATGATGTCCATATTTTTAAATAGAAAGTCCTTCATGGGGCCACGCACCACAATACCATCCCAGGGAGGTAGTTAAACGTTCCCCGGCCGACCCTGGTATATTGTTTGGGCTCCCATCCAAGGCCCGGGCTCCAATAATCGCGCGCACCTTTTTTGCATGCAATTTGAATATAGATTAATTCAGTTATGAAGTATAAATGCATAAGACATTACGTTTTTCGGTTTTTGTGGCGCACGCGTGGATCATTCCTCAAGCCACAGCACCAGCCCATGCAGGCAGTAAGTGCTGGGATGAAGACATAGAGTCGTTCCGTCCTTAACATCAGTAATTATTTTTAGCCCCCAGATTATGGTAATGAGGAGTTATTACAACTATTTGCACTCCAACTAGGCAGACAAATCAATCGATGTCTGTCTTGCCATAAATGTCCCTAGAAACTCACTTCTCACTCGGGCTAGAGAGACTTATGCATGTCTATCCACTGCCCCTCGCTGACTTCGTTTATTCGCCAATGCCTTGACTTCTCCCAACTGCTCTAGGGGTTTTGACATCATCACATTTCCAGCATGGATTTTCTGCCTTAGAGCTATGAATTTGTTCTATATATCCCACTTTTGGTCCAATTTAAACTAAACGTCTAAGCCGTTGCAAGAGCTAAATGCCTAATGGAACCAAACCTATACAGCGAGCGCGTGCCCATTGGTCAGAGCTGCGGAAGTGGTAGAAAAATTAACGTTTCTGTTTCTGGAGTGCTTTGAATGCAGTGTTGAACTCAGAATTTGATGTACAGTTGAGTTTAATCCTGAGTTGATTGACTATTCTGTGAAAGCTATGAAAAATTTATCTAACGCAAACTTAGAGCGTTTATTAAATAGTAAATATCAAAAGAGAGTTCCATGTAGCAATCGCTACTTCAACGTTTATTTTGCTTGGCCCGAACTATATGGGACAGTGATTTACAGCGTTACTACATATCACCATAGGGCTGTTTGCTCTCTGGTGTACAATGCGACTAACCCCAAATCTACTTCATCGGTTTACTAACTTATTAGTGATAAGATGATAGGTGTATCACAAAAAGTGAATCATTAAACATATCTTTGCTTAATTATTGATAGGAATGCACATTTATAAATGTGACGGTGTATCATTAATTAATTAATTGATGAATTAATTTTTTACTTGGTTTACACCGTTCAGCTTAAATAATGCCCTATTTCTGCTAATTTCTTCTATGTCTTCGTCTGAGATTTTCATTTCACTGAAAACGGCGGTTCACTTCACCTCATTGCATATTCCCGTCAGTACGAGCATTGTAACTTGGTTTATTCCAGCTTTTGCATGCAAATGCAGTAAACTTCACGCTCTAACTACACGTATCTTCTCACTTAGCCGGCTTGCTCCAGGGTCGTGGCGTCTGGCAGTTTCGGTAGTCTCATGGGCCAAGAGACGCCGTAGCTGAAAAAGCGATAAGTAAGCTGAAATAGTGAACTAGATTGTTATTCAAAACTATTTTAAAGCAGTAACTACTGTAAATATGAACTATAATTGGATTAGATTCAACATCTTAATTCAAATTTTCATTCAATGAACTTAGTAAATAACACAATTTCACAAAGACTGATTGCAATAATCAACATAGCAATGATAAGACAAACTAAAACGCGGCGGACAGACTAGCTTAATAGCAAAGCTTGTATTATAATACAGTAGTGCGTTGTAATAGAGAGGACGTTTAGTAACATCGCGGGGTCTGGTGACAACAGCTGTAATCGGCAGATGCATCGGGAATATTTAATAAAATGAACTTAAAAAGCGTAAGATCGTTCCACCATTGCTAAACCTGCTCTAGTAAAGTGCACAACACGGGATATATATATAAAGTTCCTTGAAACAAAACTCTAAAAAATATTGGGGATTCCACGAAGTTTGGTCATTTGCATCTCTAGAGTTAAATTTTAGACGACGATGACGACCAAAAACTTTAAAAATTAAACAACCTATATGAGATCCCACTACCAGGGGGAAGAAGAGGAGACGACGAAAGTTTGTTAATATAACGTTGGCTAGAAATGTGTGCGTGAAGACAGCAATCAAGCGGTTTTGGTTTCGTATACGAGCAAAGGGCTTGTCTCGAACTTTGACTTTGTGGGTCGATCAGCGAGCCCGGATAACTGTCCAGTATCTGACTTGTTGTGTCTGCATAGCTGACGTCACGCTGACCCGGCGATGGTAGTTGAGGGCTTTGTCAAGCCCACAGTGAACTTTGTTACCGAATAGTGCGTAATTAATCGAAATTCTAGAACTACTGGACTTGGATTTAAATTTAAATTATTTTTTTACAATTAGAAGAAATTTATTTAGGTTGATAAACAAAAAAGATTCCAACTGTTGCGTACAATTTTGTATCGGAATTTTATAAACTGAGTTAGCTAGGTGGGTCAGTAAACTTTCAAAAATGTTGCCAATGAGGAATTTCCCGCTGCATAGAGCCCAGATTAAACATTCACTAGCAGCCTCCTAGGGGAAATCAGTGGCTATATCAGATGACAGGGGGGTCCGTTGAGTGGGAAAGGACGACGCAGTTTGCATCTCAAATTACTCGCGTAATCCCCCTGATTAGTATAAACGAGTAAGGTGTAAAAGTCTATGCATAAATTTAATGAGAACAGGAAGCAAAATCGAATGCCTAAATCTATTATATATTTTTGCAAAATGTTGTAATTATATTTTATAGAAATATTCAAGCTTGATGGTTAGTTTGACTTATCACATCAATTATACGAAATGTGGGTACCTGAGTATAATTATAGATTAAAAATCGATCTGGCTTCTTAATTTTGGAAAATGTATTTTCAAAGACCTGGATAGCAGATTTTGATGGTTAAATGCTGAAATAAACACTGCAAAAATGCACTTCCAAATTATATGTATAGACGGATTCTTTACTATTACAGTCTTTCCTATTCTCTTGAAGGTTCAACCGATTTAGCAGTGGCTTTCTTATAGCGGCCAGTTTTGGCGGCTTACCTACTCTTACCTCACACTAGCTAGTCAGCTTATGCCTACATTTTCCCACTGATACCGCTTATTCGTCATTATTTCTTGCATGCATCTAAATTCTCATGCTACTCTCTAGTTGTTCATTCTTGCTCGAAGCTGACTAATCAGATTTGTTGTGGGCTTAAAGATATCCATCAGCGAGGCCTCTTTCAAGGAGCTCATTCATTTCCATCCTCTCGTCATGGTTTCTAGCTATTGATTCCGAATGAATTCACCATCTTTCCAGAGAAAGACTGTCCCAACTATCATCACACTCTACTATGCGTGCATTTTACCGAGTTGCTAAAAAAAGTAAGTCGAGCATTACACATCCTAATTTTTTCCTTGTTTCCACGTGGAAAGGGGAAAATGTACCGAAGGGGCCCCACACTCGGTTGCTTGGCGTAGATTGTAGAATCTGTAAACAAGTGATGGAAACCTCGATTACTTGAGATACATTCAGCAGTTTTGTTTTTCAGTTTACACTTCTATCCAACTTGCGTCATTACTATTGTGAAATTTTTAGGGAATTTCTACCAGTTCAGTTAAAAACAGCCTACCCTTAATTCAAGTCGTACAATAATAAACATTTCAGACTTAGTTAGGAATTAGGTGGACTAAACTGATGATACTACAAAAATGATCCAACGGATCAAGGATTATCGCTTTGATTGATTTGTTTATTCTAAGATTGAATTGATTTGCTGATGCAAAATGGACTAAGATAGGAGCCTGTGCTTCAACCTTGAAACACAAAGACGTCACTGAAGGAGAACAGTCACTCTCTAGGCCATGGTAAACTCAAGTGTGATTTTATCTGAAAAGGCAACGTTTCGCTTTTGTATTCATCCGGTAGACATGTTTAGCACGATAGCACTGCTTGAATCACTCCTTGTGAAACAGCTGGAAGTGCAGAGGATGATGTTTGGTTAGCCGCCCTAAGTCGGGAAGCGGTGGCACAGGTTACCTTACAGCTAGTTTGGGTAACTGTTGTTAAAAATACTACAGGCTAGTATGGGTGGGAGCGGATTACTTTTCACGGATTTTCATGATGTGGCCAAGCTAGACGAATGAAAAACCAATGGGCCACCTGAGTAAGGCTAAGGCTTCCCGCGCGATCCCAAAAGACGAATCGGCATCTCGACCCAACCCTAACAGCTCGTAAATGAAAGTCGGGCTATCAGTTTTCCAAGTCTTCTCATTTTGTATCATGTGCTTTCATTAATCCACGACGATCATACACAAAGAACTGGGGGAACGATAATCCTTAGTGGCATTGCATTTTCTAGTTACTGATTAAGCTTGGGGTTATCAGTGGAGCACTACTTGCTGATGTGGGAATGAAATTGGGTTGACAACTTAGTCGGATTTATTTAATATCGTTGTACAGTAGCAGTTCTAACCAATGTTGTTTTTGCTGTGCTTATTTTTGGCCTACTCCATCCATCAACTCCTTTAACAAGCCCAAAAATTGTAAGGGTCTTTACATCGGCTATTTTCTAACTATTCAAGAATTGCTTAGCTTTAGAAAACCCTTTAAAATGTCCTGGCTTCAGCTCTAAATGCACCTTAAAAAGACACACCTTTTCGCCAGGGCGGGAAAAGTCAAATCGCAAAATGCCACAGATGACCTAATTTTTCCAAGCCTTTTTGATCATTAACTCAAACTTGGCCTCAAAATGTTTCCACCAAATTGGTGCTTGATGAAACTTCCGTCCCAGACAAATAAACCCTTTGTTGTAATTCATATGTCAGTTATTTGAGCCATTTTCAATCAAATCCGACTCAAAAGAATTTACGACGTATGAGAGGCTGGGCTCAGGAGTCATAGCTAAGTTATTACAGTTAATTAAAAAGAACTTTTGCCTTAGATTTTGGGAAGAAATTAGCCCCATCATTGGTCGGGATTAAAGTGGCCTACATGTACTTACGATCCCAATCCACAAATTTAAAAGATAAAAAATGTGAACAAAAGGTCACTTGAATGATTTATCGATGTCTAGGAGTTGTACTTTCTCAAACACCCTTAAAGCATTAAGAATGAGGAATCAAACAAGGTCGGAAGCCTGAAGTAAAACAATGAAAGTACCAAAAGCGAACCCATTTTAAGAAATAGAAGGGATAATATAGTTAATGTTACCCATGAAGTTGACTAAGAAGGTATCTAATAATATCATAAGTACCTACCTTCACCATTTGAGATGTTTAGATATTGTTCTAGATTCAATAATCACATTACGTAGTAATTGGGATGTTATGCAGGCTTTGTAATGAAAAATGTGACTATGGACAAAGTCCACGCAGGAATGCAGAAGTTGTTCATGTTCAATGTTTTCTGAAGTAATCGGGTAGTTTAAGAAATACAGAATAAGTTGAATATGAATTCGTCAGCTTCAAATTCTATAAAACGACAATACAAACTTGTCAGTAGATTTAAACTGACACTCACGTCTTAAGTAAATTTGGGGGGAATTTAAGGGACCAAATTAATTTTCAATCAAGACTACTATCTCTGCAAGATCAGCGTCACAAAATGGCCGGAATTCAAGGAGTTAAGTAAATGGAGAACTTTGATAAAACCTAAAGATTTGAATGATCCCCATTAAACAACAAAACATCATTTCGCTAGACATACTTGTTTAACACTAAAGAGTTTCCTGCTGATATTTTCAAAGCGACATTCACTTCTATAGCCCTGGAGTCAGCAGAAGTGATCTATTCATCTTAGTTCTCAAATTATTGGATTTTCGGTAAGATCACAGAAATTTCAAAAGTTTACAAGGATTACAGTTCATTTTCATAAGTTACAAACAGAGCTATTGCTTTGTTTTTGATTTTGGCAAACCCCATAAGGTACCATATCTGTTTGGACCTCACGAAAGGCCAAAACCTCCACGGCAAACTTGTTTTTTATAATCTTATCATGCAACTTCTCCTAAAGCATTGGACAAGTTTAGCTCGCAGTATTGGCCACAATCCTGAATTAAAAGTTTAATTGCGAGAGAACTGATTATTGAAGGAAACAACCTCATTACAGTGCCCTGATGAGATTAACTCCCCTGGGAAAATGATCCAGCTCAGTCTGATTCCTAAAATCGCTTTGAGGAATACGTGCCTAGCTTGTATCCCTGTGCATCTGCGTCAGACAGCACAGAGTATTCTCTTGATGGTCGAGTGTACTTCATATTTCACCCTTACGATAACGCCGTTCGTCACTACTCTCTCGGCTTTGCTCACTCTCCACAAGATTGTACTTACTCAAGACCTCCTAAGAGGGGAACTATTTGACCACAATTGAGGTCTATGGTTATCCTTGCTTCTTTCGCCGCATTCGCATTCGGGCAGGCACAAAAGCCCGGGATTATTTCAATTATTTGTCGTATTTCGAGGCTCGATGGCCTATTTTGAGAATAATTCCCGAATGCGAACCTACGTTGATAGGTTCTCGCAAAGTTGTGAGTCAAACAACCATGAAACTAATTCTCGTTATTCAGGTAGTCGTCTTGTCTGCATTAAATGACAGTTACTTTTAGTGTACAACGCAGCTTCACGTATATAAATAAATATATATATATTTATAGATATTTTATGCGATTCCAAATAGCAGTTCAGGGGCAAAATTTAGTTGCACTTTTAAAATAAAAGTGCAGGCATCTCCCCTCCATTTTCAGAATTGGACAGCAAGCGCCTTTGGTGTTGCTAAAATCTACTAAGGCCATTGGTCCACGTAAACAGATTCGTAAATACACGTTAAAGACCATTTTCAGGATCTCCTTTGCACTTTCTCTCCCACTCTCACGTCATTGCTAAAAATATTTGCTATTGGAAACACGAATGCAGCAATGGGGGAAGATAGTTGGGGTTTTTAAAATGCACCAGTTGAGAGGGACTATAAAGGAAGGAGGGAGGGGACGATTAATGGAGTTTACGGGGCAACCCTGTGGTGCTGACGCTGTTGGATGGAAAGGAGGTGATGTCGAGCCCGCGCGAACAGCTGTTGCCTACGCTGCGCCAAAGTAGGGACTGGTGAAGACCCCTGAGTCTCTTGGTACTGCTGCTCTTGTAGTGCCTGTTCTTCTGTTAACCGCGTTTGCCCGCTCACAGTCGTCCTTTCTTCTGGCACCTGCAATAAAGCGTAGATACCAAGAGTTGAAAAGGTCGCAGATCACGAATTTCTTCTTCGTATTTGGAGAGAGTTGAGGTTTCAATAAATTACAACGCACTATATGAATTAGGCAGCTAGGGAAATTCATAGCCAAAAAATTTGATTCTTGAATAAATTTCAATTGTAAGCTTTAAAAGGGTATACAAAAGAAATCGAAACAGTGTAAAAGTCAAACAACCTCCAAGTAGATAAATGCAAAAGTCGATTAAACCGATTGAATGGGCCTGATGGGCAAAATGTGATGTGAGAAAATGTTAAAGCAGGCTTCAAGTTGACAAATAAACATGGAAGGCAACTAATACGTTCGAAATAATACAATTTATGGATAAACACAGCGACAGGGCATGAGAGCTTAAACTGATACACTGATGCCTCACGAAAGAATTTCCGTTGATATTTATATCAGACTTTAGTATTGACCGAAACAAGAAAGAATACGATTTGACTTCTCATTACTGAAGTCAACCCGCAAGACTGATTCCCAGTGCAAAATCTAAAAGACTTGTACGTGGTGTGCATTGACAAATCGCTGCGGCTATATATATAATTCGTTAAAAGCAATTTGAAGTTAGAATGCGTACCATATATATATATTATATATTACATAACATAATTTACAATACACAAATTATAAAATAAAGAGGAACGAAGAGATCGAAATACCATTACCCTCTGTACGTGGGACCATAATCATGCATGAAGACCGAGATCAAAGGTTAGCACCCTTAAAACATCACTTACGCCATGGATTTGCACAGCTGCTGCTACTGGAGCCTCCTGGTCCTGGGAGCGAGACGGCGATGTGAGAGAGTGGGTGCGTGGTCCCAGACGCCCCTGGAGGATGTTGTCAACGGTGACTTCGGGCACGCCAGTGGCAGCAAGATCGGCGAGAATAGCGGCGCGCGGGACCGTGGGGAAGGCTGCCGCTATGCCTTCCACCGCTGTCACGGTCGACGACGACGAGAGAAGGGCATTGCTCTCGTTGCGACGTATTCGACGACGCAAAACCGATGAAGCCGGCGAAACGGAGGGGCGGGTGTGCGATATTACCGTCGTAGAAACGTAGCCCCGGCGATTCGTGCGCGATCCAGCATCGCCCGCTGCATCCGGAAATCGCTGAGGAGGATTCATAGCCATCGGTGTAACATGCTCTTCAGTCTAGAAAGAAGGGCTTTTGCAACTTCTCAAGTACAAACACTCATTTGAAATGAATCTTAAGCACGGAGGCGTTAAATTCTGCGGTTTACGCTCACTGTGAGGATACATTCAATGTACATCCATTTAGAAGTTGAACACATCCTGACTGGTGTGATTAAATTATTCTGCAGCACCTTAGTGACGAGCTAATTCAATAGGCTGAGAGGTTAGTGTGGGAAGGCTGCCAGCAGCCCAAAAGGAGGTGAAATTGAGTGAGCATACGTGGATGCATTTTCTAGCAATAAAACTGACTGTATGCATCCCGGATAACTACATAATTTGAAAAGGCTTCGAATGATTCTCACTTGTTAACGAATAATGATTACAGAGTCCAGACCACCTCAAACAAAATGAAATGGAAAAATATCCAATACTAAAATTACATAATGCGGTTCAACACACCTCAGAGAACTCGACTTCGAAAATGGGCAGCCAAGCAAAGTAACTCGGACCATCAAAGTGGTAGAGACGAGTTCGTGTTGTTGATTGAATTATCGCGTCTTGTTGATTGGCTGTCTGAGTGGTTGGTTCAGAACTCGTCTACAAAGTTAACAGTCAACATAAACATTCAATTTAGGCAGACACGATTCAGCACCGGCCTTCGCGATAGGCAAGTTTAGCACAAAAAGCGATTGACAAAATCGGGTTTACAAGTGCCGATAATTATTATAGACTTCAAAATAATACAAAAGTGTTCTTTTGGATAAGTTCTATTTTACCAAAACGAATTGGCGCTCTCCTAATGAACACTCCACAACTTCTTCACACAGCAGCAGTCTAGGAGCAAGACGAAACGAAAGACTAACTACGGTTGTGGTTTGTGTTGTACCAGCCGGGGGAGGAGGTGGCGCTGTGGGTGCATCGGGGTGCACTTGCCGGCGTCTACCAGAACCCAGAGTAACTCGGACACTGAAGTCGAAGCCCGGGTAGCTGTCCCTCTGTGCCACCGGCTGCCTCAGGCGCAAGAGGACGTTGCGCGTGGCTCGTTGTGGATTCCCGGTCCGTTCAGCCTCGCCATCAGATGCTGCCGCGCCGTTGAAGAAATCGAAGATGTGGCGTACCAGCGTGCTCACCAGCGAGGGCTCCTGGCGAACCGCGGTGTGGCGTCGCGACGTTCGAGAAAGAATTCGTCGGCGGCAGGTGGGACAACTGGGATCCTGCTGGATCCACATTGTCAGGCAACTTTCGTGAAAACAGTGCTTGCACGGAAGTCGGCGCCACGTGAATAGCGGATCCCAGCATATAGCACACGTCTCCGTCTCCACTGCATTTACCCCATCGCTCTCGGTGGATGTTTGCTGGAATTGAGCCAAATAATTAATCGCGAGTTCCAGTGCATTGCACGAACAATGGACATGAGTAGTTTTAATCCAATTCTATGTCGTAACCCATACCGATAAGTAAAATAATTTGTAAAACTAAACGCTTTGGTTCGTTGTTAGTAGTACAAGATGAACTGAGAACTGGAAGTACAAAACTATAAAAGATAGAGAACAAATTTCCAAGCAATTTTGTAAGAAGCCAATAAATGGGAGGGAAACGGCGTGCCAAAATCCGTAAAAATCTAGTTAAGTTGGTGCCCGATCGAACATCTTTCTGGCAAGTAATCACAAGACTAAGCTTGCAATAAAATCCTGGGGGTTTGGGAGCGTTTAAGTAACAAGATCCGATGAGAGGACAAAAAAAGAGCATTTACGTTTCTGTCGATTTTCTCTAGAGGAAATTCCTGACGAACGGCCTTGATGTGGCTTCGATAGGCCAGGTGGCGTCGAATTCGCCGGGAGAGAGAGTTGTAGCCGCTGAACATTTGAATGCAAACGACCGGTGTGGTGAGGGAGGCCATGCGGCTCCAAAGAAACATGTGCACGTGATTCAGAAAGTCGAGTGAAAGGGCTGTCACATCAATTATGTAGTTGACACTGTATAGCCAGGTATTTTTGTCATACGCTGAAAGACCATGAGCCCATGATGTCCAATCGAGCAAATTTATAACAATTATGAGTGCAATCCTGAGCAGCAGAACGAGGACAAGAAAGCAATCGGAAAACATATAGACTAAAACGTGTATGATCTGATAAATATCGACTGACGACGACTTGTCGCCAAAATCGATAGCGTCCGATTCTTCTAGAACCACTGAATAGCGAGCACTTATATCACCGAAGAGGTCGGCTTCTGGGGTAACATCAGATAGATAAGAGCAAAATTTTAACCCAAACGAAAGTAGCAATACAGTGCTGATAGCGAAAACTACCACCATAGATCCGAAACTGATCCACTGACGTCGAGAGACACTGCTACTGACAAAGAGTTGCTCACAGCGAAGACGCGCCAAACATGCATAACCGTACAAAATGACGAAACAGCCAAGCCACAGTGTCCACGCAAGCAGACTACCCCACTTTGAAGCATTGATGATTCCGATCAGCAACACAGCTCGTGAACGTACAAAGGAGACTAATACATCACGGATGAACTCGGGTTCCAAACCAACAAGAGGCCCAAGGAAAGCATATTGCAATCCCTTTGCCAAAGAAATCAGCAGACAAAATACTGTATTGAAGGCAACCATAACGATGCAGTTATCCAGCATTATCCGTTCAAATAGAGGAATTTGGTTAGTTTCGATCAAAGTGCTGTTCAGGTGGTCACTATAGGAATGGATATGTTTGCATCGCAAAATCCCGAAACAAAATAATCCAATAGAAAACAATCCATAAGTCGTCCAACGAGGCGGCGGAAGATGTGACCAAAATGCTAAAACCATTTTCAGGGATAAGAGAAGGAAAATATATCTATTAATGACCGCTCATGTGGTACGTCACGTTGCCAACAAAAGCCATGCAAGATGATAAAACTACACCGAATCGTATCAAGATCAGGGTTCCTATCTGTTGCTGGATAAGGTAACTGCCCAATCCCGCTGTTCACGAAACATTGATTGGCCAATTTCTAGATAGTTCATCGAATTCATGAATAAAAACTAACGTCATTGAATTAGTGGGTAAAATCTCGATTCTCTGAAAAATATAAGCATCAGTTAACATAGCATAAACCTCTATTAATACATATTTCAAGGTTCTGGATTTCTATTTAATGCCAGAATTATTTACTTGTGATCTAAAAACGCCAGCAGGTAGCCTGTGTATTTATTTATGAATGATACTATATTTCTAGTGATTCAGGCTAATCTCATTCATCCACTAGGCTTTCCTAAATAGATCGACTAAGTTTCTAGGATCATGCAAATTAAGTAATTACCTTCAGTACCAGTACTGCCATTTTTACTTATATATACCGAATTGCTCATTAATATAAGTGTCATATCAAAAAACTATGCACGACCTAACGAATAATTTCATCGTTGTTAATTTTGCAAACAAAATAAATTTAATCATTTGCATTTGCCAAAAAATATTCCGAGGAGAAGGCAAAATAATTTCACATTTGCTATTCGATGCCGATGATGACCTTCAAAAACGAAGTTCCTAGGTTGATGGATCCTGTTCTTTTGACGTTGACTTGTATTTTGTGTGGTGTTGCACTTTGCCTATTGTTCTTTCAGGGACGATCTTGGACAGGTTCGTTTTTTGTCCCGATTTAAATTAGTGTCTATAATAACTTGTATGGCTCAAAGCCAATTATATATGTAGGCGGTCGTCGGGGAGAGCGAAGACAAGGAGCAAGTAGACGCCGTCCAGGCAATGCTGCTGCCCGTAGGCACCAGCAGCAGCGTGCGGCTGCCCCACGGCTTATGACACAAGCTGACTTCGAATCTCTAAGCGAGGGTAGCAGCAGTGACAGTGACCACCATCGAGATGAATCAACTTTTGAAAAGGAGTCTAAAACGCCTGCTCCCAAAAAAATCGGCACTAAAAAAGCACAAAAGATTGCAGAAAAAGAACGTCGGCGGGAAGAACGTGAGGCAGAAGAGCGATATAGGGAGGCAATGCGCAAGAAAGAAGATGCAGAAATCCAGAAACGGAAAGAGGCTGAGGCCAAAGAAGCTGCTGAAGAGGCTGCCAAAGTGCGTTTCAGTTTGATATATTGCTATAGCTTTTCATTTTATTGGTTTAATCATTCTTGTTTTTTCGTTGTGTGATTTGAGGCCTTGTTCCGTCATTTAATATGATCATAGTTACGTTTTTAAATCGGTGTTTACTTTTAATTAAGCTAATAAACATCAGGATGTAAAGTCACCGTTTTAAGCTCAGTGGTCCTTTTGATAGTGCTCCAGAGAAACGTTTCTATTGTGAATTCTAACATATCTTTCAAGTTACTTAGCGACGAAGTCTTCTTAATAAC
This sequence comes from Anomotaenia brevis, assembly GCA_030710315.1. NCBI lineage: Eukaryota > Metazoa > Platyhelminthes > Cestoda > Cyclophyllidea > Dilepididae > Anomotaenia > Anomotaenia brevis. Next base: position 469,106 of record JAUOZQ010000067.1, on the reverse strand, counting down.
TTAGAAAATTATTTACTTGGGAACAGTGAGCCTTTTTGGCACTGAGTTTGTGAGTGCCTGTTTTCCCTTTAGGCCGCCGCAGAAGAGAAGCGTAGACTAGAACAGGAAGCCAGGGAGCAGGCAGAGTATGAGCGTCTGAAGTCTACCTTCTCCATCGAGGGAGAGGGCGTTGGTGTCCAGAAGCTGAACGAGGAGGCCGAGACCCAACTCAACGCCGAGTTTGTTGAAGCTATCCAGGAGTCCAAGCTCATCTCGCTCGAACGCCTCTGTATCAAGTTTGATATGAAAACTGATGTGAGTTTGCCATTTCTCCTACAGCTGTACACCAAAATTCATTGCCAACCCTTTGATATATCTTATATGTATATATTGTAGACGTGTGTAGGGAAGATTAAGACCCTAATGGCAGAAGGCAAGCTCAGTGGTGTGCTCGACGATCGTGGAAAGTTCTTATATATAGAGCCGAGGGAATACGAAGCAATTGCGAAATTCATAGAACTTCGTGGTCGTGTCACCATGAATGAACTGGTAGAATATGGCAACAAGGTAATCAAGGTCAGAGTGTGACTGCAAAAGTACATTGTGATGTCTAATGTTGATTCCTGTGATGGAAGTAATTGTTAATTCACTTGTCTTCCTTTTAACGATGTTTACACTTTCTAGTCTGTGGACCCATAATGGTGTCGAAACTCAAATGGGTATTTTGCTACATTTGACGGCTGAAATCTAGTTTAAAGCATATGAATGACAGATAAGGTGTGACAGTTGGCCTTGAGTATCACCTTCACATGCAACTTAACAGTAAACCCAACTTGATGCGTAACCAATATTGCCTCACTTTGCGCGTTATTTCGTGTGCATTAACTAGTACGCATTTAGCATCAGCTATTGGAACAACTGTTTTAGCTAAAGTAACGCAGTGAAAGTTCATAACTTTATTTTAAACAGAAACACAGCCATAAAAGAGTCGGAGATTCGGATTGCTCAAATAAAGTCGCATGAGGCCAACTCAACGGGAGTAATATGAAAAAAGGTACGATAGCGGGATAATAAAAGGTAGAAAAGCATACTGTAAGTGGTGCACAGCCTATAACACAGGGGATTTGTAGGTGTGTGCGAGATGTGAATAAGTGCACAGCCTATGGAAGGAGGAGGCTTCCTAGATGGGCCGTTCCGATGAGCAGAGCACGGCCAGGTGCGCCAGAATAGACTCTTGAAGATTGGCATTGGTCGTCTGAGCGGTTGCCCCAGCTTGGGCCTGCGAATGACTCCGATTTGCCAGGAATCGACGCAGCAGGTTCGGCCGCTGCACCTGCTGTGTGAGCGCGCTGTATTGAGCCATCAAGCGCTGCATCACGCTTGTTTGCAGGAACTCCTCAACGCATTTCATAAACAATTGGTTAGCCTCATCAAGTTCCACCAAGGTTGCTTAGTTGGTCTCAGCACCTCTTACCTGTTTTAGGGTGGGCTCCATTTCAAAGACCCTTCGCATCGCTCCGACAGCTGCCTCTTGCACGTCGAGCGATTGATCAGTGCAAACAGATTCCAGTAAGCTGTATAAGGAAATTATGGTAATAGTGAGCCATGCATCTGGCTATCGAGTCAGTGAATTAGCGAGGAATCTCACCAGCTCAGCATTCGAATATCTACTACCGCTCCGGTTTTGATTGCGTTCGCTAATTGGCATTCAAAAAAGCCTACCAAGCAACATGACATAGTTAATGGAAGAGAGCAGAGATTCGAATTGACTCCAATCCCTGACTTACTGCACGCCGCTAGCCGAACGCAGACGTCCTGTTCGGTACCGAGCATCTTCTCTACAGTGCTGATGAGGCCAGTTCCCGGTTTCGCAGTGGTCCACCCGCTAACCAGGGCCAAGAGAGTGAGTGAGTAACATCGCACGGCGGCGTTAGCGCTGTTCAGGTAATCTTTGCTTTGTAGTGTGGCGAGAGCTGTGTTCGCAAAGACCGGGAGGGAAGCGAATTCAGATGAGGAGAGGGTGTGAGAGTTCGCGAACACCGCCGCCGCTGTGACCAAGGTTGATAGGGTCCACAGTGTTCCTGATAGCGATGCAGCGTTTGGCGTTAACAGCTGCTTCAGGATCGGGTTACTCTCTTCTGTTTAAAAGATGTGTCATGAAGTAAGCTTAACCTAGCAACGTTATTTGGTAAGCCGTACTGTAAGTGATGCCGAAGCCCTTGTAGAGCAGGTTTAAGTCCGTAAATACGGAGGCAAATGGACACGAAACAAGAGATGGGACTATGTACACTATAGCAAATCCGGACATCAGTCTGTGCTGTAGTAGCCCACTTGCGTATAGAAGTCAAGCTCCTTTAAAGTCCAGGTGTCCCAACAACTTTCTCCGTATGGATCGGTATATTTCTTCAGACGTGTGCTAAATACCCGCAGAGCAATGTTCATCATCCATTCTAGCGTACGTTAGTAGTAAGTACAGGAGGGGAGCCTAGGCAGTGGTTCAGTAACCACTTAACAGAAGGAATATATACGCACCATCTTCGGCCGTGAACAGCGCGTAAATGAGCTGTTTCATGAGCGCCTTGATTTTTGGTCTGCAGTTCGCCGTAGGAGCAGTAGCGCCAGGCGATCCTGTGCCTCCTCCGTGAGTCTCCATCACCTTGAGCAGCAGCCGGGTGATGAGTTTTCGCACCGAAATGTAGAGCATCTTGTCCGACGAAAGTAGGCCACTAATCACCAGGTCCACGAAGTCCTATATTTTAATCACCAAAAACCCACCGTAGAGACTCAGAGTTTAAAGGGATGGTTTCTTTCTTAACTCACCGGGTTGATTTTGCCCAACTCGGCATCACCCGCTGTGGCTAGAACAGCCTGGATGAATGGCTCTGTTGGTGTGGTCAGAGTGGCAAGCTGGTCGTCTACGCGCCAGAGTCTTTCGGCGGGAGCACCCCAAAGACTCATCACGAATGGGTGCTCCTCGGAGTTGCTGCCGGCGGTCAGTCGAGTGGGAGAGGGTGGGGCGTAGAGTACGAAACCCGCGGCGGCTACCTCGAAGAAACACCGGCTGGATTCTTTTTCGCACTCCAGCAGAATGGCCGGTGGTGAGGAGGCTTTGGTGGCGGATAGAGTTCTCGAGCAGTGGACGGCCAAGTTTCCTAGGGCAGCCAAGGTACCTCGGTTCGCTAGAGTTCTAATAGATTCAATAGGAAGGGATTATCGGCCGATATAGTTATGGGAGCAAATGGGGAATTTATGGCATCTTTACCCTAAAGACGATTTCTTACATTTTAAAGGTTGCTCCCTAAGTTTACCGAGGACGTAATTGGGAATCCTTCGATGGTACTAAAGTAATAGTTTAGTGAGTACTAAATGTAGAAAGCACACTTAGACTACTCTGTCGTAGTTTATAGTTCTCCTTCAAACGTTTCAAGAGAAGATTTTATTCATTAGACGAAAAATTCCTCTAGCATTTACTCTAAAAGACTGTGTGCGTGTGTGTGTTTGAAAATCTAGACTGCGTAGACGCGATAGGTTGAGCACTACAAAGGTGATCAGCCAACAGTATCCACGGTCCTTCCGGCGATGAATGGCAGATGCGCACTGGAAATCGGATGAGCATTCGGACGTTTTCCCACACAGCAACCAGAGCTAGGTAGCTTGCATGAAATAACTGTGTGCCATTGCATACAGAAGGGGAAAGCAGGATTCTCAAAGCAGTGTTCAAAGGACCTCTTTCTCTTTTTATAAAGCAGTGGTAGTGACAATCCAATCGCTCAATTTGGTAAAATTATCCACTTTTAGTTTTTGTTCCAAAAGAGTGCTGGAATCTTGAAATCTAAGCAAGTTTCGACGACGAAGCATTGTATGAGAACTCACGGTAGGATGGCGGGAAGGTACTCAAGAGCCACTTTTACCCTCAGGGGTAATTCGAGGATATTCACCGCAGCCTTGGCCACAGTCACCAGGTTCGTATTGTCACTGTAAGGAGGAGAAAACGGCTCATTAAACTTTGAAGAAAGAGTGAGAAGTTAGCTCAGTGACGGTGAACAAACCTGGGGTAGATAAGAGGCAAGGAAAGAAGGAAATTGAGACACGCCAGTACTTCACTGGCCTCGTTGCGAAGCGAGTGTAGCAGCAAGTGCGGCTCCTGAAACAAACACCAAACCACCACCAAGGATGCAGTGATATTGTAATCATAAAAGCTCCGAGATGAACTACTCGGAGGCGGCAGGGGAAGGGATACCTGGAAGGCCAGTCGGTAGGCGAGTTGCAGGGCGTAGGTGAGACCGGTGGGCGAGAGGAGGCGCCAGTCGAGCAGCGCCACTCGCTGCTGGTCGCCATTGCCGGCGCTGGGCGGTCGAGCCACGATGTCCAGCACTTGCGCGACGGTAGGCCAAATCTTTGACCACACCTTGCCTTCCAAGAGATGCTTCAGTAGCGATGCCCATAGATGCTTTACACATGACCGAAACACCGTTAATGGTTGCACTCAGGTTTGTGGGCATGCCTAAGGTGACTTTAATGACCTCCGCAAACGCTTCGCTATGTTGAACGATAGGGTTTTATAGTCGATAGACCACATATTGGCCCTGCACTTTGCGTCCATTCAGGTGCACCCAATTCGCAAGATGGGGACCTGTTGCAAGGGTAGCATGAATGTCCCTTCGTCGCTGGTTCGCACGTACCAACTATACTCCAACCGTGATTTTGTGCCAGGTCCTAGATTTGTTAGAACTTTGCAGCGGCCTCCAAATAGGGACCACTACCGATACTTCAAAAGGAGAGGAGAGCACGAAATTCGAAAATGATTGATGGGAAACTCTTGAGTTCCCAAAATGCGAAGGGATAATCCGAAATGTAAACTGTTGAGTTGCTAATCGGATCTGAATATAACTTCTCAAGCTAAGATTGTATGAAGGGCTTGAAATGGATGCAAGATGGTTATAGATCTAATCGAGTCAATGCTTAAAAACTGGATAGGAGACTCATGGGCTGATGGATGGCTAGCTCGACTTCCACTGATTATTAAACAAGTTGTGAGGAAGAGCGAGGTGTCCTAAGGTTAACGATTTACGGCATCTTGTTCACTCTTCTCCCCGCTCCCTTACCTTTCCCACGCAATAAGTTAAACAAAAGAGGTATTCCACATTGAGTGGCTTTGGTACGGCTATCGTGGGAAGAAATGGCAGTTTAGTATGAATTTGAATCTAAGTATGTTTCACATATTTTTGATTTCATCTCGTGTATGCAACTGCTAATGCACTGCTCAGAATTCGGTACATGTATTTTAGGGACTCTGGGGAGAACGTACGACTTTCAGCTAGAAGAAAGACCTTTATCAAAACTGAATTTAGCATAAACTGACCTGAGGGTTTAAACTTGTATTGTGGGGCTATTAACCAATCAAAACGCAGAATTGGATTTAAAGCCGATATGGCACGAACGACTTCAAGGAACGCGAAGAGGAAAGAATGTAAAGCATTGGCTCTCTAAAACATCCAACCGAGTGAAGAATTCAGTGTAAACCATGTCTACCCACCGGATGAGTCGAGCAGCATTCCACTAGATGAAAGACCCCGTCCAGCCACCCGTGGTCACAGGGCCACGGCGTCTGCGGCAGTCCAAAGAGCACCTCCGGAGGCGCCTCGTTGTCTCGGCCGCCTTCGCCCGCCGCGACGGTGGTCATAATGGAGGAGCAGGAGGAAGAGAGTCCATCGGGGCCGCTACCACCCTCGTTTGCGCTTCCGCCGCCACCGGCCGCAGCTGCCGCAAGCAGGCGTTCACGCGCCTCGCGGCTCTGCACCAGGGGGCTGGTGAGCACCAACTGCAGCACAAAGGCCAGTTCCTGTGCCTCGACTACCGGGATCAGTGGCTGGTGACGCATCACTTCGGCCAGTAGAAGACCCATTGCTGCCTGACAGGTGGACGGACAGATGCAACACTATTCAGTGACATTGATATCACACTGGCTATGCCTGTGACACTAAACGAACGCGACATCTTTATCACGCATATGTTGCCACCTTTGTTTCACCTAGTGGTTTGTGTAAATAATAACCCCAATCTAGGCTGTAATGATTGTACTTGCTGCCAGCGCATAACCCAAATCACGTATCACACCACCAAGAACTCAAAAGGCGTTTGCGTTGTGCTTAGAATTGCATTTGCACAAGGCTTACCGCGTGGTTTGGCAACTGCGAGTGCGTGAAGAGATCGGAGAGTTTCTTTACTTTCACTGATATCCTGTAAAGGGTGGAAAAAGGGGTTAGCATGAAGATCTAGTGGCAAGAAAAGATTTGATGTGGCGGCATTCTCACGCATTCGGTATGGACCGCAGCATGATTGTGATGCAGCTAAGCGAGAGAATGGCGATTTCTATCAACCGCACTGTCTTTGGTTGAGTTTCTTGCAACTAGAAGTCGAAGGCGCAGATAGTGAAGAAATGATATGAAGCTGTGATTTTAGGGGAGAGCCAGTGGTGGCATACCAAGAATTCGAGAATCCCCATTAGGCTGTCAATGTAGCCTGAGTCCTCAGAGGCCAGCAGAATTGCTAGGGAAGGAGCGTTCTGCATGCATTCGTACAGAATCTAAAATATTGATATGTGATAGAGGTAGTGCAATGGGATTTCAAAGAGCGCAAACTTTTGAAATTGTTGATTATTCGCGTACAGAACATAATCACAGAGCCTATTTGAGATAACGACAGTCTTATATAATACATTCCAAACGTACACTTGCAGCCATGGTGCAAACCCTGGTTTCCCGTATTGCACACACGAGCGTCTGCAAATACTCCTTCATGTGTCGATCGCACAGGCGTGAACCCACATACGCAGCCATCTAGAACGCATAGTAAGAAAATCTTGAAAGCGAATATCAATAACAACAATATTTTCATTGGAATATTCGTAGTTAAGAAAGCCCTAGGCTGACTCATGCAAAGTGCAAGAACTTGAGAGACGGGGAGGCAAGTACAGAGAGGTGATTTAATAGACCAACGTAATGGTCTTCAATTGCAGAGCTGTCGCACCTGTTGAGGGAGAGTAACGAAGACCTGGTCAGTGGCCTGGGCCTCCTCGTAGGGGAAGGGGTCGGTGAGAAGGGCGAGAATGATGATCACCTTCTCCCGGATCCCGTCAGCGTGCTCACGAGCCTTCTGCAACAGTGCCGGGTAGGTGCTCAGCGCCATCCCCGGACACGTGGCTGCAACGCGTCAAGCACAACAATTAGCCTCGTGTACGCCACTGGTCGAATTAATGTGTGGGGTGGAACCTAATACTCAATTGATGATCTTATTACACGGGATGGAGTACTTATGGTAGGCATTTGTCACGAAAGATTGTACAAAGAGGTACAAGCCTCTACTCGTCAGACCATTGCATCAATGAGCTCAGCCGAAATTATGCAATTCAAAGTTATTGCTTTTCTCCGAAAGAGCTATTCCATTTTTTGACAGGATGTTGAACCTGAGTAACTGATTTCTTCTTATGATACTGAAGAAAGGAAGAAATATAATACTGGCATTGTTACCGAAATTCGACCAAACCGACCACACGAAGCCTAAAATTCAAGCTTTAACAGGCGAAAAACGACTATTTGCATACTTACAAGTTGCCTACGTGCAACAATACAACAATGAAGGTAAGACCTCACAAAGCTGATTAAAAACCTAGTAAAGGATAGAAATACATTTGGATGTTCTGCCGATGGAAGGGAACTGCAGGAGCATGTCAATGGACATCGTGCAGTCAGAAATGGCCGCGGAGAGGAACTGTGATATCACGACGTTAGGCCACCTTCGCAAGGACTCCAAGAAGTACCGAAGACACTAAAGAAATTCAATGTAAAGAAATTGAATGGGGTGGCTCCTTCAAACGATGAAAGTAATACTACCACCTAACTCACGAAAATTGTTTGCTCTCCGCGGATGAAGTCAGTGTCCCTGGTTAGACAGAGGAGGGAAGGTACCAACTGAAGTAACTTCAAACCGACTCCAACGTAAGTTGCCTGTCTGAAATTTAAGAAAAATCCAGTGCCACTAAACCCAGAAAGAACATCAGGGAGAGAGTTTATGCTGAGGAAGTTACGCAGCCTGCGGTGGATTAGGAGTGTGCGCGATTTCACTGACAAAGTAGGCATTCACCGCGAAGATAACTCGCAACAAGGGGTTCTGACACCAGGATTGCTGAAAGAGGCAAGGCAAACATGCACATACACACCAAAGGGAAATCTTGACATTAACCAACTGCGATGCTTACCGAGATAAACGTCTCCTTTTGGAGAAGCTCAGCCAGCAGCTGGATGAAAAAGGTGGGCAAGTTCGTACGCTCGTAGAAGTCGGCCAAAGCGTTCACGTTGCTGAAAAGGAAGAATAGAGACCTTCGAAAACTACCTAACGCGATCCCCTTTTAGTACAGCACAGGGAACTAGTCTAGTTCGGTCACTGTTTACTTTAAAATCTTTGAGGAGTACCATGGTTATCTACCTGTATCAGTCTTAGCGGCGCTGGACCCTTACCTGTTGACTTTCTTCCATTTCCTGTGTCAGCCAGAATTAAGAACTCTGTCTACGTGTCGATCACACTTTTGTATTTGCGGCTCTGCTTGTCGATCAGGTGTATGGGCTACTTACCACCCTACCAATCGACTACTAGAGCATTACGACTCAACTAATAGACCTGTCAAGTACTAAGAACGAAATGCTCCATCCGTTAATTTGTTGTAGCCTCTGTGTATACCTTAGAAAGACGAGCTACAACGTTTCCGATTGGGTATCTGAGGAACTTTAGATATGCAAACACTAATCCATGAAGCCCGAATATTGAAGCAATCAGATTTAACGATGTAAGGAATTAAAAAGATCGCGTCTCCAAAACGCCCTTGGGAAAGATGCGACTCATTAGCAAATAATGCTCTCCCCATTGCACTTACTGAGCGATAGTAAAGGCATTATCACAAAATTAAGGCCAGCCAGTAGTGGAAAGCGATTTATGCAGATGGACAAGTGTCTGATAGGGGGTAGTGAGTGGGGAGTTGCTTGGTTACACAAACTCGTGGCAAAGCGCACGCCAAAAGAAAGCACCATGTTGTGTGTAAGCACTGGAGGTTGACGCCTACGCCTTGCCTCAACAGTGTCAGACCTCGTGCTTATCGAAACTCACCACTCCGGAGTCGCCTCATGCAGATGTGATTGCGGAGATTGGCAGATTACAATGGTCTTGCGAGAGCAGTAAAGTCTTTTTTTCGGAAGGTTGAATTTAAAGTCGAAAAGCTAGAGTTAATCCTCTAGCAAGTATTTTTACTTTCTAGTAAAAGAAGTTAAGGCCTTTTGAAATAATTAAACCTAAAAGCAGGCTCAAGGCGATACCATTCTGGGACTAAAATGCAACCGAAAGCGCATAGCCTAAGGTCCTCTGTAAACTGCAGAAATACATTTCATGACTTTATAGAAACTAGGGAATATCTCTAACAACATTTAAAGCACGGTGACATGCAACATTTAAATCACCTGGTTTCAGGCGCAGGCCCGAAGCAAATATAACCATTTCTCAAGTGACGCCCAGTTCGGAGATATTTATTAGAAATATCTTCACTACTTACCATTGCACAGTGATGACCTTGGACACAACAGCAATGATGGCCTCTAGATGCCTCGCAGCAAGAGACGGTGGTGGCGGTGGTGAAGGGAGGCCAGGCAGCGCTGGAGGCAGCTCATTGGCCAGGAGTCGCGCCCACCACGAGGCGCCAGCAGAGGGTGTGGTGGTGTTGTCATCGCCGTCGCTGATGTCGGGACCCAGACAGGCACGTAAGACCGCGGCAAACTGGGTGTCGCGCATCAGTGTCAAGTCCCACTCCACAGCCGAGGCTGGCGGGGCCTGCGCCGCTGCGCCAGAAGGCGGTCCGACGAGGCACGACGCGACCAGCTCAGCCACCGCCGTCTTGGCGCCCTCGCCACTGGCGATGCCACCCTCGCGAACGCGTCCAAGCGCCTCCCACTGCTCTGCGCCCCACCGCGAGAGGTTTCCCAGCCAGGCGACCACCTTCTCAGAGACCTCGGTGCTCGGGATCTGCCTAGGCGAGAGATGCTGTGATGGAGGTGACGGAGGGCCCTGCAAAGAGAGTTGTCAATCTGTTACATTAGGTAATTACTTAGTCACGCAGTATAGAACAACTGATTTAGGTAGAACTTCAACTGACTTGAAGGATTTGGCATGCCTTCACTACTTCCAGGGGATGAATCTTTAGAAGTTTCGAAGGCATTAATACTGCACTATCACGACTAAGGGTTAAAAGTACATGACCTGAGAGAGAAAACTTACTTGACCACTTCCTTCTTTCACACCTGAGTTCATAAAGCACCACTAAACCTCAGACATCGCATGACAGATCCACGCACAAAGAAGAAAGCAGATCTTAGACAGGTGTACTAGACCAGATATTTCCTGTATGAAATCGTCATACAGTGGAAAAGACATTTGGGAATTAAACGCGCTCAACAATATTGTATGTGCCTACTGCGTAATGCATACACTCTTAAGCTTGTATCCTAGGCTCTGAAGTGTGATCATTGCTCCGTAGAAGATATACTCACGGCACTGGGAGGGTTCTCGCTGGCAGGCAGTAGGAAGGCGGGTGAGAGAGGTGAAGAGGATTCCAGTTGTCGAACTTGCTTGCCGGGGCGCTGGACGAGTGTAGCCTCGCGCGAGAGGGTGCGGAGGATGCGAGAGCTCTTCGGACGCGCCTTCAGCTGCGTCTGGCGCTCCTTCTCTAGAGTCTGGCTCGCTGTCAGTGGCTGGGTGAAGGGACTGCGCAGCTTCTTGGTCACCGGAGATACTGAAAAAGAAAGTGTTGAGGGGATTCAACTATCTTAGGCAACGTCAGTTATGCTTTCTTAGACACGAAGTGCCGGGGAAGGAATCTTCAGACAGCTAACTCATTCGCAATAGTGAAAGATAAAAGAAGCGGACGTACAGTTGCCTAGTTAATGAAGTCCTGAGAAGAGGGAGTGGGCCAATCGTTTTACCACCAGTTTCAAGAAACTTGTTTTAGCTCGAGGCTTCGAGGGCTTGACCGTTTGCTTTACCAAAAGCAAATCTAAGTAGGATGCATCATAAAAGGTTAACTTTATCTTTCGAAGATCAAAAAACCTTCGAGCGAAATGGCGATTGACGTTTTTTGAAAGAGCAAACTAAAATGATTGAAGGGGTATCTTGATCCTACTAATAAAAGCCATAGCTCAAATAATGTAGATTTGATCTAAACATAAGGGACGACTAAATCAAGACCCAAAAACCATTGCTTTTGTCTACCCTGACTTTAATATTAGCGTGGTTCGTACACTAAAAAGTCCCCTTTGTTTCGCGAAAAACCTACCAGCAAAAAACAATTTCTTTAGGCAGTGCCTGATGATACATCAATACCCACAGATAAAATCGCAGATTGTATGAAAAACATAGAAGAAATATCACCATAATGTGTAAAACGAATTTACGTGAACAAAAACAATGATACTGTAAGAAGATAAAACAAAATTGATTGACAGAATGATACCCAGACGTTCCTCAGAAAAGCTAACAAGTTACCTGTAGTTAGGCTTCCTTGATTGTCCTAGAGGCACTAATCACCTTGAAAAAGAGATTGTTTTTAAACCCGATATGCATTTATTTTCAATTTCAGAAGTTAATTCTTCTTGGTTGCAGGAAAATAATGAGATTGGAAGGAGGCTCATGAGTAAAAACTAGAGCGCGATAACACGACAGTAGTGACATCATACTCAAGACTGGGTCAAATAGCGATAAAGTAGTAAACCTTGTCTCGAGAAAGATGCAAAGACGGATATTCAGACTATTAACCTACGAAGAAAACCAACCATAAACTAGATCGGCCACAAATGGATGAAGCAGGAGTTCAGGCCACTGTAGTCGCCTTTTATAGTCCTTCTCTAAGAGGCCAGCGAGGAAGCTTTTGAACATCGGAGACATCTTGTCGCCCCAACGGATCCTGTTGTTGGTGATCATTTTTACCAGCTGGATAATGCTGTTGGTGTAGAAGGGTGGTGTGCCGACGGCCAGTTCGTAAAGAATGCACCCAAGGGCCCACAAATCCGCTGTGTGATCGTAAGGACGCTCCTCGACAATCTCGGGGGCCATGTAGAGCGGTGTGCCTTTGATGGAAGTAAGCACCAAAGTATTGAAACTCATGGTCCTCGCGAAACCGAAGTCACAGAGCTTCACCACACCACCATGACCGAGGAGAATGTTCTGTGGCTTCATGTCGCGGTGGAGGATGCGATTGGCGTGAAGGTAATATAAAGCCGATACCAACTGGGCAGCTATGGACCTAATCTAGAAGGGTGATTATCAAAATGAGGAAGGAAATTAAGCGTACCACATCCTCTGGAAGGAATTTGTCATCCTCGAGAATCTGGTAGAGGTCACCTTCAGCATACTCAGTGACAGCTACCATCTCCTTAGGGGTCTCAAAGGCATCAACAATGCCTATTATGTTGGGATGGTTGAGCGACTTCATTATTTCTATTTCCTTTTTGAGGTTCTGGAATGCTCTGTCATTTTTATCAGACTTTGGGATGAATTTAAGAGCAACGACCTATAGACAGGACCATAACAGGAAATAGCAAATGCTAAAGCGTACATGTCCAGTGTAGCGTTTGCGACCCCGATAAACACGCCCAAATGATCCTTCACCGATGCATTCGAGAACATGATATTGCTCCATCTATCATATAGTGCGGGCGACACACATTAGAGAATAACTACAAGGTGACGAACATTTAAATTGTTTCTATAAAATTGTTTAGAATAGGAGCAACAAATGTGCAAATTGAAATCTGAAAAAGTAAATGAGTGCTTGGCATTATAAAGCTTCTGGAGTGTCATAAGGCAAAACATCATCACCACTAAAAATTCGAAATGAAAGTAGAGCGACAAAGTCCCGAATAGCCCTATGAAAAGAGGGCAACTTTGTCTTACACATTTACAATTTGCGTTACTTTCAGTATCATTGAGTTTACGCCCCAAAATAGGACTAATCATAAAGAATTATACTAAAAAGATGATAAAAAATATACTCAAATGGAATTTTGAATCGCTTAAACGTGTTAACGAACCTTGTAATAGTCGCAAAAACGGCCTAACTGCTCCAGACGCCCCACCTTGGGCAGATAATAATACAACATCAACTAAAAGCGCGCTTATCACCCAAAGAAATAAACAATTAAAATAGTTTTTACAAAATTTACAAAATATTACATTTTTCGCTAAAAATTTATGTTTAAGGGTATCAGGTATGTTTGGGAATAACATTAATGCCATTTGACTAAAAAACTCTTCTATGCAAACAATTGTAGGATTGAGACTCTGATTATACATTAGCACCCCTTCTTCCAGCTTAGTATAAATATTTTTTAAAATTCCAGGTTTGTCAAATTTATACGAATAAACACCGATGGATTCGGGAAACGCCGGGCTGTGGAATGGGCAAATATACTACGCCCTTAAATTCTAATATTTCGATCGGAATCAAAAAACGATGTGGTGTCACTGCTAGTGGACGTTAGGTATTCGTCGATCGGCAAGCTGTCATTTATTGACTTCCACGAATCAGCGTACATGCCAATTTATTAAAAACTAGCTGAAGAAATAAAACCGAAAGTGAGTTCAAATCCATAGGTGGAATTTAGTTGTTCATAAAAGCAGACTTATTTCACCAAATAAATGGAACTGGGTATAAGTTGATTTTGGGGTAAATTAGCTCTAAGTATAAGCGACTGTTTCTTTATTTAGTACGAAACTATGTTTTAACATACTATAGAGAAGGCCAGTCTAGACTATTGTTTGGGTCGTGCAATTTTAAGGTATACGCGGAAGATCATTATACGAAGAACTTGATTATGCACTCTTACCAATGTCTGACTTTTTTATATATTGTTCTTGCCTGGATGCCTTCAAGCCATGCGATTTTGGGGCATCGATTTCGATCAAAAGATGCCTTCGATTCTTCTCCATCTTATGAAAGAAGGACCTATCTCACAAATGTATGTCATTTACAATAAATATATCTTCAGGTAGATCATTTTTCCTTCACTTCATTGGCACAGTACAACATGACGTATTTGATATCAACTGATAATTGGAAACCGGGTGGTCCAATTCTATTTTACACTGGAAATGAGGGCTCGATAGAACATTTTGCTCGAAATACTGTATTTAACGTGTTTATAATTTATTCTAAAATTGTGATAGGGCTTTGTGTTCGAGCTTGCAGCAAATTTATCCGGTGCTGTAATATTTGCTGAACACCGCTTTTATGGCTCTTCGATGCCTTTTGGAAATGATTCCTTCTTGGTGCACTTTTATGATAATTTGTGTATTATTATGTATTCTATTTTTGCTTTCCTGATGGTTTTAATATTGTTCGTTCTAGTTATGTTTCAATTCGTAATAAATCAAATTGTGTTACATGATTTTGTAGAATTACACTCATTTTGGCTACCTGACAGCAGAGCAAGCTCTGGCTGACTACGCCAAATTTCTAACCGATTTCAAATGCTCGAATCGTCAATTCGAAAAATCCCCTGTAATTGCTTTCGGGGGTTCCTACGGAGGCATGCTTACAGCCTGGTTCCGTCAGGCCTATCCTAACCTTGTCGCTGCGTATGTGTTCTGTAAAACCCGATTTTCCACAATTTGAAAACTTGGTAATGAAGTGATATTTTTATACCTCAAAAAAGCGGTTTGGCTGCTTCAGCACCGATATGGCTATTTCCAGGAATGGCTGATTGCAAAGGTTTCATGTATGTTGCCACAAAGGCTTACGAAAAGGCAGGTGGTGAAGCCTGCACTTCCACCATTCGCGAAGTCTGGTCACTTATTGACGAAATTGTCAATAAGCGTAAGTATTCCGATGTAAATTTTACCTTCGCTAGCTATTGTTAATGGAACATTCTGGTTTCCTAGCGAATGGAGTTGAGGATCTATCTACCCTGTTCAGGACTTGCAAACCATTCCCTAACAGAGATTTCATCACTGATTTCGCCCAGGATTATCTAGTAACACTGGCAATGGGCAATTATCCCTACAGCACTTCCTTTCTTGGTGAACTGCCAGCTTGGCCTGTTGAAGTAAGTCTCAAGTTAATCCTCAAATTTATACTCCAGACCCTTCTAATTAACTTTTTTTGGTGTTGTTCAGGAGTTCTGTAAAGCCATGGCTAGATGTCCAATCCAAAGAAAATTTCCAACTAAAGTAGAGAAATTTGCTTGTGCTTTCTTCTCGTTATATAATTACAAACATGAAGATGAGTGCCTCTCCTTTAATGACCATGACGTGAATCTGGATGCTAGCGGCTGGGAATTGCAGGTATTTCCACTTGTTTTCCCCGTGATTTTAAATATTCTATTGAGGAAATATTTACCTCAATCCATTGCACCTATTACAGTAAAATCTGAACTGCTGATTCATTTACAAAGTAGCAGCGTTCACATCAGCATTTAGTGTCACTACTCGATCCTATCGTGAATCATGAATTGATTTAAGGACTTATCTGAAAGTAACATTCCCTGACAGACCTGTATGGAAATGACCAACCCGATCTGTTCGGATGGGAAGCAGGACATGTTCAAGCCGACCTCATGGGATCCTGTAGAGTTCTCAAACACCTGCCAAGAACGTTTTGGTATTCGGCCGCACATGGACTGGGCTGGTATCCAGTGGTGGGCCCGAGATATCAGTACCGCCACTCGACTCATCTTCAGGTGTGTTGAATCTACATCTTCAGCTATTTATTTCAAGGACTTCACGAGACTTACTAGAGGCCCGTAAGCGTTATGACTGTCGAAACCCAAAATACTAATCCTGACCTTGTGATTTTATCGGACGATCTGTTTAAGTCGCACTGAATGGTCAAGCACGTGTCTTTTATGTGCATTTTTAAGCCGGAACTAGCATTTCTGAACCAATTTTTAGCTTAGTTATCCCATTGAGAAAGCCTTAAGTTACTAGGATGTAATTTGTTACCTTTGCCGCAGGTTGTTTATTTCAGCAGTGATGTAAACACACAACTTGGTGTGGAGTGGCTCTGTTTAGAAGAAAAACGATCCCGGAGGCACACTAAAAGTCCGAACTCCGGATGTTGAAACGAGTTTCTAGACTATCCTCTTTTCAGATGCCACCTATATGCATAATTACAAGATTAGAAGCAACATCCATCTAGAAAACGAGTAATAAGAGCTGATAGCTTGTCTTGTCACTTTGATTTTTCATTCATTATACTCGGGTTTTCGTAATCATTATTGTTGTTGTATCTACGAGTACCATCTCCTGTCTACAAACCACCGTTCTACCCACTTCCTAGTCATTTGTCTGATCAGTTCAGAGGATAGTGTTATAGAGCTCTGGGGCTTAATCGGGGTAGCTATGACCCTCCTAATAAACATTTTCCCTTGCACTGATTCTGAACGCAAAGCCTAGTGATTTGATCAGATTGAAAAAGCTAAGGAAAACAGTTTTTATAAAAAATCAGTGGTAGAAAAAGCATTCTTCACTTGCAATTTGGACAACAGCAACGGTGACCTGGATCCATGGTCGGCGTTCGGGGTGCAGAAGAACTCCGTTGTTGAAGCTGGGCGAGACGGCGTGGTGGTGGAGTGGATCAGGCAGGGTGCGCACCACTTGGACCTTCGCGGCGAGCATCCCAACGACACGGCGGAGGTGCTCGCCGCTCGCCGCCGCATCCGCGACCGCCTCGTTGCCTGGGCTGACGCCTGGCGCACCGAGCACCACCCCCTCTACTGCCTCGACTTTTAGGCCATCAATACAACTCCAGGGTTCGTCACTAGGGCTGTCACCTTTCCCCTCGATAGACTTCTAAACTGCCTCTTTTCCTCTCACCACTTTCCATTTCTAAATGTCATGTTCTCGCAGTTGTAGGAACCTGTCAACCGTTTCTTGGGAGTGTGTAATCTTTCTTTCATAATCCAATTTTGGATTCTATGCAAAATCTCTAATTTGCAGCAATGGTTTTGCCTCAATCAACTAATTCATTTGATTTGTTAAAATTTGCACTCTTTTAGTTTGTTGATATGATTACATAGAAAACCTCCTTGATATCGCTTTTGTCCATCTACGGCACAAGCGGAAGTAAATACAGGTAAACAAACGAAAGATTATTAAATTTGTTTCTACCTCTGGAAAAGGAAAAGCAATTGAGCTCTTCAACAAAGCATAACTAATCTAGCAAATAAATAGATAAGTACCCGCTTGAAAACTAACAATGGCATCATCGACTAATTCAATGAGTCGTCACTTGCTAAATTGGAATCCGGGCCATGCAGTAGATACGATTGCATTAGATAGAGAGTTCATTTCTTGAATGTATGGCTATCCTCTTGAGAATGTGAATTTCGGAAAGGGTTCATTGGAGGTCATTGCTCCGCATGCTTGAACTGAACTGTGCTTCTAATAACCATAATTGCTGGGTTGAGGCCAGTGGAAAGTGAATTAACTAAATGTTTTGATGCTCTTGTACACCTAATTGCCATTTTTAAAAAATACACTTTAGAAAGTAGGAAATCCATCAACTTCTTGTTACAAGTAGATAAATCGAAAAGAGCTTCCCACTTGTTTCGATAATCTAAGTAACCATGAGTTCCCCCTTTTATACCCAAGCGCCCTCAAATGAAGCATTCCAGCTCGTTAGACTTCACTATACCAAAACTCTTTTCAATTCATATAAACGTAGTTCACTTTCAAAGTACACCACCGAATCCAACAAACCCCAAAATCAAACAGAGAAAATGCAGAGGTACAATGATTTTAGTGATACAAAATATCACGTTGTGTGTTGTACAGAAAACCACTAAAGGAGAGACGGGGCTGCAATCATCGAAATGCAGTGATCCCTTCCCGCTCCCCACGAGAGGTTGAAGCAGGAGAGGAACAACAACGGGAGATGGTTCACCCCTCCATCGATGCACATACACGCACGCACAGTAGTGGAGATAAAAAGGAACACGGGGAGAAAAGAGGACGGGATTAGATACAAAAGGGGTGACGAAGAGTAGCGAACAAGAAAGGTGATAATTCGACTGTTAGCGGTGTATAATACAAGATGGCGGAGGACAAGGAGACACAAAATGCTATTTCACTCATGGAATAGTTCGTAAAAAACAAATTCGTTACATCTAAAACACAAAATAGAAAACAACCAATAATAAAAATACCGACTAAAACCACAGTAAAAGAGGAGACGCCTGAAAAGTCTCGCTTCACATACGATAGGCGGATGTGACAAACTTCGTGACTACTTGATTCCCGTTACCACTAAATCACCATGCTGATTGAACATAGCTCAAGTGTTAGCATTTACTGACATCCACGTATACTGCATGAACGCTTGAACACTATGCAGCTGGGTCTGGTCGAAGAAATATGTGTTCTCTTATGTTGAATTGGTCTTCGCTCGGGTTTGGTTAGTTTAACCAATCGATCAGTTATTATTAATTCTTTAAACAAGTTATTGACTTCAACATATTGCTCCTTTGTTGGTTCGAACAGGTTGTACTAGTACCATATGTTAACCATCCTTTAAGTGTAGCTACAATTTTTTTAAATTTCTCATAAACCTTAGTAAGTCAATATAAATAGGATAACAAGAACCCAAACCTTCGCTAACTAGTGTAACAAATCCCAGGTCTCCGTACCTGCCCCATTTACTACCTGAAGTGTTGTGAAAAGGTAAAAGTGGCATGCAACAAAAAAGCAAACCGACCAATCCAGAGGATGACGAAGAGGCCGGGGGTGGTGGTGGAGTCGGTTGAAACATATGCGCATGTTGCTGCGGCTGCACTTGAGGAACCGACGGCACGAGATGAGAAGCAGTGACTTGTTGCTGTTGGGGGGCGCAGTTCACCACCACCTGCTGCTGCTGCCCCGCGTTTGCAACCAGTGCAGCGTTATCGCCAACACCGACGCCACCAACCGCAGTTGTTGAAAGGGCTGCAGTGGCCGAGGCAACGACATGCGCGTCCGCCGCTGCCACTCGCGCCGCATTCAGATCCTCCTCCGCACCGGAGAAGGCTGGAGCCGCGGAAGGCGGTGCTGGCGTGGATGCTACCGGCGATCTAGTAGCAACTGTCCCACCCGATGGGATGTAGTACATGGCCTGGCTCTCTGCTCCTGAAACCAGAAGGACGCAGGGCTGTTGCTGCTGCGGCTGCACGGCCGGTGGGGTCTGCTGGACCACTAGTGGCGGCGGCGGTGGGGGAGGAGGCGGCAGCGGTGGGCGCATACAGACTGGAGTCGGGGTGGACAAAGTCAGGTCGATTTGCGAAACGGGGGCAAGTTGCGCAGATCGTGGGGGCGGTGGCGGCGGCGGCGGCGGCGGGAGTTGCGGTTGGAGGCCGCTGCTGGCTACGGAAATAGCCTTTTGCAGCTCGGCGAACTGCAGGCTGACTTGCTGAATCTGGTAGGACTCAAAGTCCAGCTGCTGGCGCAACACACCGCTCAGGATAAACTCCTCGTGATGCACGGCTGACATGAAAATAGGCATAACTCGCCGAATGCAACGGCTATTGCAATACTACGTTGATATTCAATCTATTCCTGCCTACGCTGAACACAAACTCGAAACTAAATAGGTGGAAAGGTCAACTTCTAAATTTTTGCACTTTAAGAGAGCTTTCTTAACTATTTCATTTGCAAACCCACAGGATAAATTGAAAACACTATTACTTCAGACCCAACTACCGTCTTGTTTTGCGCCAGAAGAAAGTTGTCCACATTACTACTCACATCTTCGTTAAGGAACCCGTACACAAGCAACGGTGGCAGTATAAGGCTCTCCATAAACACATAGTGCATTAAAAACGCACCTCTGTTGCCGGTTTTGGTGCGCATGAGGTAGGAGGCGACGTTGGAGTCCTCCTCATGGCAAATGATGACTTGCCGGGGGATAGGCAGAAGGGCCATCTTCTGCGTGGGACGGCGCTCACGCAGTCGTCCACCGCAGGCGGCGACGAGGCGCTCGCAGACGGCGCGATGGTGGGCCTGCGGCGAGAACCAGAATTCCAGTTCCGAGAAGAGGCCCGGCTGGCCCAGCAGGCGCCGCTCACGGGACATCGACAGCGACGCGGCCAGTGTGAAACCCAGGTTCTCCTCGGCCTCGTGGTCCTCCACCAACCACTCTGTCTCTGCTGTTTTATTGACGAACATCAAGAAAATTTTACCCCGAATTTCACGCAACACTATCAAAAGAACCACTGAAATAGCCCGTATAGGGGTGACCTGGTTTCCTACGTAGAGCTGCTCATGCTACTAGCGAAAACCATGCGTTTACCACCACGTAGAGGCCATCTTTCCGCATCTAAGAAGCCAAACTTTCCCCAATGCGGATGAGGTTTTCTACTTTCTTTTAGATCTGGCTCTGAGTGGTGACTGTTGCCCTTTGACAAGTGCCTCAAAATCCCCTCTTACATACGGGGACTCGGTAAATGTGTTTCATCGTATTTACATAAGCCCCATAGACGCGAGGCCCTAGTACAGGCTTGCTTAGTGCCTTACGATCAGACATCCATGTAAAGGCGCAACGTCAAACTTACCCAACCAATCGCCGCGCAGGAGGGAGGCCTGAACCCACTTGGGCGAGACGATGGGGCAGCCCAAAGCCACAGCCATGTAGACCTTCGGCGTGCGCGTGATCCGCTGTGTGATGACACACGTCGCGTGCTCCACACTCTCCACCAATCGGAAGGCTGCCACGCCACTACCGGCCTTGGGGATCTGCGCAAGCAATTGGAGCACAGCCAAGCGCAATTCCGTGTCCACACCAGTGAAGGCCACCCGCACCTCACGGTCTATCGCTACTGTGGCTGGACGTGGCGCCTGCTCCGCTGGATTGACTCCAGGTCGACCAGCTAGGGTGGTCTTTTGTGGCTGTGTTTGCAATGGAGCTGGTTTTGGTGCTTCCACTACCGTTTTCAGCGGCTCAGCAGCAACAGGAGCAGAAAACTCTTCAACCTTAGTCGATAACTGCTCCGTTACGGCAGCCCCGACTGAAGCAGGTCGCGGGACAGGTGTTTGTTCAACAGTCTCGTTAGGCGGTGGTACCGACTTCGGCTCCTCGATTACCTCACCCATTGAGCGTTTAAGTGGTGGCTGTGAGGATGCCAAAGCCTCCGCTGAAGAACTCAGAGGACGTTTGAGGGCGTTCGAGAACTCTGGCTGAGACTCATCTGCCAGCTAAAAAAGAGCAGTAAAATAATAAGAGGAAATTTAACTAACTTGCTTTTGAAATCACTTCACAGGAAATCCAACCATGTGCCTTAAATAAAAGCCTCAAGATTCACAAGACACTTGGACTTTAGGGCCAAACCTTTCCGACATTAAATACATGAAACATGGATCCAAAAACCTGCTGATTTGCACGACCAAAGTCAACCTCACCTCCTGCTTGGTCTGTACAGAAGCAGGCTGTTGTATTTGCTGTTTCTGGGGTGCCTGTTGTGACGGAACTAGTGGCGGTGGCGATTGCTTAGGAGGAGGCACAGAACTCGCTAAGGGGTTTTGAGGGAAAGTGGTAGCTGTGGAAGGAGCTGAGGTCGGGAATTTGTGATTCTGTTGCATGAGCTGCGTGTCAGCAGGACAGGCGTGGCGGTACTGCGGTGTGCTAGGAGCGGGGTAGAGCGGAGGGTAGCTGCTCATGGTGCTGCTGCTGCAGCCATCGCTGTTGTTGTTGTTCAACATAGCGGCGTTGTTCACTTGCTGAGCAGCTAGAAGAGCGGCGCGGTGTGAGGCCACGCGCTCTGCCTCTTCGCGCAACATTGCGTCGCGCAGTTTGCCAGACCTGGCGCGCTCCATCTCATGCTCACTAAGCTCTGGTAAAAAGCACCTACAAGTGGAATCGAAAGTACTTAAATGTAGTTAAGTAGAGAATAATGTCTAGTAGAAAAGGGGAACCCACTTTTTCTCCTCCTCCTCCTCCTCCTCCTTGGCGTTTTTGTTGTCTTGCCTCCGCTTGGACTCAGCCAGCTTCTCTTCAGCCTCCTCCTGCTGTAACTTTGCTCGGAGCTGTGCTAGGCGCTTTATAACGGATGAAAGGATCAAATTTACACATCCCCAAATGTGATCAGTATAGAGGTTCGTCGAAAATCTTACCTCCCAAGACTCATGGGTAACCGGGATACCTTGCTGCCAGCCAACTGCAGTTGGAAGGAAAAATGCAGTAAATTCTGATTATCTTAAGGCAAAAATTTTACGATGGATGCATAAGTAGAACTAGTATATCACTCATAGACTATACGTATATTCCTAAGTCATTAAGTGGATGTTATCAAGACTTCAGTTGAATTGAAAGTGCCGTACCATCACGGGTAACTAAATAGTGGGAAGGAAATGTCAGCTTTTCTCAGAAAAAACGAACCCATCAGCTCCTGGACACGAGGCGTGCGGATCTCAAGAGCGATGGAGACGTCCGACTTGTCGAAGCAGCGGTATTTGTGCGAGAGTTCGACGCCCAGAGCAGCCAGTTCGCCCAAGTAGAGGTCCTGCAGCCAGCGCATGTTCACGCAGTGGATGCCCCACACCGCCGCCATCTCGTACTTCTGCCCCCGCGGACTGTTTAACAAAGGGTATGGAAAAATAAGTCAGCAGTTGAGCATCACCCCAAGCAATGAGTAGGCCAGTACTGCAGATAAGAGAGAAGGCATTGTAGCTTTACACACCTATGACCTGAATCTATGTCCCACATGACTAAGTTTCCCTAATTATTCATCAGCCGAAAAATTATGTTCAAGTTTTGCCGTTCCAAGGTTCCCAGCAGAATAGCTACAGGTTGACCTTAGTTGGAAAAGACTAAAGGACCTAGTCTTTGTAAAGCTGCTTTTTGGACGTTCAGTAATAATGAAATAGTCAAATGAAAGCAGGAACATAGAGATCTCGTTGGAAGAAAAAACCGAGACGTGGCTTCTAAAAGCAGTGATTGATGTTTAATCAACTCTGTCATACAGAGCCAAAGTGGTAAAAGTGGGAAAAATAACCACACCCTTGAGTCTGGTATGACAAGACGACATCAGCGTTGAACGCTAGAGATTTCTGTGGCTTCAAACAGACAAAAAAATGTCGATCGTTAAGATGTGTCTCGGTGAGATTAAAGGTTAATATTGACGGGCAAAGTGATGCTCCCCATTAGTGAAATTCTGTCATTCTAAAAACCAATTACGGATTGTTAGTGGAAACTACTAACGTTTCGTTGGGAGCTAGACGCTTTTCAGGGATGACTTACTATTTGCAGACTAGGAAGGAGTTCATGTCGTCCAGGTGCTCCGTGAACGTGGCCCCAATTTGTTTAATCAGCACCTCCGCCTTCGCCCGCTCCTCACCCTCGAAGCCCGTAATCGATATCGTCTGCAACCACAAGGGCCTTGTAGTGGCAAGGATGTTATCTTCACAAGGCACTACTGCTATCGAGAAGCTTACCAGGCCCCGGATGAATGAGAATGAGACGCCGGGCGAAAATGTCGAAGGGAGATGAATGATTTCATACGGCGGCTCTAAGGCACCCTTGGCAAGTACGTCGTTCAACCAGTAGGCTGTCACTAGGCGTTTGCGGTCACGAAGAGCCTATTCGCAAGGGAGGAATACGCAAAAGAGATTACAACCCAAACTTGAGTTCATGAAAAGTAAGCACTGACTGAAGACCTAAACGATGTCCTGAGTTTCGCCGCTAAGCCTTAAGGGCTTACCAACAGAGATAACAGCTTCAAACCCAAATCCGTTTTAAAATAGGCTTGAAGGATTCTTGCTGTAGTGTTTGAATACCAACCAAATAGCCCAACTTAAACACCGTATGGCACCGAGCACCTCTTACTTGAGAGATAAGCACTTTTTTGATAACTCGATTACATGCTTAATATTGCGTATACACATCATTGATAAATGGCAGAAGAATTATTTTCGAAGCGCGAGTTGGTACGCCAACCGCCATGAAGGGTAGATTTGATCGAGGCCGTTAGCGACCCGTCGCATGTGGTTCCAAGACTGAGCACGGATATAAAGGTAGTGGCAAGGCATCCAAGGTCGCTTATCCTGGTAACAGGCCACCAGCTCCACCGCGGCACCCTCACTACGAAGCAGGCTGGTTGTCAACTGACTTATCTCAGATACTCCTAGTAGGTCTCCTAGGTCTTGGATTATGAACCGATGGATGACTTCGTGATTGAACTGGCGTAACGCCTCAAAAAATGGCTTCTTTCGCTTGACAGCTGTCTTAGAAAGCCTCTGAGACTCTTCGCTTGTAAGAGAGAGGGTACCTTCGGTAGATGGGACACTGGATGCTGAGAAGCGCCCGTCACTAAATTCAGACCACGAAGTTAGCGATGTACTGAATGTGTCATTTGGCAAAGGAGAGCTTGCGGTTTCGCTAATGATACAGCAAATATGGCGCTCAGATTCTGTAACAGGTATGGGTTCTTCCCTAACACGCATTATTTCTGCTTTTTCATCTAGCTTCACCACCGAAGCACCTGTGATGGTTTCCATTTCGATTCTAGTTGAAATGGAGAGGAAGTTAAGACCTGGCGATGAGGCGCAATGAAAAGTAGGGCGAAAGTACGTCAGAGCCATCGAAAGTAGAACGACGTGCAAATGTCTCAAATTCAAACATACTTCATTTTCCAGTTATCGATTTTTTCTCGAACGATCTTATTGAGCTGTATATTTTCAGTCAGCATAAGTTGTAAGGCTTGATAGGGTCCAAGACCTTGCAGAAACAAACTATAACAAGATCTGAGAAACAAGAACAAGTCTAATCTCCAAATTCGGATCTATGCACTGCCCTGCGCATGCATGCTCGCTATTGTGTCTGAGTGAATAGTGATACAGCATGAATGATTGATGCACATAAGGCTTTGTGGCCATTCATTCTACGTACTCTGGCTCTGTAGAAAGGATAATTGAATCGATCGTCACCCACGCACTTCTGCGCAAATTTCTACAATCCCTTCTAACAACCTGGGTAAATTTCAAGCAAGCGCATTTTAGGCCTTCAATGAAAGAAGTGGAATGACCGACCTGATAGTAGAGGTCTGGATCAACTAGAATCCAGTCCATAATGATGTGGGTGACCCTAACGGGGTCGTACTTCTCTAACACCTCGCCACCATAGGATCGGATGACCTTTTTCCACGTTGCTATTGCCTCCTCACCAAAGGACCTGTAGCCGACTATGAGCATGACGCAGCCTATGAGGCAGTCCTGCGGAGCCGTAGGACAGGCGTTGCCCACATGTCCGTGGAACGTCGGCAGCTGGAAGACAGCGGGGCATGGGACCGCCGCCGATACGTTGACGTTCGGCTGCTGTGAATGTTGCGGCGGTGGCTGATGGTGCGGTTGTGACTGGTGGACAGGAGGCATCACGTGCTGCTGAGCCCGCATCATGGAGGACGAGTAGTTGGTGGGAGTGGGAGGGCGAGGTGGAAGGGCACTTCGGTACTGGGGGGGCGGACCCATTGGACGGGAAGGCTGCTGCTGCATGAGTGGCGGTTGAGGAGGCATCATGTGGCGCATCTGTGCGTTCATGGGACCCCGGGGGCCGGCCATGAGCTGTTGTTGCTGGGCAGCCTGCATGAGGTGGGGGTGTTGCCCAGTGAGTACTTGGTGGGTCTGACCCTGAGCCAAGAGCTGTTGGTGACGTTGCTGCTGCTGTTGTTGGATGAAACTGGCGCCTCCTGTACCTCCACCACCGTGAGTCATTTGGCCTTGCAGTTGTCCTATTAGTTCAAAACAATAGCGGTTTGCTAGTTTATTAGCCGTCTCCATGGGTACCTACGTCCATTAACAGCCTCGAAGTCCTTAACTACTGTCCATTCAACTTCCTGGACGCACCTATCCCATGACAAGTCAATGAACCATCTTAGCCTCTGCAATGCAACCACTTCCATTAGCGATGTCAAGGAGTTCTGAGGAAGATATTTCGAAGGTCTTTCATAAGCTTAAATCTGGATTTTTACAAATCCATTTTTTAATTTCTTTACACCAGGAGGGTCCAATACATGTTTTACAGGACAAGAATAGATTTCGTGATAGATCCGTAACTGCATGAACCAAAAGCAATCTATTTCCATTAGTCTTAGTGAAGGCTTTAGACAATTAGCCATCATTGTCTCAATCACATTGAGACACAATACCAAAAATAGCATTAATCGGTAAAGAGCCTAAACACCAACAGTTTAGGTCCCATGTACTGCTGATACCCAGTGCATCTATCAAAGCACAAACACTGGCATATAGACAAAGTAGCGTTTTAAGCAGTCCAAAGAAAGTTTAAAAGGCAGAAGGAAGAAGTCTAACCTTGCTGCACGAGGCAGTGCTGTGGCTGTTGACCGACTCCGAGTTGCGGTTGCTGCTGCTGTTGCAGCAAGATGCGCTGCTGCTGCTGCTGCTGCTGCTGCTGCAGGTGGCCCTGGGTATAGAACTGGCCCGACTGGACGGTCAGACCCGGTTGCTGCTGTTGCATGACAGAGTTCTGGCCTCCTGCACCCGTCACGGACCTCGCACTGAGCACGGACGAGGGTTGCGGTTGGATCTGCTGGCCTCCGCGCAGTATGGCTGGCTGCAGTCTGCCACCGACCACCTGGGTTTGGTTGTGCTGCTGCTGTTGTTGCACTGACGCCATGTCTTAAGAGAGGAGAGCGACTCAGAGTAACTAGATCCCACCAAAGTCGACATCATAGAGCCTTTCGTGGAATAAAGAGCTTAAAAAATTTGCAGGATCTACACTGGCCCTGATCTGGATGTGTTGGCACCTCTTCCAGACGGACTTTCGGTAATATATTAGACTGAATTCGACACAACTAAACGTGAATTAGAGCAGCCAAGCAGCAATCCGTGCAAGGGCAATCTTTAACCACTAAAGTGGCCAGCACTACGACAAATAAGCTCTGAGAGCTAATGCAAGAGAAAAAACTCCTGAGTATAACAGACCACATCAGCAGTCTTGACACACCAGAGTAACCATTAGTGCAATACTACTGGCGATTACTACTAATGCCTACTAATATACTGCTTAAAACTCTCAAATAAAATGGTATTGGCAAACACTCGCACAAATATGCTACACATCCTCAATGCATATCAGATGACAATCTGTCCGACTACCCCTGAGCAGGCGCTCAGCGTCACTAGCAAATAACCAACCAGCAACACGCTCAACAAGTACATAGAACTGAGTCATCACCAGAACTTGCGCTAACCAACAGAAAGCCACCACTACCTCCATATAGTGAATATCTACGTCTTATGGAAATTTCACTACTCCTTAACTCAAACTGTCGGGAATGGCTCTAAAGTCACTGCCAAAAATGACATCCAGAAGCCTTACACGCAATTCGATCCTGTTGATTTCCACCGGCAGCATTAGAGGAATCCGAAGGCTGGTGAGTTCCGTGATACATGATGGAACCGTTGCCGGCAATGACCTGCTGCCCCTGTGTGTAGGTAGGCGATCCAACGATGCCTGTAGGCCGTGGCGAAGCACACTGAGCAGAATTAGCAACCGTCCGCATCTGCGCTCCACTTGCTCCTATGTACTGGGCACCCTGTATGCAAGAGAGCAGGAACGAGTAACGCAACTCAACCACGTGTAACTTAGACGTTTCTTGACCTACCCCGAGGTCTTGAGCAGTGACAACCTGTTGCATGCCACCAGAAGTCTGGATAATTATTTGCTGGCCCAACTGAGGATGCTGCAGCCCTGATTTGACTGACTGGGAGGCCAATTGAGTATACTGTTGTTGTGGAGCTTGTGCATGATGGTTAGGCGGTAGGGCTTGCCTCATTCCCTGATTAGGACGCTGTGGTTGAGGCCTGATATTCTGTTGCTGCAAACCAGCGACGGGAACCTGCAGCTGTCCTGGTGATTGCTTGTACTGCTGCTGAGGCTGGGGTTGTCGCCCTTGAATAAACACAGGTGAGAGCACACCACCCCCGCCTTGACCACATCCAGCGCCACCGTGAGACGGAGTTGGTTGGTCAGATTTTTGTTGTTGTTGCTGCTGCAACTGAATGAGTTGCTGCTGTTGGGTCGAATATCCCGGTTGTAGGATAACCTGCTGTGCGGGGGCCGAGGCCATGCTTTCCTTGTTGGCAGCCACGCCATCTAAAAGGGTTTGCACACTGTCGGTCGCTGCAACACCCTGACTTAGCTGAATGTCCGGAGCCGACGGTGCCCGCACAATGAAGGTGGCGGTTCGTGCATGGCCTGATGCAGCCTGAGCACTCTGTAGAAGCAACGGCGACACCTGCACTTGAGTGGTTCCTGTTAAAATATCATTGATGGTTACAAAAAACCATTAAGCAATGACTAATGCTCATATGACAGTAAAACCTTACTTGGAGCTGCCGCTAGCAAAGCCTGTTGTTGTTGAAACTGTTGGTGTTGTTGCTGCTGTAGCAGAAAGGCAGGAGCCTGAGCAGTAGCGCCATTTTGGGGTGACGTGACTGTCATTTGCTGTCCCACAGCTATGGACGCAACACCTGGATTGGCGGCTGCAGCGACGACAACCGTGGCCCCAGCAGAAGTCTGTGGGAAGAGCTGGGTAGCGTTTCCGGCGGCATCTAAGGTAACGGTGGTGAAATGCTGCTGCTGAGGAGCCACTGCGATTTCAGCCAGTTCGCCTCGTTTCAGACCACCACCTTTCGACAGTTTCTGACCACTGGCGTTGGCCTTCGCCGAGGATCCACTACTGGAACCTCCTGCTTGACCTGACCCACGATTAGCAGGCGACTTGGGAGATTTGGGTTTGCGCTGACTTCCTCCAGTAGCTATTGGATTAGAACCAGCGGGTAAAAAAGCTCCTGGCATCTGACCACTGCGATTTTGAGAGTTGTCCTACATAGAAATCAAGGGATAAAAAGGACAGAGGCTTGGCAGAAATGGCTGCTTGCGGTAACACACCTTGTTCCAGTTGGGTTGAAGTCGAAGGATGTTCTTAACATTTTCCTTGACGATTTCCTCCATCTGCTGCTCGTTCAAGCCTTGCTCATTCGGTTGCTTGTTGGCTTTACCCTTGCCCGTGCTCTTCTGAGTTTGGGTGTGAGAAGCATGCTGAATCTGCTGATGAAATGCTGCAGCAGCGGAGGCCTGCGGTTGCGAGACTACAGGCAAACCACTAGACGTAAATCCTATCAGACCTAGAGTACAAAAAACCTATTTTAACTTTGACCGCACTTCGTTTGAGAAGTTCAAATAAAGCTATCTTCAGCGAACCCGCATTCGTGGATATGATTCGAGGTGTCCCATCCACTCCAGGCTAAAATTGAGAGGTGAATATGATTTTTCCACGTAACCAGTTTCCACCAAGAACCTAGATAACATTCCAGACGAGACAACAACGAGAATGCAAGACTCGATATTGGGGTGAAATGGACATACCTGGATCCCGAAAACATGGCGGACTGCTTCGGGAGGAATGTGGTAATACTCCTACCACACCAAGAATGATATTAAGACTAGGCTCTAGCAGCAACTGGAATTTCAAAGCGTGCAAAGGCGAACAGAGACAGAGTTTGAAAACTTACGATGGATGTTCCAACAGCACCCAACTGCTGGGCCAACTGTTTTTGGGATGGCTGCTCAACAAGCTGAACCGTAGTCGGCAGCGGTGGTTTTGGCATGATGGGTGGTTTGGGGGGTGGAGGTTTTACGAGAAGATCAACGTGATACTTTTCCCAATCGACCAACTCTTGCGCCTTTACACATTCCACGACCCAGTCAGGAGACACCAATCGAATGTTAGGGAATTGCGTCTTACAACGCTCGTATAGAGGCTACAGGAATGAGGGAAGATCAATAGAGAAAATAAAGCATACCCCTGACGCACGGCCTAGAATTAAGTGTGTGGTTTCCTTGTCGACCATATTTTTGCATTTTCCGCCACGAATGGTAATATTTGCCGTTAGAGTAACGGTGTCCTTAAGGGAGATTTCTGATATGACAACGGAGACTCCATTGAAGATTTTATTGAAATTGGGATGGAATGGAGCGAATCTAGAGTGTGAAAATAGAAGCAAGAACGTACGGGAGAAATACATTTTTGGCCACGGAATACCGGACCCACTGCGACTAGATGCGAATAACAAAATAAGAAAGCCACCTACCGTTACCACTGGAACAGCATATAAGTCTTCGGCCTCACCGACCTCACTGTCTTTGCCTTTATCGCTGACAGCAAATTTTACGGTATCCGAAAGAATAGGATGCTTCGAGGCACCTTGTTCTTTGAGGCAATCGACAATCTACAACAAAATACTTAACTAACAGTTTGATTGAAAATAAGCATCGATACGAAATTTTTTACACCCCAGTGAACAATAAAGTAGGTAAGTAAAATTACAAGTACTAATAAGCATAATATATTTCGCCATAAGAGAAAAGAATTTGGTAACTAGGATGAGGAGGTTTGATAAATATCATTTAGTTGTGCATGTGTACTAGTTGAATTGAGGAATACATCGGAACAAAAAGCGATGATAAATTCACAAGTCAGAAATGAAATACATATGGATGATTTAATAACTGACCCCTGTGTCTTCAATGTCTATTATATAAAATTTGATGCCTTTGAAAACACTGGAAGCCATTAAAACATTAAATCAGGAGATAAACACTGGGTTTTAGAAGACCCTCAAATTAAAACGTTAGTTAAAACAAACGCCCAAGACAAAAATGCATCTGAAGTGTTTTAAACACAGTTTAAAATTTTGCAATTATTAAGTGTTTTGCAATGTTAATTATTTATATTTTATCTAGATATGCATGATAATTGGAACTGCATATATTAATAATTGTCGGCTGTTATAAATCCAAAAACTAGCCGTAGTTTTTTAGTTTTCAGGTTTATTTTCTTTTAACGCACAGAATCGCAATTAGGTTCAGGCACTTCACTGCTGTTTCTGCATCTCTCGGTGGAATTTTGCCGTGATTTCTTGTGAATGAAAACTTAGTAATACTTCCTTGATCTTAGTGGTCTGTTAGTAGATATGAATATCTTTAGGTATCTTTTATTTAAGCTCAACGGTATATGCTAATACTATATTTAACCTGTATAATTTGACAACCCAGTGCTACTCCTTTAATTGAGCTTTTTTACTATCAATGACATTTTATTTTGAAATTTAGAGAATGGGATCCTTTGATTCTTTTGGAGGATTCTTTTTGAAATCTTTATGTATTTACTTCAAGTTGTCTGAACCTGATAGCAAAGCCATTTATTCCAATTCATCCGTTTACTCATTTGTGAACGATCCTGATGTTAAAATACTTTTTGTAACCTCTTCAAACCAGAATCAATTGCTTTTCTGGACCGAGGTAAATTTCTTCACTTTTGTCAATGGTATTCGAAAGGTTCCCGAACTTACCCAACAGAAACGTACTGTAGCTTTCATCAAAAGATATCCTGAGCAAATCACTGCGGAAAATGTTGATTCACTTCTTACCATTTCCGTACAGGGTTCTGCTTCTCAGACGTGTTATAATGTTTTGGATTCCTTATTCGCTCCTTGGCTGTTAAAGGTATGAAATACCTGCTCATACTTAAACTTGATAAGCATGACGGAAAATATTTATCGCAGTGCCCCAGAATTCAGTTGGCTCTCAATGATCTCATTATTGGCTTATCCGATCTTTCGAAAATCCAGTCTGTCGATAGAGATAAGGAAATTGTCAATAATG
Source organism: Anomotaenia brevis (assembly GCA_030710315.1). Taxonomy (NCBI): domain Eukaryota; kingdom Metazoa; phylum Platyhelminthes; class Cestoda; order Cyclophyllidea; family Dilepididae; genus Anomotaenia; species Anomotaenia brevis. The sequence goes on along the minus strand of JAUOZQ010000067.1, from coordinate 437,389 downwards.
GTGAGTACACAAATATGAAACTCCAAATAAGCACGTACAGTCATTATAGATGTAGCTTCAGAGGCTGAATACTGGCAGGCAAAAGCGAAGTCAGCTCAAGCAAAGCACAACAGGGATTGGAAAATTGCAGAGACTATCTATAATCACCTCAAGTCGGCAGCCGATGCAACGCAGAGGCTGCAACTTCATAGTGCTTTAAGATCACACGAGGAAAAAAACAATAACGCATTCGATTTCCTTGAATACTTCGCAGAGACTCTAGAATCTACAGTTTTGGATGGCCTCGATGATGTCTGGCGGATATCCGACAGGACCTCATTCACACCGTATCCTGAATCTAGAATGAGGTCACTCATCGAGGCTATTACGGGCTGGATTTGTCGAACTCTGATGGCCTTTTTTGGCTCGGCGGACACGAAATCTGAGTTGTCTTTGGTATGGTGCAAGCCATTAAAGCAGGCAAGTATATTTTAAGTAACCCGAACCCACGATTTGCATTATTTGTATCACCGTAATCGCTTGTTGTAGGTGCAAGTCCAGCTAACTCGAGCGATTCAACTTTGTGACAAGTGGGAGAAATCTTGTATCTTTTTCGTGTATCATTTATGGGCTCGAGGAGAAACACGTCAGTGGATCGGTGAACCACCCTCATTCATCTTCTTCGAAAAATTTAGGAATCGTTTAAAAAAGGTGACGAGATGTGGAGTCTCTACGAGTTGTACTTAGCTCATGAGATCTACAAATTTTCTTACTGCAGGTCCTGGAGATTCGATTCTTCTACGACCAGTTACTCAGGGTCTTCAACCCACAGGACCGAGTAAACCTAGGTTTGACCCAAGACTTGGCTGATTTCCTTCGTAAAAACTTTCCCCTCAATGCCACGGAATCTTTGTCTGGTCGGCAGTGTAGTGCATTGAGACATTTTGTCTGTAATCCTTTGGCCTATAACCAATGCACCGCTGAGCATTGGAGCACTGCCTTAGGTCTCTTCGATGAGGCGACAAATCTAGCGGAGGAAGCCGCAGTCCAACATTTGCGAAATATCATGTCATGTAGGCCCCACTATTAACTTGCGTAGAAACCAGTTTCCTGCTCATTGTACACACGTTACGGACTTCAGCTAGCGAAAGGAATTCGGATGTATCTCAAGTACTGTCAGAACTGCAGCGTTTCAGCGAGCTCTACAAACGACCAATAGTTGCGAAGGCTCTTTATGCTGACAGGGAAATGTTTCTCGGATGTATTGAAACAGAAGCGAAGACGGTAATTCCCGCGCAAAAACTTCCACTTCTAATGGTTTTTTGCTTAAACGCTCAATGGTATTATCCCTACAGATTCGAGAAACATTCTTCAGTGCCATTAACGGAAATGACAGTTCTAACATCAAATGCTATGGAAGAAACATTCCCACCCAGTTAGACCGAATTATTTGGGCTACTCAGCTGGAGAGTCGCATTTCAGAACTGTTGCTACTAGCCAACTCGGTCCTGAGCGACTTGGAATCACATGCACGCATTAAGGAAGTAAGATGTAGTTTGTGCATAGATCTATTTTCGATATGGGTAGTTTTTCGAAATCTATCCTCAGAACCAACTATACACGTTTGTATTTGATATAAATTCTCAGTAAAAGCTAGAATATCCGATAGCATAGTTGAGAGACATCTTTAAATTTCCATTTCATATCGTCGCCGAAGTTAATGGAATACTAGGTAATTTTTTATTATCAATTTACAAGGTCAAACAAATTGTCATTCAAGCGACTTAGTGTACGTAGAACAACTCTATGATTCAAGCTTTTCCTCTATTAAACATTGCTAAAATAGATTTTATTGACTACTTATGCTGTTTACTTCATCTTTACGAAATTCCACCTCTATCCAGAAGCTCGATTCTCTATCTGGTGAGGTGAGCGGTTGGCGTCGCGATCAGTTTGACGAGTGGTGTTGCAACACACAGGCGGCACTCGACAGAAAGGAGTCGTCATCTGAGGATGGCGGTGGCTCTGCGGCTTTTGACTCCGCACAACACCTCCTCCGCTTTACACCAATGACAGCAGCAGCTGGAGGTGGGCGACTGGCGGTGACGTACCCAGCGGGCCTCGTGCGCCTGCAGCGGGAAGTGCGACTACTCGCTGGCCTCGGCTACGCCGTGCCCCAGCGCCTCCACACCGCCGCCGCTCAGGCCGAGAAGCTCTACAAGCATGCCATCATCCTCAAGCAGGTCTTGATTATTTACATTGAGTTTACTGCTTTTATCTTATCGATTCTAGAGATAAGGCAAAGGCAACGAGTTGATGCGTTAAACCCCGTTAATGACCGCCATGGTCCATGTGGGTGGTCCAGAATGGGGAGTGTGGTCGGGATAATCGATTAAATTTGTGGGCGTTTTCAAAGAACGTGCATTTTGTTCCTTTGCAGGGAAATTATAGAACTATACAGTTTATTAAAGGTATATGTATTGATGATGGTGACGCAGAAATCGATTTGTTCTATATAGTGAAAACATATTTACTTCGAGAGCCATGGTGGTTTAATTAATAGTCTCAAGCATTTATTATCCAGTAAGAGTCAAAGAACCTCCTTGAGAATATTATTAGATCCATCAAAAGGAAATTAATTTAGCTAATCGTTTTTTCTTATGCTATATTTTTCTTATCATTAAATAGGTGGCAAATTTTTACAACTCCATCGAAAGTGAAATGCTGCCGTGTCAGCAGGCACTGATGATCAATTCGGCCAAAGCTTTTGAACAGCTGATCGGGTACCAGCCGGGTAAGAGAGGTAAAGGAGACGAGAGCCTCTCAGCCTCACACGAACAAGCGAGCGGGGGGATCAGCTGGAAACAGATCGAATTAGTGCCCAAGTACATTGCCCAGCTGCAGGAGGCCGTACGACACTTGATAGAAGAAAACAGACAGCTGCGCAGTATCCACAATGGACTCATCGCCAAGGTTGATTTTAGTTTAATAGTTTGACCTCTTTCTAATACAATGCCTGACAAATTAAATTGGCGGTAGTTCCGATCGCTGTTTGAATCGATTGTCTCCTTAGTTCCAAACCCAGTACTTGTCGTATACTTATAAATTTATATGCAACCTGATTTGAACAAGGATGATGTAAAATATTAGAATTATAAAGCAATTTCCCTTGCTATAGAAATATTATTAAATTTGTGCATTAAAAGGATTGGCAAATGGCACTGAAATACGTATTGGTCCATTCATACCTTTGCAATTTCTGATTCCAAGGATCTACCGAAATTTGTTAACAATAAAACTTGAAGGCTTCTGTGACATCTCTGCCAATCTGCGTATAGAGCAATAATGGTGCTTGTATAAAGAAACTACACGCTAGTACCGAGGGTGGGTGCTTAATGGCAGGAACAGTTCGATAAAGTTCGAACTTTTAGAGAGTAGACAAGCTCTGGCAGACTAATAGAGACTCGCCTATCAAAATATCAAAACGCTTTTAAATTTTCAATTATAAGTGGAAAGTTTACATAAACAGCATGAATCTATGTATGACCCGATGGTTCGTAAGGTCATTTTGTACTAGAAAGCGGTACATTTTTTCCAGTATTTCCTTAATAGACGGTTGGTCATTTTGTTTACAGCATATTAAAACTTAGGTGAACTTTTCGTCAAATATACAACCAGTATTCTGGTCTCATTTTTTTACTGCAGATTACCGAGTTGATGGACGTAGACATGTTGCGTGAGCAGAGTCGATGGCGCGAGGAGCTTGTGAGAATGCGATGTCGCCTGGCGGAGGTTTCGAGCTCCAGCGGTTACACAGTTCAGAACATGAGGCCCTGGTTGCGCCACCTTGACTGGCAACTCTTTAAGGCCCTCGAGGTGCAATATCACATCGGCCTCGAGACACTGAATCAGCGCATGCCTGAGATGCACGTGGACATGGTCTACCAACGCTCTCAGCTCGCCTTCCAGCCACCTCTCGAAGAGGTATGATTGCTTATCATTTCTACTTCGGTACCAGTTTTTCAGGGTTAAAATGTGTGACCGGTATAACCAGTGGTTCTACTATCAGTTTTGTTTTAATTATCTTCTACAGTAATCTGGTAATGGATTACTAAAGAAAACTTGAGTTCCCAGGGCTGTGATTCCCAATCGTGACGGGGCTACCGTTGTGAGGAACTGTTAGCTAGGTCTTCCACTGATGGTTGCTAAAAATGCAAATAATCTGATATCAACGGCTTATCCACTAGTTTGGAATGCAGCACCAGCGTCACATGTTAATGTTTTTCAACGTTGCAAACACTATTTCTTCCACCAGAGATTCTTTTTCCTCTCATTTGTTTCCACAATCCTTGCTCATGTTGAGTGAGACCTGAGAAGGAGTTTGAACGAAAATGGCAGCACGATATCGAAACCAGATCTCATCTACACCACTAATCCTGCGCATTGAGTATTTTGAATAAGTTAGTGGAATTGCGAGCTTTTTGGGAGATACCCTGTAAGTTTTCTAGAGGTTAGATAATGTCTGCAATAAATATTTACATTCTCTAAATCACTTGAGAACTATTGAAGGCATGGCTAATAGGAAAGTGCACAGGTTTATTTTACTTGAACCGATTACAACGTGAGTAGGTTTGGGTAGGCCTGCACAAGACTATGAGAATGCTGATTGGATTGACGCATGGATTTGACTGTTGACTGATTGATTCTATTATATTACTAGGTTAGGCAAGGCATGGTCGCAACGCGTATATAGCTTGTGTTTGAGTACAGGAAGGGGTCACGTATTTGGTTTGGCTCACGTGAATCTGACTGTGTGTCAGCCGTTAATATAGTTTGGGCTTTTAGGCAAGTATTTCTTCTATTTCAATCTTAATGGACGTGATTTTCACCATTCCAGATTAGATCAAAATACTACCGCGCAATTCGGAAATTCATTGGTATTCCACTGCATTTTCGAGGTGTGTCTGAGAGCCAAGACAGAGCCGCAGACAGCGAGAGTTCGAGAATATTCGCCCTCATAATTGACAACTCCGCGTCAAGGCTACAGGCTTGCTATCAAAAGGCAGAAGCCCTGTTCACTCGCCTTGAAGCCACAATGGACGTGTTTCGCAACTGGATTGCCCTCGGCAACGTGGATCTTGAGGACCTGGTCGATGTCCAGTGTCGAGACATTGCTGATTTTGAAAATAATTTCAGAGTATGTAACTCACGAATCCATACTACTTTTAGTGCTATGGGATACGGAATGACTTCTGTGTCCCATTCAAAGTAACCCCTATCGGTTGTTTATTTTTAAAATATCAAGAATGTCAGAGTTATAATAGAAAATCGAAATAACTAGTTTTGCGAAAATCTTGCCCTTTATGTGCTTTTGCTATAGTGTTTCGATCGGACACAATGGATCCCATTTAATTTTTTTAAACTTGGGGTACTCACCTGTACACTTTTTATTTTATACTCTCTCTGATTCAGATCGAATGCTTCTTCCAAAAAATGCTATTTCAGGCTTTGAAACGTCGAGGAAGAGCGGCGGGGGAACTACCAAGTGAGATGAAGGTCGAATGTTTTACAGTAAACTGTATTCCGGTGAAGAACGCCGTCGAACAGTTACTACAGAGGCTCTCAGATGCCTTGTTGAATTGTCTTCGACGCTCGGTCCAGGCTGAACTTGTTACTACTGATGCCTTTCTAGCGGGTTAGTAGCCCTCTTCTCATAAACTTTTTTCTACTCCATAAATTAAAGCATCCATTTATGACGGAACGGGCTTGAAACATCCAGTAGTTAATGCGGATTATCGTCTACTTCCGAACGTATAGCCTTTCAATTTTAATGTCACACCTTAGGAAGGGAGAGCATTCTGATTGTTGATCTAACTCAATTTTATTTCAAAATAGACGCCATCGAGCGACTTTCCGTACGACCGCAGACCATTGAAGAAATGATTGCAGCTCGGGAGGACCACACGATTCTGTCAAAAGAACAGACACGTATTGTTGAGCGTCTGAACTGCGCGGAAGCCAAAAACAAACTACTGAGTAGTGTTGCCAGCTCTGGAGTTGGTACCTTCGTCAAGACAAAGTCTAAGTGGTCCCGCTACCAGCTTATGATGGATAGCTTCAAGTTGATGATGGATGAACAGCTCGAGGTGAAACTGATTAGAAAAATGAAACTTTCTTCTAGATTCTGAAATCGAACCTCGACTCCCGGATCAAAGTATGCGTAGGGCATCTGGAGCGATTTGCGGCAAGGTGGCAACATGCCCGGCCATCTAATGATCTTCTCGAATCCGGGGACCGACTTCAATGCCTCGAAGCGCTGGAAACTATCAGAAGTCAGAAAGACGAGTTTGTTGAACTGGAGAAATCTGTACAGGATATAACGTGGGTTTCACAAACTCTCTCAATTTGCTGGTTTTAAGCCAGTTATTGCCTTCTTGGTGTTTATACAGGAGGGACTGTACGTATTTCCAAACCCCACTGCCTGATTTCACTATTTTGGAAGAAACGCGCGCAAGCCTGCTCGAAACAGAGGCTATGTGGTCCGTTTATGAGGAGTTTTCATTGGAGCTGATTGAGCTAGAGAAGGAAGATTGGATATCATTTAGGTTAGAAGGGTTTTACATGGTTTCGAAGTTCTGATCACTCCCTTTTGCACTTGAGCTGCTAGCATATGTTCTTCTAGAACGCGACTGTATGTTTTCGATGAATTTCTTACTAAATGGAATGACCGGTTGAAGAAAGTACCAACAACTTTCGTGAATATCTGGTTGCTGAAAGAAATTGATCGATTCAAGGTAAATGGTCGTCGAGGATACCGTGTTTCTTGCAGTAATGAATAGTTTATCATTTTCGAAAGCGTTATAGCTCGCCTAAAGTCATTATGTTATAATCTTAGTTGGTAAATAGCGTTATAGCCTAGTCTAATAGATCTAATTTTACGATTTGCATGAAATTTCAATAAACCTTACTAAGTGATGCTCATTTGAATATATGTTCGTCATCTTCACTGAATGTGTCAACTTTTTGTCGTACATTTGTCACACAGTTAATTCCTTAAAACAATGGGGGGTTAGTGATACATATTTATCAAGAGGAGCCTTTGTTTAGCTCTGTTCATTACAATGAATGGTTTAGCTATTCAACAAAATCTAATGGTACGTATGAATCTATCTCGCTACTGCCCCACAAAGGAGCTGCTACCAGCCCTGAAGTGGATAAAGGGTGAAGCCCTATCACCCGATCACTGGGTGGAACTCTTTCACCTACTCGGTCTGCCACGTGGTTGGCGAGTAGAGGAGATCACTTTCGGGACAATCGTAAGCGCTGCACCGCGCGTGGTGGCTAACACAGCCGCTCTGAAGGCCCTCAATGCCCGCGCCCACTCCGAGTTGCTGGTGCGCGATGCTCTCCAGGAATTGGACATCTGGGCGGCTGATGCTGTCTTCACTCTCACTCCCTACACTGACTCTGCTGGTCGACAAGTTAAACTCATCAAGGAGTGGATGGAGATCGTCACACAGGTGAATGATCCTTTGGACCCTTCACCCCGAGAGGCAGATTGGCCCGCCTCCAATTTTGCCTATTCTTTCTTAGTACTGACAGCTTCTTCAGATTATCTTATATCCTCATTGATATTTTTAATAAAGGTTGGGGACAACCAGGCTCTACTAGCCTCCCTGCAGGGATCCCCCTGCTTCAGCAGTTTCTCTGACCGCGTGAGCGCCTGGGAGAAGCGACTCACTGATCTAGACACGAACATTCGCGCCCTGCAGATCGTACAGCGACGCTGGGTCTACCTTGAGCCCATTTTCAGTGGAGGTGCTCTCAAGACGGAACTCTCGCGTTTCAACCGAGTCGATGCTGACTTTCGTAGCCTCATGACTGATATCGATGCCGATAACAGGGTAGTGAAACTACTCAAGGGACGCAAGGGGCATGAATTACTGGAAATCCTTACTAATATGCAGGTAAGCTGTCAAACGTATTCTCCCGCTGCATGGGGTAGTATATGTAGGAAGTAATCGAATAACTCGTTTTGTAACTTTAGGTGTATTTGAATGTACATGTTTGGAAATTTATTCACGTTGTAAAAATTTTGAGTTGTCGTGATGATTGCTAAAATTGGAAATCTTAAAAGCTATAAATTTAGCATTTGTCAAAATACTCCTGTAAACTCACCATTGCATTTATGGATCCCAAAGAAGTTACCTCTTAACTTGTAGGTATGGGAGAAAAGCATTTTTAAGATGACTTCTGTGATTTCAGGACCAACTTACACGCTGCCAACGGGCGCTAAATGAATATCTGGAAGAGAAACGAGTACGTTTTCCACGTTTCTACTTCCTTGGTGATGACGATCTTCTGGAGATGCTTGGGCAGTTTTCTAATCCCCTGGTAATTCAGACGCACCTTCGAAAGCTATTCCAGGCCATATATGGTGTCAGAATGGTAACTAAAGAGGATCGAATGCACGTTACTGACTTGTACTCAGCGGAGGGTGAGGTGGTGCCTCTGACAACTCCTGTTGTCATCGAAGGTAATGAGACCTGGCTCCAAATCCTCGAAGCTGAGATGTACTCAACCCTGTCAAATATGCTCACTGAATGCTTGATGGGTCACAGCGATACCTCAGTCTACCCTGGACAAATTCTGGCCTTAAAGGAAATGATAGGGTTCTCCGAAAAAGTGGAGAGGTGTATTAAAACTGGAAAGCTTTCCAGTCTCTTACGTGAACTCAAGGTGAGTATTCTGTGGAATAAGTCGAATTATCAGTTTGAGGACTATTAAACGTTTCATCCACTTTGTTCAATAGGCATCTCTAAAGTCATACTCAGAGGCAAACATGAGGTGTCAGGCTGCAAAGGCCAATGGGGATTTTGAAGAAAACCCACAGGCCACTTCTAAGGCCTCATCTGCGAAACTAGGCACCCTAATTTTGGACACTGTTCACGCAATCGACGTAGTTGACCACCTAATCAAGCGGACGATAACCTCAGTGTACGACTGGAACTGGCAGAAACAGCTGCGATTCTACGCTTCAAGCAAGCCGGAGGTGACAGCTGCTCCGACCATATGCATGGCCAACGCAGAATTCACGTACACTTTCGAATACCAAGGGAACGGCTCGCGGCTCGTGCACACACCTCTTACTGATAAGTGCTACCTTTGTCTTACTCAGGCCATGCAAATGGGTCTTGGCGGGAATCCCTACGGGCCAGCAGGGACGGGGAAAACTGAATCTGTGAAACAGCTCGGAGAACTTTTTGGGCGACTGGTGAGGAGATTTAAGCATCTCAGAACTATGAGTGGAATATGGGTACTGTATGCTACCATTTGTAGGTCCTCGTGTTCAACTGCGACGAGGGCATTGATGTAGAGTCAATGGGGCGCATTTTCGTAGGAATTGTGCGATGTGGAGCTTGGGGATGCTTCGATGAATTTAATCGATTGGAGGAGGCTGTCCTATCTGCCGTTTCCATGCAAATTCAGGTGAATTTGAGACATCAGTACCTACTGTGTTTACTTGATCAATTTTGATGTCCGGGCTTGGCGGCAGTACTAATTTAGTGAGTCACAATTGAGGAGATGGACTGTCGGAAAAGACACAAATCTCTGACCTGAAAGTTGTCTACATTTTTGGACACACATACCTACGAATGGCGATAGTACTAATCTATAGGCTTAGTCCTATTTCCTGGCACTAGCCATATACTGAGCCGACCTTGCGGGTCGATCTGAAGGGGTAAATTGACACAAAGTGCTTAATAAATACGTTATACCAGTAAATGTATAGGGACTTAGGAACCTGCAATACAAATGAATAGTACTCACAACTTCGAACATTTGTAGATCATACAAAATGCCTTGCGGTCAGGTTCTTCGTCAGTTGATCTCTTTGACACACCCGTGAGTCTCAATCCCGCGGCCAGCATGTTTATTACCATGAACCCTGCCGGTAGAGGCTATGGTGGCCGTCAGAAGCTGCCGGACAACCTCAAGCAGCTGTTTCGCCCAGTAGCAATGTCAAAACCCGACAATGACCTCATCGCAGAGACCTTGCTTTTCTCGCAAGGCTTCACGCATGGTTGTGAATTGGGCCGAAAACTGGTTGCCATTTTCAATCTCTCAAGGTACGCTTACGTTGATGACTTCACCGCGTGTATTTTAGTCAAATTCTCTCGGTCCAACAGCACTACGACTGGGGTTTGCGCGCTCTTAAAACGGTGCTAAAGCATGCTGGAATGCTTCTTCAAGAATCAAAGCAAGAGGAGACCTCCGATGCTAAAGACGCACTAATGTTTGAATCTCAGTTGATAATCCAGGCTGTGCGAACATGCAGTCTTGCAAAGCTAACTTACGCTGATGCTACCCGTTTTCAATCACTTCTGCTTGATGTTTTCCCAAGCTCTGTCTGCCATGGTGAAACCCAAGAAAGTGACTTGACCAAAAAGCTTACACAGGCCATTCACGAAGCTCTCAATGAGAATCACCTTGAAGTCATTCAGAGACAGGTTAGATTTTTTGTATTCACTACCGTGTGGGCTTGTTCTAAAGTATCTTTTGTTTTCTTTTTTAGATATTAAAAGTACTGGAGCTGTATTCTCTGCTAACACAGCGAATGGGAGTGGTAGTGGTTGGGCCATCGGGATGCGGTAAATCCGTGATACTTCAGGTGTTGTGGCTAGCTCTTCAAAAGATTGGAGTCAAGGTGAATCGGCATGTCATGAATCCCAAAGCGATGCCTCGGACACAACTGTTGGGACGTATTGATACGGATACAAGGGAATGGTTCGATGGAGTTCTTATTCGCACTGCTCGCGATGTGGTTAGGGAATCTCCAGGTAAGGTGCTTAGCAGACATTATCTATTAAGGTAAACTACTAAAATTACTAAGGTATTCACACAGTGGCATGTGGTCAGGCTCGCCATTAATTTGGGGAGAGGTGGATTCTTTTCATCTTTACCAGACATCTCGCATTCCCGAGTTTAGACGGTGTTCTATAGAGGTGGTACCAAGTGTGAGTTATACCTGGAACACAAGTGTATCTAACTGGTTGGAAACGTTTGAACAAACGTAAGATCCCAAACTCATAGGTGACTAAAGCACATGTGCTCAAAGTGGATGGGATAAACCTGGTGACTTTTTCTCATAGCCCAATCAGCGAGCAAATCATGCTGGCTGAACATAGCTCAGCTTTCTGATTTGATTTAATTCCCGTTATAACTAAATATACTGAACGTTTTTTATGCTGTAATACCCACTCCTATACAATCTTCAACTAATTACGCCCAAATTAATCTGCTCTCTCTACTAGCTCTCTTGTGTTGGATAGATTTTCTAGTGATTAAATAGGTTGAGATTGACTGAAAAAAATCAAATCCTTGACAATTTTCTACTGATTAATCAAGCCATCGTATTGGTATCGTAAAGAAATGCAAACGATCTATTAGGCCTTTTAATCACTCCTTGCAACTCCCCTATCGTTTTATTACCTATTTTATCAAAATGGTCACAGTGTATCGTCCTTAATGGTTGGTTCCCGAGAATTCCACTAAAGCTAGATTCCCGTTCCTGTTGATGAATAAGTATCAGGATTACATAAAACTAGTCTACTTTGAAGAATCACCTTCTTGGATAATATGCGATGGAGACGTGGATCCAGAGTGGGTCGAGTCCTTGAATTCTGTCCTGGATGACAATCAGCTGCTGACGCTTCCTAGTGGAGAACGCATCCGCTTTGGAGGGAATGTGAATTTTATCTTCGAGACACATGATCTCTCTTGCGCCAGTCCGGCCACCGTGTCACGAAGTGGAGTCGTCTTCATTAGCGATGAAATGCTCTGTGCTGACGCAATCATTCGGTCATGGCTCAAGAAACAGCCAGACGTGCAGCAGCAATTCCTCTCCGATATGATCGACTTGGGCTTTCGCCAGTGTCTGGCTTGGGTCACGGAAAGGGTAATAAGACAGTTGCGGCTGCTTGTTCTAGTATTTCTAGCTACTTCTCTGTGTTGACTTGTGTTTTTTAGGGCGAATACTTAGTGGAAACAAGCCTCACCGGAACTATTCTTAATGGACTTTCGCATCTAACTGACGCTAAAAACAGGGCTCGGTTCACAGTTGGACTAATCCGCGGTTTGGGAGCCAATTTACCAGACCACCTTAAGAGTCAGTTTGCAATGAAGGTTTTCGAAATTATGGGCGAAAATCCCCCTGATCCGACTCAACCTCTTAATGTTAGGGTAAGTACTTAAGTCCTAAACCTGCCTTTTTAACAATTACTGGTTTGAACGATTCCATTTGTAACCCATTCTAGGTTGACAAAGCATCAGGCTCCCGACTCATTCCCTACCCAGACGACGTCTGCCTCATAAATGAGTCCTCTGTTGGTTCTTTTGAAGGGGATATAATGGATGTGACTAGTGCAGACCTAGCAAATGATAAATCGGACGATTGTGACACTGCTGGAATGAAAGCACCTCTTGTTATGACTGCTCATATGCGATTAGCTATCGATTCCTTCCGTATGTGGCTTGAACCGGAAATGCAAAATTCATTTCTGCTCGTAGGTCCTGAGGGGTGCGGAAAGAGGTTAGTTATTTCATTATCTAGCTTTAATTCATGAGTAAAATATGCACAGAGGCATGGATAACCTCATGTGTCTGTCTATTTAGCCTACTCCTAGAGTATTGTCTATCGGCATGCAAACGAAAGACCGAGGTAGTCGTGGTCCAATGTGCAGCTCAGACTCGCGCTAGTCATATCCTGGGGAGGCTGTGTCAAAGTTGTGCAATCGTTACGGGTAACAGTATAGCCGGGTCCAGCCGCGTTATTAGACCCAAGAAGAGCGATCGATTGGTGCTTTTTCTGAGGGATCTCAACCTACCCAAGCCAGATAAATGGGGCTCGTGTGAAGTTGGAGCTTTTCTGCAACAGGTTTGCGAGTTAAAGAGTCATGATTTAACTCTATTCACAGTTCAAATCTGACTTCTCCTTTTACAGATCCTGACCTACAAAGGATACTACGATGCGAGCACACTGGAGTTCATTGGAATAGAAGGCATTCAGATTATCGCCACACTCACCCCCAGCTCCAGCCGCTACCGCCTTTCTCCAAGACTTACTTCTCTTCTACGCATCGCTTGTATGAGCAGTCCTGACAGAGAGGAGCTACATCGAATGTGTTTCTGCCTTCTTCAAAGGACTATTGATCTTGCACAACCAAAACCGAATACCGAGAACAATAATAGAAGACTAAATGCCATTGCAAGTACCATGGTCCACGTCTGGTCTCAAATGGAACAGGAATTCAAAACGAGCGGTTATCCTCATTGCAATTTCTCCCTGAGGGACTTGACCAGATGGGTGTCTGGCATGAAGCGCTACGACCTCACACCGCCTGCTATTTCAGGTAACCTATGGTTCCCATTCAGCTATGAGGCAAGGCGCCTATTCCGTGACCGAATGCCGGGAGATGAGTTCAGACAGAAGTTTGATAAGCTCTTCAGTGGTCTCCTCCACATAAATGCTGATAATAGCGCAGATCTAGATGATTGGAGTACCCTTTCGTCAAAGACACTAGCTGAATTTGCACAGTCTGTCAGGTTTGCCATCGGTGATCCCCGTACAGTCAGAATTGATGGAGGTAAGAAGGCAACCGAATCTTCATTCAAAAACGGACAGCATTGGTTTATATCATTACACGCTTCTTACTCGTCTCAATTTAAAAGCAATACATTGTACCTTGCATCATACTCAGAAATGCACGAACTGGTCTCGTCCGCTTTAAAACAGCTGGAAAGCGAATCATCTCTCAAGGCAAGCGAACTGGTCATCTTCCCTGACTTTTTGGATCTTGTGGCTAGAATCGATAGAGTGATAAGTAAACCTTATGGGAACCTCCTGTTAGCAGGTCGATGTGGCATTGGTCGTCGGTCGGCCCTCCGTGTCACTATCCACCTCCACCAGATCTCGTTAGTTACCCTGCATCTAGGGTCGAGTTTCACCAAACGGAGCTTCTATAATGATCTAAAGGCAGTCGTCCAAGTTGCGGGAGTGGATGGCTTGCCGGCTGTTCTTCTCCTAGAAGACTACCAACTTGTTGATGAATGTATTCTGGAGACTATGAACAGCCTCATGTCATGCGGGGATGCTCCCGGTTTACTGTCGAACGAGGAAATAGAGTCTCTCGTATCGAAGGAGGGCGTCAGTCTGCGGGAAATTGCCTCAGAAGCTGGTCACACGGGAACTCTTGCCAGTTTCTTTGCTAAACGCGTTCATGCCAACCTGCATGTTGTAATCATTCTTGAAACGGATTGCAAAGATACGCTTATCAACCGCCTCCAGGCTAATCCCTCGTTGTGCAAGTATTGTGAGGTTACTTGGTTTGATAATTGGTCTACTGAAAGTCAGTTAATTCTACCAAGCTTGCTGGTCCCGTGTAGACCGGAAAAGGTGGAACGAGAGGTTTTTTCGAGGTCATGTCTAGCTATTCACAACTCGGTTCCTTACTCGAAAATAGCGTCACCTCGGCGCTTCCTCCTCCTCTGTAACGCATACAAGAGTCTGTATGGATGCAGCAGGAAGCGATTGGAATACAAAATAACTCGAATAAAAGCCGGGTTGACTAAACTTAACGAGGCTAGGGAGCTTGTTAACCAGCTTAAGACGAATGCTGCTCTACAGGAGAAAAAACTGCGGGAAAAGCAGACAGAAGCTGACAAAGCTCTAGCTGGAATCAGTACCGCGATGCAGGTAGTCTTTTGCTTGACCCGCAACCCAGTCCTATGCATTTTTTAGCTTAATCCTAGATTAATTGAACGTGCATAAATATAGCATCTTTAAAAAGGTTAGGTCCCCACGTATTGCATTTACGTGAGAATGGTGGGAGGAGTACGTAGCCATGGAATGACTTACTAGCATAGATGCATGCTTTGTCTAAAGGTGCAAACTAAGATAGTCAACAAAAGGCATAGGCAAACACTGCATAGTCGTAATTTCGCCTGACCGTCAGTCTTAGTCCTTGAAGCGAAGGATCTTACCTGCGAAAATATAGAAATGTTAATTTACAACCCGGGGGAGGCTATTACATGAAGCTAGGAACGAAGTGTGGCGGTCAGGACAAAGTTGAGGGATTAGTCATGCGGACACACTCATTCTTTAATAAGCACAGAAATATTCGTCATTACAATGGCATCAGCAGAAGCATTTGAATTACCTGTGTATTGCACACGGCTATGGTACCAGAGTAAAATTGCGTAATCATCCGGGAGTTGTCGTGAGTCTGCTATCCTCGCAAACCCCATAGCCGAATTCTCCCCATTATGAGTCGGTAATACATTTTTAAAGGCAGTGAGTAAGGTTACGATGTCAACTTAACGATAAAAATATTACCGTAATTATCGGGGAAGGGAAACAAGATAAGATTTGAATTGTTCAAATTTTAGAAGTATAATTTCCGAAGATATATCATTCTTTACATCAAGATCGGACCGATTAAAATATGCAAGAGGAAACGGACCTTGTAATAGAGTTGGTGGCTAATTGGAGTGGAGCTAAAAATTTGGCGTTATCGAACAGAGTGTAGGCGAACAACGTGTAGAGATGCAGGAGCTGCAGCGCCAGGCAGCAAAAGAGGCGGCTGACTTGGAGGCACGGCGGGCCGCCATCGAGGCGGAGGTGGCGGTGATCGGGCCGCAGGTAGAGGCGACACGCGTGGCGGTGGGTGCAATCCGCACAGAGGCGTTGGCGGAGGTGAGGGCTCTGCGTGCGCCGCCCGCCGTCATACGTGACATCCTCGAGGGGGTCCTCCTCCTCATGGGTCTCCGCGACACCTCCTGGGCCGGCATGCGTGCCTTCCTCGCTCGACGCGGCGTCCAAGAGGAGATTCGCGCATTTGACGCCCACAGTATCACACCGGATATGAGGCACAGTGTAGAGGAGCTGCTCAAGCGCTGTGAGAGTTCGTTCACTCCAAAGGTTCGGTGGAAATTTTGTCAATTCTATAATGTTGTTAACTTGTTACGAAATTTATCTGTCATCAGATCATATGTCAAACCACGAATCTCTAGAAAAATATCTATCTGTGCAGAGTTCGATAGCGTGCATAGGCATGTATAACAGACTTTACCTCAGACAATCATAAGCTTAATTCTCTGCAATATGATGATGGCAAAACCTGCAAACAAATAGCCCAATTTTTTCTGAATTTCTTAGATAAATAATTCTGAAGGCTAAACATACGGTGTTTCAAATGTAGTTGATAATTCGACTTCCAACAAATTGAATAATTTATTTGTGACGATAACTTCCGTAAACTTGCTAAAATTTGAGAAATCACTACCGCTAAATTTGTAATCATCTTCATTTAATATCAGGGCCTATTAGTTATTTATAATCAGCTGGCGACTTTAGTTTTGCCTCGTTTTATTCTTCGGGTGGTAATTAATTAAGGATAGTAGAACATGGTTTGTAACTGCTAGGACAATTATCATCCAAAGCAGCAAGTGAATGTATGTGCACTAGCCATGATGACTTATCACACCCATTTAACTTTGGGTATTTTCCCATGCAGCAGTCATAATCATGGGAAGTTCTAAGAACGCGTACTGAATTCGTTTCAGATTGCACGCCGTGCCTCAGTGGCAGCAGTCCCCCTGGCCGCATGGGTAGAGGCCAACGTAGCGTACGCGCGAGTCCTGGAGCACGTGGAACCGTTGGAGCGAGAGCGCGTCAGTCTTGAGGCCTCTCTCGAAAAGACCAACTCGGAGGTGCGACGCCTCTCCTCTCAGCTCGCGTCCGTGGACGCCCGTGTCGCTGAGTTGCGGGCCGTCTTCGAGAGCCACGCTAAGGCCGCCGCTGAACTGCAGCTCGAGCTCACCAAGGCTAACAACACTCTCGCAGTGGCGGAGAAACTAGTTACTGAGTTGGAAAACGAATATCGTCGATGGAATACCGAGGTACGTGTGTGGTGCTTACGTATGTGTTTATTAAGCTCCAGACTTTCAGTGCCAATGCCCTAGAACGTGTTGTCTTCCGTTTCCCTGCGATAGGTTGAGACTTTGAGCGGAGAGCTGGAGACGCTGCCAGTCTCTTCACTCCTAGCTGCCGGCCTCATTACGTACCTCTCTGCTTGCCCTGAAGACGTGAGGCAGCGCACCTTGGGGTTATGGTGGCATCAACTAGAGGAACTAGATTTGCAGATGCCTGCGAACATCCGCTATTCAAAAGAATCACAGTTCGACTTCATCCACTTCCTTGCTACTGAGAAGGAGCTACTACACTGGAAATCGCAAGGTCTCCCTTCAGACAGCCTCTCCGTGGAGAACGCCATAGTGATTCTCCAAGTCAGATCTCAGTGTTTTTGTAGTATTGCTCAAGCAGCTAATGGATATCAGTGGATTTGTGTCTTTATTTTATAGTCCACTCTCTTCCCACTCATTGTTGGGCCTTCCGAACGTGTGGTTCGTTGGTTGAGGTGTCAATTTACGGACCAGCAGATTGAGGTGACGGATCAAAGAGTACGCGTTGAATAATTAACAGCACGAAGTATTTGAATATTGCTTATCAACTTTAAATGGCTCATTTTCATCTAAGAATTCAAATTTTGTCTCGACTTTGGAGCTGGCAGTGCGTTTTGGGAAAGTCCTCATCATCCAAGACGTTGATCGCATTAAGCCCATTCTTTTCCCACTACTGCGAAGGGAGTTTACGCTCCAGGGTAAGTAGTATAACACCTCATTCCCCAAAAGCCTGCGCTTACTGCCTCACCTTCTTTGAATTACGTAATATCATTATTTCGGCATTAATTTTTCGCCATTTCTCTTGAAAATTAAATGCTGTTTTATAAACAAAGGTACGTAAGAGTGGAGAATATAAGTACTTGCTGTATTTCGAACAGAATGCTGTTAGATTTTGTGCGAACGGAAAGGCATGAATTATTTGCGCACTAGCTAAATTATGAGCCTAGCAGATATGATAAGCAAGCTATTCTTGGAATGGAAATTTTGGTTTAACTTCTTTCTTGTGCATTTGTTGATACAATCCTAGTAAATCGTACATTTAATGTCGTTTTGAGGTGGCACATTCTGCTCTAATAACTTTCAAGAAAATAAGGGAAAACACATAGGGACAAAGTGGGAGTGAGTTTTACCCTCGTGGTCATTGACATTGATCATTTTGCTTAATGCATTGTTTCCTAGCTGCGCCTATTGTCAGTCACTTCTCTAACACTTGAGGAGTATTTATCATAATGTGCACGAGCAACTTACCTTGTTAGGATCACGCGAGGCTGTACGACTAGGAGAGAAAGAGGTAGATTACAACGAGAATTTCCGCCTCTTCTTGACCTCACGTAAAGTCAGTGGGCCGGTGGGCTCCGTGGAGCCAGAGTGTGCGTCTTCACTAGTGACGGTGGTGAACTTCCAGACGACGCGTGCCGGTCTGGTGGGTCGTCTCCTCGAAGTGACGCTTAACCATGAGCGCGCTGACCTCGAGACACGCCGCTTGGAGCTGCTCAAAAGCGAGGAGACTAAGAGGTTGGAATTGGCTCAACTAGAGGACAAGCTACTGGAGGTTAGTTGGCTCATCCAGTCGTGCTACTTTGTTACATGTCTCTATCCTCTCTCACACACTAGTGAAGATACTCCGTTGCACTGTCACAACGAGAAGACCCTGTTCTGAGAGTGCTGGAAAGAAATAACACATTCTTCAAGCTGGTATAGCAAAATACTTCGAAAATGATTAATGATATTCCGCTTTTTTGCATTTCTGGTACCCAACCACTTAATCTTTGAGTTCTCCTCACTACCAATATTAGTAGTTATCCCTAGATGAACTAAGTTTACCCCAGTTGATTTAGTGGATCGATTTGATTTTACCACATAAAATAGGTGGTGGATAGTCATTAGCGATACAATCTCTGGTGTCTTTACACGTGTATTCCCTGGGCCTTTAGGGGACTAACATTACTAGCTGGTTGTCGCGATAATTTTATTAATAAACCCCTTCTTTTAATCACTTGGACCAAATGAATTTGTATGGATAGCCCAGGCTTCGTGGAGCTTCTGCTGCCGATCCGCCCAACCGCCACCATTAGTTGCCCCGGAATCCAGGCTGCGTCCCATATGTATGCGGTATGAAAAAGTAACCTAATTAGAATGCTGATTGGTCGACGGTTGCAGCTTTGTGTGGCTTTGTTTGAGCATGGCGAGCTGTCCATTTTCTGGTTTGTCGCGTTTCCACTACTCATGTGACGCTGAGTCGGTGACGAGGACTAGAATTTAGCCAGGACCCTTAAAAAACCTTTCATTTTATTTGCCAATAACTTAGTAATTGTCTTTGTAGGATCTTGCAAACGCTCGTGGAAACATTTTGGAGAATTCTGAGCTTCTTGACTCCCTTAACAAGACCAAACACTCGAGCATCAATGTTGCTCATTCCCTTGCTGAACTGGAACGTTTGCAGTCGGATCTTGAGAATGTGAGTAGGTTAGATTCTCTGTAAGGTTGAAGAGGCATCTCTCAAAACTCTTCATTTTAATTAGGAGAGGAAAGAATTTAAGTTCCTAGCCGAGGGAGGCAGTCAAGTCTTCTTTGCTCTGAATGACCTGATGAAAATCAATGGAATGTACCAGTTTAGTCTGAGCAGTTTCTTGGCTACCTTCCGAAGGGCTCTTGAGACCCCTTGCGTATGTCGTTGCATTTGGATTCTCCAATATATACCTAATAACTGCTAACAATTTAATTATAATAACTTCGTAGGATGCCTCCCTTTCGGTGGAGAAAAAGCTCAAATATCTTCTAGGAAGATTGGAGGCCCTTGTAGTTGAGTTGGTCTTACGAGCCCTCTTCAAGGCCGACAGGCTCACATTCCTGCTCCACTTGACGCGTAATTTGAGACCAAATAAAGCCACTGATGAAGTGAGTGATTGGCGATATTGAAAGCCCGAGATAGTGTGAAGCCTCATTAAACCTCTGATAAAATGTGTTACAGGAATGGGAGGTCTTGCTGAAAGACGTCCCCACTGAAAGCGAATCTAAAAAGGGAAATCTACCCTCTTGGATTCCTTCTGATCGTCTAGCTGCTATGTCTAAGTTCAAGGTAGTGCTTCTTGTCATTTTATGGGTAGGAGCTATCTTAATCAAACTATTCGTCTGCTTTTTCTCTAGATTTCGTTAAATTGAACATAATCATGAGACCATTTCCACTGACAAAACCCATTATAAGCAATTAGCATTTTATACTAATGTTGTATAAATACCACTTAGACTCACCGACCAGCACTGTATGAAAGGCTGCGCTTCAACCAAGCCGAAATTTGGTCACTTTGGATGAATTCCGAAGAGGCAGAGAGTGGAAAGCTGCCGGCAGCTCTGAGCGATGTTCCTGTAACCGACTTCCAAGTCATGCTTGTAATCCAAGCCCTGCAGCCGGTTGCTCTCTATCATACAATGATCCAGTTTGCCAAGAATGCTCTGGGTACGTAAGACCTTTCATATATAGTGCTTCTTCTCCGAGTTTTAACAAGTGTTTTCTTGTTCAAACTACTCTTCAGCAAGTTCCCTTAGAATGAGTTTATTTTATGAACTACTCATCTATTTGCCTAAGTTGATCGTGTTGGTCCATTACAGGTTTGCCTCAAATCTCATCATCCAACGTGAGTCTTCTTCGCCTCTTTAACTCTGAGACGAGTCCAACAGAGCCCATTCTGCTGATCACAAGTCCTGGGACAGACCCTTCCCAGGAGCTAGCCGACGCAGCTGCTGTAGCATTAGCAGATGATGACTCAACAGACAGACTGACCTACCATGAGGTGGCCATGGGTCAAGGTCAGTCTGAGGTGGCACTGACACATGTCACAATGGCTGCCCGCACCGGCGGATGGGTGTGTCTGAAGAACCTCCACCTGGTCACCCAGTGGCTCCCAGTGCTGGAAAAACTCATCAACTCGGTCGTAGCTGTCGAGGCAGAGACAGAGCAGCAATCTGGAGAGGAACGACATGTGCCTCATCCTGCATTCCGTCTGTGGCTGACCACCGAACCATATGAAAATTTTCCTTCTGCACTGCTTCAATCGTGTCTTAAAGTTGCCTATGAGGTAGAGAAATCAGGGTCTGCTAAAGAAAATGTTCTTGTTTTTAATGAATGAATGTAGCAGCTATTTCTAATGCTAGATATGAATAAAAAACAGCATCTTAACTCAGTCAATCCTAAATACTCATACTTCTTAATAGACACCCCCGGGATTGCGGAATAATCTCAAACGGACGTATGAGAACTGGAGCGTAGAATTCTTTTCGAAGGGTGATTCGTTAACGCGTTCGACAGCACTGACCTGTCTCGCTTGGTTCCATGCTGTTCTCCATGAGAGGCGCTCTTTCATTCCGAGGGTAAAAAGACTTTCCAACACTCGTTACTTAGTTTATTTAAGGAGAGCTTAGATGGCCCATTTTAACGTATATAGGATTTCCCAGTTTTTGCTTTCACCTGATTTAAAATAAGGCCTTGGTAGTGATTACTTGTACTTTATTGTAACAAATCCTTCCCAGAACGTCTGTTGCAGATCCTTTATGAAATAATTATTGCTCAGTTGTAGACTGAGTCTGATAAATGTTTTTTAAAGAATTTCGCTAAACGGCAGTTCATTTAAGGTTCGCTTATTTCTCAGTTGGTACGCTTTTATTAATATCATACACAATCCTGAGTTTCTTGAGACCATTACCTGGTAAAGGGCACTTTAGTAAAGCTCATATATATATATATTCATATATTTTGAAATCTAAATATGCAATGCGCTCATTTTGTGTTGCATGAAAGGGCATATACATTTGGTGAGCACAAGTCAGTGCACGTGACACGTTTCACCTTTTATTAAGTGACCTGATCTATGTTGGAATCTTCTTGTGGCTAAAACACTTGATTTAGAGCTGGACGAAGTTCTACGAGTTCACCCACGTGGACATTCGTGCAGCTACTAGCGTCCTAGATCGTCTCTTCACGCCCTCGACATATGCAACAAACACATCTACTGTGTGGCAGACGTTGCGAGGTTTGCTGGGAGACGCCATCTACGGCGGTCGCATGGATAACGAATTCGACTTTAGAGTTCTCCAGTCCTTTCTCAATAAGATCTTCAGTGATTCCACCGTCAACGAACGCCGTTTGGGCTCGCTTAAATTACCTAATACTACGAATTTGAAGGTTCGTCTTTTGGCTGCATCATTAAAGTATGGTTAAGTAATACCCCGGGCCCTTACACTTAAAATAAAGATTATATTACAATGTAATGATGGTTTTCGGCTTCTTATAGGATTACGTGGCTGTGATAGATCAGCTACCCGATAATGATGAACCACGAGACCTAGAGCTACCTGAGAACATAGGGAAGATTGCACAGAGCACTGCAGCATCCAGTGTCCTAGTTCAGCTGCGAACTCTTCGACGTGCTACTGACACTTCTGATCCGAGTGATCACCATGTCTGGGCCATTGAGCTCACGCCTATTCTCAATCTCTGGAAGAGCCTTAACCATGATTTAGGTCTCCTTCCCGTACGGTCAGTCATTCATTCTACTCTTGTGGCTACAACGTGCGTCTAAATTACGTATTTTTGAATCATCATAGAATAAAGACAAGAAGATCCGTGATTTGCTGGCAAGGGTAGAGGAGAAATCTCTCCGCAACTCCAAGGAGTCCCCTATCCTCTCCTTCCTTCATCGTGAAACAACTAGAGCTTTAAAGTTAATTGCCACTATGCATAGTAACCTAGGAGCCGTGGCGAAATTCCTGAGAGGAAATCAAATGCTGTCACGAGAAATAAATACGGTTGTACGCTCAATTTTACGAGGTGAGACTCCATCATCCTGGCTGCTCATGTGGACTACAGGATCAGAGGAATGCTTCACTTTCATCCATTCAACCGTTTTAAAAATGCAAGCCTTGCAGGTAATGTTACCAAACTGTTAGCTCGAATTTGGCTAACCTATTAAATCTATGCTTAAAACGTTAATTTTTTTACATATTTTGCAGCAATATATGCTATGAGTTGACTGAAGTCTTTATTAAGTTCGTTGAGAGAGTTGATAGTTAGAAGTGCTTTTTAATATTTTGCTCATTTCGTGTTTGAAATAGAAATGGTTGCAGCGAGCGGTGTCTATGCCTCAGTTCTTCACCTCTGAGTCCTCATTCAACCTTGCTGACCTATTCCATCCCACCATCTTCATCGGCGCTTTCAAGCAGCAGACTGCCCGTCAACTAGGATTACCGATTGATCAGCTGAAACTTGTTTCGAAATGGCCAAGCATAAATCAAGATTCTAATTCATACATGGAAACAGTGTTTATTACCATCACAGGACTAGTACTTGAAAGTGCTCTTTTTGGAGATGACGGGCTCATTGAATGCTATGCTAGCTCTCCGACGGCTTCAGAATTACCAGAAGTAAAAATAGCTTGGATACCAATGGTATGACCTTGAAGCTCTTTTCATTCATCACAATAAAGACCTTAATTACTTAGCATGATGGCCTAAGAAATGACATGCCTTAACGCTGAAAATCTTCACAGAATACGAGTATTAACTATTTAATTTCCCCATTTTACGCATAACGTAGAACGTCTACCTAGTTTCGGTAGTTCGATGGTGAATCTACATTTTTGGATAATAAGTGATGTCTTTTACCTTTAGGATGTCAACGACTGTCTGATGCCATATGAAACCGTAGAGCTACCCGTCTATTTTGACGCGACTCGGTCGTGCTTGTTGTTACGACTTCAAGTTCCTTGTTCTCGTGGAAGTCAAGAGAAGTGGGCTCTGAATGGGACAGCGATAGTGCTAAAATCTGTTTGATAAATATCATTGCTATTGAACGTTTGTTAGTTGAATTTTAGCGAATTAAAAGTGCTTGATCAATCGTTTCTACCATGTTGATACATTTAGCTCAGATGTCATATATTGTGGGATACTTGGCAAGCCCGCATTAGTCTCGTCCGATGTACTTAATCTTGTTATCCTGATTCCTCAAAGCTGTACTGATCTCTATTTTATGTCTTGGGGACCTTTTGAAGGGTTGGTGAATCAAGCCGGGGATGGCGCAATTTGGCAGCTCACACAGTCCGCTTCAAACTCCCTTCTCGCTCCATCCTCTCAAATGTACAGATTATCTATGGCAGGTTTTTGATATTAACTGGGTTTTGTTTTGGATACGGGAAAAGAAGACTGATAATTGAATTAAGCTTAGTGAGAGGGAAGGTCTAAGTCAATGATTTATTCAGTACCGAATGCGTGCGTTCGTGAATGCAAGATTGAAGCCTAGCATTAAGCACATAAGGTAACAGAAAATCGATTAGTAAATAGTAAGGCATTGCCTCTTTGAATCCTTTAAATCAGGCCACTCAAATGCTTCAACTCAGAGATCGCTCAGTTCCCAATGTCTATTCTGATCTCAAATAAAATCCTGTTTTACATTTTGTAATCACAAATCCTCTCTCTTTGTTATTGGAAGATAGAAACAATATTAATTAGTAAATATTGGTCGTTATAAGAATAGAACAATTTTTAAAATCAAGATGGTAAATGTTTAACAGGTATGATGACTCTAAGAAACACTGTGTTTTATTTTGTCATTCAGTGAACTTGCATCTTTAAATTCATCAGGATCAACCTTGGGATATTGATGTCCGTCAGTTTTCTCTTTTGACATTCCACAGTTTCGGCGTCCCGGGATGTTTGCTAGGTTCTTAGCTTTCTCAAAGAATGGTATTGTGATACTCAGGAACCCTAGTGTCCTATACTCAACAAATCAATGCTCTGAGGTAGTTTGGAGTACTGAAAACTTCATTTTAGTCCCTTCGGTCTGTTCTTGAGTCAACTATCAATGAACAACGTGAAATAGTTACAGCTTTCCGTAAGCAGTATGGTGATAAAAAAATCGGCGAAATCACCGTTGACATGGTAAACATCTGTTATTGTGTTATTTTAGTTGATAGGTATATGGTGGTATGCGAGGTATCAAAGGTCTGGTTACTGAAACGTCTGTGCTCGATCCCGAGGAAGGTATCCGATTCCGAGGTTATACCATCAAGGATTGCCAAAAACAACTCCCCAAAGCACCAAACGGGGAGGAACCCTTACCTGAAGGTGTTCTTTTCCTGCTTCTTACGGGAAAAATACCGAGCGTAGACCAGGTCAAGGCTATCTCCAAGGATTTAGTTGCTCGGGCATCGTTGCCGAACCATGTCGTCACTATGTTAAAGAATTTCCCTGTTTCTTTGCATCCAATGAGCCAACTCGTTGCTGCTACTGCTGCACTCAACACTGAATCGAAATTTGTCGTTGCTTACAACAAGGGCATCAACAAGAACATGTACTGGGAGTATGTCTACGAAGACTCTATGGATCTTATTGCCAAACTACCGATCATCGCAGCCATCATCTACAACAATTCGTTCCGTGGTGGCAAAACTGTGGCCAATATGGACCCTGACGCTGATTGGTCAAAGAACTTTGCGCAAATGATGGGCTTCGATGATCCTCTATTTACTGAGCTACTTCGACTCTACTTGACCATTCACTGTGACCACGAGTTAAGTCCCATATACAATATATATGATTATTGACTAGATGACTCAAGTCTAACGCTGGTATGCTTTTTTACAGGGTGGAAACGTGAGCGCCCATGCATGTCACTTGGTCGGAAGCGCACTCTCGGATCCCTATCTCAGCTTTTCGGCCTCAATGTGTGGTCTGGCTGGTCCTCTTCATGGGCTTGCTAACCAAGAGGTGCTCACTTGGATTATGGACTTGGTTAAATCCAAGGGCAAGACACCCACCGACGATCAAGTCCTTCAGTTTGTCAAAGAAACTCTCGCCGGTGGACGGGTTAGTTTCCCTTATGGGATATCTTCAAATATAGTGCTATTGTAAAACCATGACTCCAACTTGAGTTCACTGTATCTGCAACCGGGTTTACCAACTTCAGGTCGTTCCTGGATTCGGTCACGCAGTGCTTCGCAAGACCGACCCTCGTTACATGTGCCAGCGGGAGTTCGCTCTGGCCCACATGCCTGACGACCCATTGGTCAAGATTGTCGCTCAGTGCTTCAAACTCATTCCACCCTACTTGGATAGTCTCGGGAAAGTGAAGAACCCCTGGCCCAACGTCGACGCCCACTCCGGTGTCCTGCTTCAGGTGGGCTCCATCTCTAACCCTATTTTCCCCCTCCTCAGTTCTGATTCCTGAAGCTAGCTAACTCCATTTGTGTGTTAATAGCATTTCGGAATGAAGGAAATGAACTTCTACACGGTTCTTTTTGGCGTCTCGAGAGCTTTAGGCGTCTGCTCGTCCCTCATCTGGGACCGCGCTCTGGGTCTGCCGCTGGAGCGTCCAAAGTCAATGAGCACCGAGGGCTTGCGAACCCTCCTCAAGGCGAAATGATTTTCCAATTCAGGAAGCAAGCGTACATCGCAGATAAAATGCCATAACTACATATTTTAACCCCTTCGCGATAACGTCTTTTAGTTTTTCTTCCGTAACACTAGGCGTCATTTCAACGGATCGAAAACAAGTTTATTTTAGCCTTTCCATCTTATTATCATGCGATCGTTGTCATATTTATTTTTAAATGTCATTATCAATAATAATATAATATTTACCAAATGCTACTTTTTGCTATCTGGTTCTGGTCGTCTGCGTATTGTATTCGTTTCCTCGGAATGCCATTTCGTTGTGCACCTATACAGCAATTTTCAAGCACTGGAGATTTTTGCTGATACTTAGTGTTTGATCTTTTTAATCCTGTCATAAATTCCTTCTTAATCCCCAGCTTTTAATCCCCCTCCACAGATAAAGTTATGGTCAGTGAGACTAGAGGCGACGACTTTCTAGACTACATATTCATGGCTGAAGAGAAACAGTATTCCGATGCCTATCGCGAAGCTTTTGAGATGAGTAAGGTTGGCACCGCATCCGGTCTACCCGATCGAAGCAACCAGCTACATTCCACGTGGATCCACGGACTCCAATACGGAGCTCAGTTGGGCTCAGAGCTCTTCTCCTACCTGGGCTTGGCTGAAGAGGTTCTTGCTTCCTTGCCAAGTGAAGAGGCAGGCAGCAGCGTTGAGACCATGCGCAAAAATCATCCTCTGAGCATTGCGAAGCAGCTGCTCTGTCTTCTGAATGATTCGCCCGGCCCGCTGTCTCGTTCCTGCGAGCAGTTCGCCAAACAGCCTTCCTTCGATACAGACCTCGCTCTCATCCGAAGCAAGGCGAAACGCCTCATCAGCATTTTGAACATCAACGCTGTCTCAAGGCGTATGGATAGCCTTGACTTCTGAGCTGCGGTGCCAGCATCTCGCATGTGATCAATATAGATTCTTTTGACACTGGGTTTTTTCTTAGATCTGGTGAATGTTAGGTCAAGGCAACAATTAATATGATGATGCTAGCTTTCGTTGTGGTTTCTAGTCTAGTTGGTTACTATCGGGAAATTAAGATGGCTTGTAAATTACCAAAAATAATGATTGAATTCTGATTAGTGTGATACACAGGACCAGATGCTTCAATGAATTTGTCGAATATAACACAGTGTTGCTCCTAAAAATTCATGGGGTTTGTATGCTTCTAGTACTAAACAACCCCAGTGGCTTTTTGGAATCAGTTTAGCGAAAGCAACTCACAAAACTTCAAAAACTTTGGCTCCTGCAAAGAAATCTTAAATTCGATACACTGAAAAGTGACTTCCTTCTCAAAAACCTCCAACGTAGCTGCGGTACCCTTTGACTCACACACACAAAGGTCCATGTCGTTATCATTTTAATAATATTGCTGACTTATTAGTAATATGAGGTCGAAATTGTCAATTCAGTTGGGGATACTGAACTCAAGCTTGTACATGCTTGCAAAGAACAAGTCTACGAAATTTTGGGGTTTTCTCCCTTTCAACCATTTCAAGTTTCGTTGACCTAAAGCTACTTCCCCAATAGACTTTCACTACTCGGTTTCCTGTTTATGACGTCACTCTTTACAAAATGGGTATTTCTGTAATTGTGAAATTCGCTTCCTTTTTAGATTCATATCACTTTTTCTCTTCCTGGTCCAGTTCATTTACTCAAACTGCCTTGTCTTTGGTTGCTGGATAATCATCCTGCTATCATGCTGTGACTATCCCTACTTCTTCTGTTAGCCTCTCCCCTATCTCGCTTTTGGGAGGTTTTATAAACAGCCGTCCAAGACAATGGCACAACATAGGAGACGCATGCGTGTTGCAGTAGTCTAGACACGGCCTCACCCGGGCCCTTGGGGAGTGAACGTATTCCGCGTTAAACAGTTCTGTCCCCTGTCTGGTCTTCCTTCAAACAAAGTTGGGTGGAGATCCCGATATAAATACTGATTGTTGATCTCCCACAGCAAAACTGCTGAAGGTACCGAGTTGCAATTTGTCTCATGACATTTCAAAAACTTGTGTGTCTTAATGGTATTTTTTCTCAAAACAATAACCCGAAAACCTCATTAGTCGAATTTTCCTGCGGACGGTAATATCGTAACCCTGACCTCCGACTAACTAGATTGTCTTCGGATCCTGGCATTAACTTCAACATTCCCAGGCTTCTTCCATTCCTAATTTCTACTTCGACATGTTAAATAAGGACAGGATTGTTCACCAACTAAATTACGGAACTTGAATTGTAATTGCCCTATTATCTGCAATCCATATTTTTGCACGAAGTTATTCAGCCAGTGGAATACATTGTCAGAAAAAATTAGGAGGTTCGTAGTAATATTTCCCACTTATGGGAGTGTCCACATTTGTTGTGAAAATTTTAAAACAACGCTGGCATAAAATCCAGAGTATATTAGGGATTGCGAACCTTGATTTTTCTATTCATATGTTCAGTTACGCTAATCTTCCTCTTACTGGATTGCCGTGGTTCATGATTTTAAGTGCAGGCCCGAACAGATTTCCTGCGAAATAAACTAAAAGGGTTGGACAAAATAATGGAAACACACTGAAAAATCAACAAAGTATATTTTATTATGGTGTACACTAGCGTCCACCGCCATTTTGTAAAGTTAAAATGAATTTCAATCTGTAGAAAAACAGTTATTTTAAATAATCATATCAAGTAACAGTTCCGGTTTGTCCACCCCCTCTATGTAGTAATGATAGAGACCTATTGTCAGTTTTCGGATACCGAACGTTTAGAGGTCGGATTTTGTTAAAGCTTCCTTTCGGAGATATTGAGCGAATGACTCAGAACCAGTAAATGTATCATTGCATTCGACTGCAAAATAGGCTGATGAGCCAGGAAACGAAAGCTTTAAAGGCTTGAAAAGACACTTAGCATCTTATGCACTATATACATGTGTATATTTGGCTCTACTTCCATAATTCATTTGGATTCGTTGTCTGTAATTCGATCAGAAATCTTCTTATAAGCGCGGATTGATTTAGAAGTTAAAACGAAATATGTGTTCGAGATTAGTATTTGTGGACGTCAATCTATCTATTCCATTTCAATTTTACCGAAAAATTGGGCCAAACAACCAACTATGAGATTACAAACTTTGAAAATAAAAGGTCTATAAAAAAGTGAAAAATGGTGGTCCAGGATTTATTTATTGCTTTTTAAGAGACGAAATGCTGTTGACAGTACTGCTACTCCTAGAAGGGGAAAGTGGCTGTGTATTTCTTCAATTAACGTAAAAAAGGATCCATCTGAAATAAAAGCTAGGGTATAACGTTACATCTTAGTAATGATTAATTCTTTAAAATTTCCCTTTTATTGTAGGAACATTCGATTTCGTAGAGAAAGTATGGCCCCCAGGAATTTCATTTTAAATCTATAGGCGAGGACTTTTTCCTTATTACAGCTTCATTGGCAGGCACCCAGTAATCCATACAGGTTAGTTTTATTTTTGCGAAGCTGCTTGATTGCTGATTTTCTTTATTATTTGGCAAAGCTACATTTGATAAGGGACAATTTGATTTGGGATGTAATTTCGTTACATAACAAGAAATATTTTTTAGATTAAAACGCAGAAATAGCATGTTATATTTAATATAAGTAAAATATGATCTTGAGTGGAAGCTAAGCCTGATGTAATGTGCATTTTCGCCACTATGTTTCACAAGAATGTTTACTAGCTTAATATAAATTACTGAGTACCAAATGAAGTTTAAAATTTTTCAGTATACGTGTTAGATGGTTTTGCTATCCTATATGTGCCTCTGTAAAACTATTTAATTCAGTAGTTCAGAGAGGGGTTGCAAGTGTTTAACCTAGAATACATAGTACTCTGATACTGAGACGGTGGGGACGGTGACACCTTGGAAAAAAATAGTATGCCAAACTATCGGAAAGCATGTGTGATATTTCATGCTTACGTGGCAGCTTTAAAAATTATGCCTACCCAGCACAAAGGAGACTGGGAATAGGAGTGCAGGAAATCTGATTAGTTGGTTTCAAGGTATAAATGTAAAAAAATGTATGGTAGGATTTTAGTACCGCTGCTTTAAAATAAAATGTCATTTTCAGGTGAGTTAGGGAGCATTTTTTTCTAAGATAATCTCTCCTTTTAATAGATGGTGAGTTCATTTACAAATCGTATTAGAATCCTCTTGATCAATTCAAAATCTATCGTGCAAGTTTTTTTATGAATCCATTACGTTTTGAACCGTGACTAAGGATTCGTATAGGTAACGCCTAAATTAGTGAGTGTAGAAAGTCGTATTTAATGAAATAAACATTACGGACATGAGAAATAGATTATGGTAATTGAAATGTTAAGCAATGTGTATTATTGTTTAAGAGATGAACATTAAACATTCCAAAAGTCAACAGGATAAACAAACACTTCATTTTTGTGTTTCAGATTTAGTATTTCATCTGCATAAGTTGTATGTTTAAAATGTTGGATAAAATCATGAAGCTGTATGGTAAAATAGACTAATTGTTGCGGTGTTTTTACTTTATAAATATGCGAAATCGCCAATAAAAGTGGACTTATGATTTGGTAATTAGATAGGGTTATTTTAAATGATTTAGTAGTAGTTTATGCATTAGAAGTCATAATAAGGTTTAGGGAATGCCGAGAAAACCAGAGACCATAAAAAGATTTGAGGAAATATTACAAATGTTGCTATACATCGCTAACGATCCGGTAGAAAGTCATACTAAGCGTCTGATTTTAGTTGATCTATGTTGTTCAGAGACTGCTTTACCAGTAACCGATTTCGATTGTTTTTCTAAAAGTTATTCTATAATATAGCTTTCTAGTCCAGTTCGGTGTGTTATGCTTATATTAGTACCGTACCTATGTTGAAATACTCACTATTTATATCCAAATATATATATAACTGAATAGAAAATTGCCTATTATCAATTTGAATCCTCTTCGTTCAAATGTACCAAATTTATGGGTTAATAATTGGGTGGGAGAATTTGTAAATGAACCTAGGGATTATCATGCAACGGTTGGAGAAGCTGCTTGATTCTACAACAAATCAGTTTAGCAAGATTTGTTTTGGCAGCTACAATAAGGGAGACAAAATACCCTCAATATCACCTAACCTAGAAGTCGCAAATGGAGGCATAATGTGGTGTAAAATCTACATGAAAGTGGAAACTGCTCTTTACAACGGGTGATCTGTCTCATTATGATACTTACCGAAATTTTATGTGTATTCAAAGCAGACAAATTTGAAACATTTCCTTACAATGCAGTTCAAGCGGCACGTCAGTTGTTGCGTCATTGCCAGTGGGTTGGTTGTTCATTGCCACTTGTCATATCGGGGTATGAGAACCGAAGGAGCATTTTACTTTTTTAAATTAAAAAAAGATAAAGTCGTTCAGTCAATAGAGGGCTTAAATCCAACGAGTTACTTGACAGCTTTTGGGAATCGATGTAAAAATACTTCCGGTCAAGGTAATTTGGAAGGCAACTGCTGTGGGGAAAAAGACATTTAATGTGTGGCTTCTTTTGTTGTTTCCTTCCTAATCCCGGTAACTATGCTAAGTTACCCTGATTGCGCCTTTGGAAAACGTCAATCGTAAGGAAATCTGATGAAATCATCCCGCGTAAAAGGGAATTTGGAGTTTCAAAAATACTGGGTCGTCATGTCTACAAATGTGGCCTTGATTATCAAATCATCAAGAGATATAGAAACGATAATGATAAATCTCGCACTAAATTTTATTGTAGAAACAGGTAAAAGGCTTTGGAAAGCAGTACACACAGGCTTTTAACTCTTGCTTGAATAAATACCATTGAATTTTCATGCAAACAAGTTCTTGATTTAATTTCCACTTATATGGATAAAATATCATTTTGAGACGACTAGAAACTTTGGTAACCGTCAATCACCATTAGTTATGCAAAAGGGCCAAATCACTACCAGTGTTAATCGGATTCTAAATTAATTAGAGGGAAACCGATTAAATATTGTTTGGAATCTCCATTCCATGACTGGTGGGATTCGTAGCATTCACTGACGTTGCAGACTTGATTTTCCTAGATTTCGAAGTGATTTTGCTGCAGATGTTCGTCGCCAAGGACTTAAATTATAACCTGTCCCAATGTGGGTTAGAAAGTGGTTTGGTGGAGATTTCGCTACGATCATTCTTTATCCCCATAAGATTTGCTCATGCATAACTTATCACTTATGCATTACTAATGTATAATGCTACGAGTTTAAAGCTTGCGGTTCTAAGAACAAATACGATAAATATGCTCAAGATGTTTGTTCATCCTGAAACTAATTTTGTAGATGATCATAACGGTGTTTTAGTCTGGCAAACGAAATTGCAAAAATCCTTTGAAAGAATACAAATTTCACTGCTCTCAGGGACGTAATTGTCTTCTATATATTACTAAATTTCCCATTCAGGTTAGATCTAGTGGCTCATTTGCAGTTTTAACCCTGATTAGAAGATTGGACTGATCAAAGCTGACATTTCAGCTACCTGGCGTGTAATCTTATTTTTAAATCATATTATATTTTTGCTGTCTAGATTCTGCTGAACAAGACTTCGCAGAAATTCATTTGAGTTTACAAAATTTTAAAAGTCAATAGTTTATGCAAACACTATTCGAGACCGTTTTCTGAATTTTGTAGACTCGGTCTTGAGGTCCACAGACTTTTACTTTTTAAGTAAGGTTTTAAGGCTTTTGATAACAGGTTAAATTTAAAGATCGTACCTTATGCAGCATGCTGTCAGTTAACACAGAATCCTGTTCAAAGCAGATCAAGTAAATATTTTTTCTCAGTTCCATAAAAATAGTCGACTCAATATTAACCGAACTATGCAGCATAACGAAAGGCTACAGCTTGATAAAGAAATAATAACTAAATGTCGTGCAACTAAAAATTAGCCATGGAGACAAAGAAGAAACCATCCCCTGCTATTATTGTAGGTTCCACTCAAATTATTAAAGTCAAGATACTCTCAGATGCACTCCAATTACTTCAATTCAAACAATGTAACCTAACCTATTCGTGAGACCTCTTATAATGCGAAGAAACTATTTTTACTCCATCAGCATGATGCATGGCTTACATTAGCAGCGAATTTCAACAAGTCTACGCAGTCGTTGTCATGACTACTAGGCGCACGTGCAACCCTTGCACGCTTGCCCAGAGACAAGAATTGGGTCTTCGATCGCCGAGACAGGTCCAGGGTACCGACCGAGCGTTGCATTTCTCCAAGCAATGAGGCTAAAATAACTTCTTGGATACCAGGGTTGGGCTTAATTTCAACCGTTCTCGACCTAGGTGTATGTCTAAGATTGGACCTAAACCTGCATAGGTGCATGTGCTGTCCTGAATACGTTCAAGCACTTCGGAGTGTGTATACATTTCGTGTGGGCTTCTCATTTTGAAAAAAGCCTTTATCTAAATACTTAGTCTCTACTAGATATAAGTTTTCTACAACTTTTGTTGCGAAAATAAAAGAGCTTTGGGAAAGACGTGCATTT
Organism: Anomotaenia brevis; assembly: GCA_030710315.1. Classification (NCBI taxonomy): domain Eukaryota; kingdom Metazoa; phylum Platyhelminthes; class Cestoda; order Cyclophyllidea; family Dilepididae; genus Anomotaenia; species Anomotaenia brevis. Next base: position 403,437 of record JAUOZQ010000067.1, on the reverse strand, counting down.
CATGGCCTGTTACTACCATTTTATAATTTTCATATACTATTGGGTCAATCCCTATGTATTTAGGACATAGCAATTTTTTATGTTAACTCATGCCTGGCTTGGATAGAAACTTTAATAACCTCTATTGAGAGATCGTGGACCGTAATGCATGCCAATGTGTGTTCTAATCTAGGATGTGAGTAAGCTTTAGCAAATTGGTGAATAGTATAAAAATCTAGCTGAGGAAATCCCTTGGCAAATTAGTGAAAATGAGACAAGTTGGCATACCCTATTTTTAGACTAGCGATATCCTGGGTATCAAGGGTTGATTACAGACCTTTGCAACAGTTGGATTTCTGCCAACCTATCAATTTACAGACAGCGATTTTTGCTTTAGATAAAAAGAGCTGCAGCAGTAAGGGTGTGACCTGACCATGACCCAGAATCACCTTCATATCAATGAGGAGAATTCACCTCGAGGATAAAGTACTTGAAGTAGAAGCTTCGCATTCATGTAGAAACTGGTAGCACGAAAGTAGAATTTGTAAATAAATTAGAGATATACTGTATCCTATGAACAGGAAATAAAATAATTCTTTAAAAGTATAAAATAATATAATGATACTTTTAACTGCATAATTACTTCAAGAAAGGGAGTTTCAAAAGAATGTAAAAAAACGTAGATACCCTGGGGATCAGTAGGAAAAACACATGGATCTGGTTCCTGTACAAACGAATCATTGCCGTTTTATAAAACCAAAAGAATAGACCGAAAATTGTCACTTGGGTAGCTAATTATCTACCCTCTTCAGGGATTCCATGGCTAACGAAACGTTCATCTACCTTTTGCAGAACTCAGCGAGCTCTGAAACGAAAACTATCAGGTGTGTATTCTGTTTCCAGCTAATCCCAGGTGCTCGCCACCGACAGTCATGACTGAGCAGTGCACGAGGGCACAGGCGAAAAAAGCCACGCGTCGACGATGACGTGTTTAAATTCTAGAATAACGCGTCGCCTACCGACCACTTGCCTCCCAAAGTTAAAGCGGTCGCATAGAAGCAATAAATAGGCAAGCATAGCTCCCGCGAAAATGAACCCAAAGTCAGGTGGGAGGTGGCTTCGCATGCAGTTGCACTTTTAGGGAAAGGGTTTTCCACTAACACTGCGACCATTGCAGATGCAAACTGGACCTTACTGACAAAAGGCTAGTTCTATGACTAGAAATGTGCCGTATTTGCGAGAAGCCTGTAAACAAGGCACTTAGTGGTACCGCATAAGTCTATCTATAGGTACTAATAAAATGTTAATTTACAAGTGCATATTGGTTTTTGCAACCTTTGAAAGGGAAAATATTTTACCTGCATTTGAGTCTCCCTGAGTTTGAGTTTGTAAATTGGCTTTGTCTACATTGGTGAAATTGCATTCGGTAATAATAATAATAATAATAATAATAATTGAATACGGAATAAGCTGGCAAAGACCGCTCGTAAGTATTTTCCATATATTTGATAATAGAAACCCATATCCAGCTCACATATCAGAAATACAGCATTAATATACAATATTTTGCTTAAGTTACCCGTATTTGTCTAAATCAGTCGAGCCCATTTCTTTCAAATATGTCTTTTTTACGATCGCCCATTTCATTAGTGATGCCGTAACATTAAACACTGACTGTAAGTAATACTTCCTTTTCGATTTTCCGCAGACTGAGGAGTAGAGTCCTCCGGTTGGAGACCACTCCTCCTTAAATCTACACACCGGTAGGGAGGGAGGATGCTACACAATGCAGGAACTGGTGGAGAATTACGTACCAAGTGAGTCAGAGATACTGGACACTAGCGGAACGACTAACCAGAACTCGTGAGGCCGTTTAGTCTTCTAATAAAATGTCCTACCCGTTTACTAAGTTAAAGCTGTTGCCAACCGTACTTATTGCAATCACGGGTACAGCTTATCGTTTATTAATTACTACATCTCTGCCCCCATCTAAAACCAGCCGTGAGTTTCTTATTTGCTATTTCAAGTCCAGACGCATAGACCGAGGATTCCTAATTGTTTAAAATAATACAATTGGTTCGTTTAATCAGCCAAGACATTTTATGATATTTGTATCGGTGTTAGGCCTGGCTAAGAAACGAAAGTGTCCACGTTAGCGTAGAATCCACAGTTGACCCATTTAAGGGGTCAAAAGGAAAAGAATTATCATAGTGGCATTAAAATTGACCGCAATACTCACGGCTTAGCTGATTAATCGTGCATTATCCGCACGGTACAGCAAACTACCGTCATCATTTTTCGAGAACTAAAAGTTGGTGGGACGAATACGTCTCCCCAATCAATCCGCAAAATCAACAAACGCGTTTTGTTTCCTTTTACCTAAAGCCCTAACTACTCAATCCTCCGGTCTTGTTTTTCGCATCTCTCAAGGTTTAACAATTATTTATGTTAAATACCAAGAGCGTGGCAATAGTGAGTTCTTCACCATCCGCAGTAAAGCAGTAGCAACTTACCGAACATGCGTAAGCTTTTCAAAGCAAACTTAGTGAACTTCTCTTTGCATAATTACGCAAACACTATGGACTAGCGCTTCGCAAATGCTGGTATTTTCTGCGAACTCCGATATTAGTGACGTCAATGGCTAGACCTCGCATAATGCTCCTAGAAGGCTGTGGCAGATACTGTGTCCGAGGTTGCCTTCGCTCGTAAGGAAGCAGGTTTCCTTAAAGCCCCTTAACAAATGCCCCAGTCGATTTACCCTTGCGATCGCCCTTGCAGTGATATCAAGTGTCCAGGGAGAATGCGAGTTAGGCTACACGAATAAAACTTCGTTTATTCATTAGACCGACCATACAGTAGGCCCCCTAGAGAGCAGGAGGGGGTCTGCGAGGAGGGAGGGCACCAGGGGGAGGCGGCAGAGGAGATGACTGGTTTGAGGCATGGTTGTTGGTTGGAGTAGTGGCGATGGTGTTTCTCTGAGCAGATGCAACTTTTCGAAGATTATTTAGGATAGCTACTACGAGACTAAAAGTGGAAAAACACGAAAAGGTCAGGCTGGTTTGGCCGTGAACTGGGGTGGATGGTATCGACCTATCGACATCGAGCGGTACATATGGCAGCAAGTAGAGTACAACTAGTTTGCATAAATCGAGGCCACTTGGTTGTGAGGCCAGCGGACTACGCAAAACTAGACGAGAAAAAACTACCAATGAGGGATACCTAAAATTGGCCGTTACCTTTTAGCCAAAAAATTCGTCACGACGTTGGATATATCATGATTACAATGTGGACACTTAAAACGAAAAGATGAAGTATTAGTATTCAACAAAAGCAACAGAATCAGATAGTACATCCAGCTGGACACGTACACACAGAGGGGACAGAAAGCACGAAAGCTAAGTACTAGGGTAGGCAAACAAATTCGCTGCACACTGCAGGAAAAAATATTATTACCAGTTACATCCTCGCTACTTACAGCTGTAGGTAGCATATATAAAAATGCATTTATCAGACAGCGTTCAATTGCCAGATGTAAATTGAAATAAGAGATTTTTCTATGCTTGATTGGAAAGTTTCTGCGACCTCGAGCACAATGCGAGAATCCAAATAAAACATCATTGACGCTGATTCAGGTCACACAGCAGCACATGCACGCGAGTTGCTTGTACTGACCTTATACAAAGCCTCTAATGTGACACGGCTTTAGCAATAACATATTACAAGCTGATAAAGGGGGGGGGCGACTACCAAAAACAAGAAAAACATACATTTAGCTTTGTAGTGGACGTGGCAGCTGTGGAGTCGGGAGGGCCGTAAAATTTCCGGTCCGTTACTCCGCGGCTGCCATGCCCACTACCGACAGCGGCAATATCTACGCTAGGAGCAGCAGCGCCATTGGAAACATCAGCTGGGAGGGACTCGGATGGGGGAGAGGAGGACTGAGGGGTCAGCGGATTCTCCTCTAACCGCAGAACTAGGCGAAGTACCTGTGAGAGGAAATCCAGATTCGAGTAGTCCTGGTAGCCGTTATTCCACTGCTGTTGAACACGCGATTGCTGAATCAGGGAATTTATGAATTGAATGTTGTATTCAGAGTTGTGGTTTATGTCGTTGTTGCTGCGGTTAGCGGTGTGTCCGTTTGCGGTGACGGGAGCATTATCGATCAGGCGGCCGCCAGGAAGGAGAGAAACGAGTTGGGGTGCGTTGCTCGAATACGAATGGCCAGCTGCCACGGCGTCCTCAAAACCGGGAGGAGGAGGGGGTGGGAATGCGGGAACATTTTGTTGGTGCATGGGAGCATGATTGAAAGCCTGTGTGGGAAATGACGTCGATTGAGTTCGAGGTTGTTGTTGCTGAAGTTTTTGAGGAGACTCTGATTCCATCAACTGAGCCAGAGCAGCCTGGGACTCGCGAATGGGATCAAAGTCAATATCAGTGCAGGCATTAGGGGCAGAGGTATCGATGGGGCGACCATTGGTTGCGTTGTTCACTTGAGGGGAGTAAAAAGTGGCCGAATCTTTGGACACTTGTTTAATGCTAGAGGAAGTAGAGGCAAGAGGGGTATTTGCGGTAGCGGCGAGGTTTTTCGTAGTTACAATGACAGTGGGTTTGCTGGGTATAACTGCTCTGCTTCTAGATACTGACGGTTTGAACTCAGGCGGTGTCATTTTAACTTCCTCATCAGTTTTTCCAAAGGACTGCAGATGAGAGAGAGTGTGGGAAGTCGAAGGAACAGGATTTGAAGGTGATAGAGTGGACTGGCACTTCTTGTCTTTCCCCCGGCTAGGTCCTGGTTGTGGCCCCAAGAATTTATTGGGAGCGAATTTGCTACCAGCTTTTAACGACTCTGGAGGACTACGGGATTTGAACTCTTCTAGAAGCGCATTCATGTATTCCGTGTGCTTGCCGGCTTGCATGTCGTCTTTGGTAAAGCTAGCTTTCGAGTCCCCCAACTCATGAAGGTACATACAGTCCTGGGGACAATTAAAGATACAAATTAATCTATAAGTCCAATTAAAGAGATATTTAGCAAGGACAAATTATAAAAAAGAAAACAAATACACATAGATGAATAGGTAGGATAGAAAACGGTAAAAACTGAATGCAAACAGAAATCATACCGTTTTGGTGCACTTTAGATTTCGAAGAAATTGACTGCAGTATTTAGTAGTACCTAATGAGACACGTAGTGGACGGCCGAACATAGTAGACTGATCCAGTACAATAACAGCTCGCATTGCATCGTCAGACCGTTCATAAGTAATATAAGCGCTCATGCTTGTACCCTGAGATAACACCAGGAGAAACTTCGTACAATTCAGGAAAACATATGAACATAATCAGCAGAAAATTTCTCACCCGAGGGCCATTGAAAGTCTGGTTAACGTTGACTTCGACTTTGTACACTTTGCCAAAACTGCCGAATAGTTCCTCTCGCATAAGAAATTCTTTGTCTTGTGCTATCCATTCTGGGAATCCAACAGCAAAAAGTAGATTCCTTTGCACAACCCTGGACAGATTATCAAAAACTACAGATTAAATTACCTCAAATCGGCCAGATTGCGAGAAGGTTCATTGGGAGCATGATGCTTGGTAGACACTTCCCGCTTCCTCTTGCTACTGATAACATTTTTCTTTGGTTCTCTTAAACAATATGAAGCAAAACAAAAGCCTACGTTGCGAGAGTTTGATTGATATTGTTAGCAGGATAGTCAGGATCGTATTTCTTAAAAAGTGTTACGCCGAAAGGAATCCTACCTTTCTGCAAGCTGGGCATAAGCCATTTTCCTCGTTTATTATTTTTGACCAACAAAAGCGACAAACCTTCGATATTAAACGGACTAAATTAAATTACCTGATATTTACATTCACATGGATAAAACGACCAGTCCTCGGGGTCGATAGCTTCCATACAAAGTGGACACTAATTCGATATAAAAAATACATTCGCAAACTTACATCGTGTTCATCAGATGACGGCATGATATAAATATATAGAGACTGTGCAAATGAGGCCACGATCTAGCAAGCCAAAGTGCAAGCGGGCTAGCAATGCTTGACTTATGATCAAGATTTGAAACTCATTATAAGAGTATATTGGTTATTGACATACATTAGGTTCTGTTTTCAGTTACCATTAATTTCCAAAATTTAAATTAAAATATTTATTTGTCTTTCAAATTACAGTGAGCACCTTAAGAACACCATCTAGAATTATAAAATACGGTTCATCCTAGTTTGGATACCTTATGATCTCTTCGTGGCGATTTAGTCAATTCTCTTAATAGCATACATATATGTTAGTGGTCTTGCTTTCGCTAATGGAAAATCTTAAAATTGCCCGGATCAAAATGCACTTCACGGATGACCCTTATATATAATTTGAAATAACTCAATAAAAACGAAGTTTTTTCATAGATCTATTGAACTTGTGGGTTAAAACAGGTCTTAAAATACCCCGCCATCGTTGCAATTATGCATTGGCGCTAATAGGCTGCGGAAATTGTTAGTGCTTTGAATAAATCGTGCTGCAACATTCTGTTGGACCTTATTGCGAATGAGCTTAACTCATGCCACCACTTTTTGGACAGAATAGAAAATATTATATTGTAACCGCGCCTTACAATATAGCGACCTTGTGATCATTTTTGATATTCTTATTCATAGCCAGTGGTTTATCTATCACATAGGCCCATTTATCAAAGATATTAATCTCAAGGCGCTCAGTCATTGTTTAGAGTAAGTACTATTTCACATATTTATCAGACCAAACATATCCAAACAGAATACCAATCCCATTTAACAGTATGAATAAAAGAGTAGATGGTAATGCGTGCTAAGAGTGGCTTTTCTAGATCCGGATTTCTGTCTCTGGACAGCTGTGCCCGCACCGCCAAAAAGCACCACCGGTTGCTGACACCCGATGAAGTCTACCCTCCTTACGATTTCTCTCAGTGTGTGTGCTGTGAACCGAAGCCCGGTTGTAGGCTAAAGGTTCCGTTATTAGAAGATATGTAGTTTAACCGGTCCATGATGCCGTTTTGAACTGCACTATGTGGACCTAATGAGTGTACAGAGGCTGGTGACAGCTACAACTTTATGAGTCAGTTGAATGGCAAATACCATCTCATAATTTTAGAGTCGCATTAAACCTATGGACAATACTGCTATGTGCGGGTAGAATTCGGTGCAAACTTCTACTAAGGCATTCGGGGGATTCAGTTTATGCCCCTGAAGACTTGAAATCAGAAAAGAGTTCATGAGCATTAGTACGGACCACTCCCGAGTTAGTGGACCAGCGTTGAGCTCATTGGGGAACAACCGCCAAACTATAGCACCGAATAATTCCACTTTGTAGTTATTTAAGTAGGTTACTCTTGATAACAGCGGTACCCACACTACTAGCGAAACCTTCCAATTTAGGATCAAGCAAAAAGTGCGCGAACGCTCAAACAAACGAGTATTCTACCTCAGTGGTCAGAGTATACGACTACTAAGAGGAGCAGACCAACATATTAAGATTTAGATTTATTCGAGCTAGCGTTTCAAAACACAGCAAAAGCTAAATATAGCACAGTAACAGATACAGTCAATCCCTTCTTCAAGATGGACGCTCTTAAAAAAATATGACAAAAGGGGATTTTTTGACAAAATTGAGCACGTCAAGCCATGACTACAACTGGGCAATCTAATTGCAATAAAAAAAAATAACAGTGAAAATGACTTGATCCATGTGTAAATGCACAAAATTTCACTAGAGTTTGAATCTACATGGGGAGGGATAGGAGTTGAAAATGTATGGACAAGCCATCTCCGCTAGAGAAAATTATCCTGTGGGTGTACTGGAGGATGTCGTGTTGGAGGGCGAGCACTTTCTCTGCAACTCTTCGTCAATACGCTCCTTCGCACGAAAAACCTAGCAATAGGATTAAGTAGTTAACACAAGTGATTGAGAGAAACGGAACGCATTGAAACGTAGAAAGCTGTTTGGAAAATCATAATCACCTTTGACTGAATGTAAAGAGATCCACCATTTTTCCTATCGTTTGCTCTAAAGAGATGTTCGTATTTTTTAGCAACTTCTTCTGCATTGTGGATGTCGGATACATTTAGTATCTGTTTTGCTTCTTCTAAGGAAATGCCCGATACGCCAGTGCTTGCGTCCGAGTCTTGTGAGGACTGATTTGCACTGGAACGGGCTTTAGCTGCCATTTTAGTAGCAATATACTCATCCTGAAGGGCTTTGGCGAAAGCCCTCCCGATAATACGAGACCCAGCAAGAATCATTTGAGCCAAGTATTTTGCCTACACAGAATTAAAATGTTAAAGGTCCAAAGCACTTGAAAGGCAACACAATACGAGTGGCAAATCTACCATGTCCGAAGACAGCACAACTCGACAATCAAACCTGCCCCAGCACAAACAAACAATTAAACAAATAACAGTTTTATTTACTTTATTAAATATCAAGAAAATATTACGGGCATTTTTAATTTAAAAAACATTTTGTTGTTTAGGTTACTTGAGCGCACACCGCAGGTTTTGAGTCATTAGTTTGCACTTCACATGGCCGATAAGTTGGTGGATATTGATTTATTTGAAGGCAAATATGACGCCAGTAATCAGCTAGTTCTGCTTTCAAAGAAAAAGGAAAAAGCTAATAAGAAGGTCGTTGTTAAACAGGAGAAAATTTTATCGCGTTCCAAGCGCAAAGAACTCCAGAAGCAAGTTGCTAAAAAGCAAAAGAAGCTTACTGTGAGTGAAATTCCTCGAGGTTTATCATGATTTTAGAGAAATGAATTATGGAAAGAGCTTGAAGTTTTTAACAACTGTGGAACTGACACCCATGGAACGGATCATTTATTCAGTCGCAACCGTAAAACGGAAAAGAGGGTTCAAAAGTAAGTCGCGCAATAAAATCCGCGTAATTATTAGACTGGCTCAATCGTCATTGAGGGATTCTAAAAAGTGGCGCCAAGGCGAGTTCGAACCTCCGGTCTCGATCGACACGGATGATTTCAGTTCCTCTGAGGAAGTTGAAGTTGCCCCTCAAGCTAGATTTGATGATACTAGTAAGAAAGACGTGGCTATGATTGTGGAGCCTAAATATGCTGAATCTCTTGACTCTGTTGCTTCTGTAAGAACTGTGCAACAAATCTTGCATCAACCAACTGTGAAATCGAAGGCGAAATATGTTCTTGTCAACCGGGATCCCGAGATACAGACCGCTCGTTTAGCTCTGCCTATTGTAGCTGAAGAAGCTCGGATCATGGAAAAAATTTCAGAGAATGATGTCGTTATCATATGTGGCGCCACCGGATGTGGTAAAACAACGCAAATTCCCCAGTTTCTCTATGAGGCTGGTTACACAAGGTATGCCATTTTTTAAAGATTTGTCACTGTTCTGATCCCATTTACACTCTTCTTTATTTCAGGGGTGGATACAAGATTGGAGTTACTGAACCACGTCGGGTTGCTGCTATTTCGATGTCTGAACGCGTTTCTAAAGAGCTAAATCTTATAAAAGGGTATAGACTTATCAAAATAGCTACTTTTAGCCGATTTCTGATTTAAATCTCTGACAACGCGTTTTAGTGAGGTTGCCTATCACATTCGTTACGAGAAGAACACTTCTTCCAAAACTGAGATCAAATTTATGACGGATGGTATTCTTCTTCAGGAAATGAAGAGGGTATTGTTAGAAGCACAACCGTTGTTTATTTTTTCCCAATGTTTTATGTCGTCATCTTGCATTTAAGGACTTTCAATTGGCAGCCTACTCTGCCATTCTAATCGATGAAGCTCACGAGCGTTCAGTCTACACCGACGTCCTTCTTGGTCTGCTCTCCCTGGCTATCCGGTTAAGAAGAAAAGCATTCACTGAGAATCCGGTAACCTCTCGGCTACCGCTCAAATTGATCATCATGTCAGCCACACTGCGCGTTGAAGACTTTGCAGAAAATCGCAGGTTATTTCCCCTCCCTAAAACGTCGCAAAGGCTTCAGAAGGCTGTTCCAATTGAAAATGCGGGTGATGATGATGATGATGATGACGGTGTAAAAAAACAGAGGCTCGGAGCTCCACCGGTGCTGCAAGTGGAGTCACGTCAGTTCCCTGTCACCTGCCATTTCGCTCGCCGCACCCCCGATGATTACCTGAAGGCAGCCTTTCGCAAGGTATGCCCTCCCGCCTTAATGGGTTTATTTGTCCCTATCTTTTAGGTTGTGAGTGTTCACAAAGATTCTCCACCCGGTGGGATTCTAGTCTTTGTTACCGGTCAGCAGGAGGTTAAGACACTGTGCAACTGGTTTACTAAAGCGTTCCCAACCCACGAAGCTGCAGAAGTCGTTGCTGATAGTATACAGACGATTAAGACCTCCGAACGCACGCCCGAGGAAAGGGCCAAAAACCGAAATGTTGCGAAAGAAGCTGAGGAGGTTGAATTAAAAGAATTACATAACGAGGGCCAAATTGATATCAACGTCCTTTACGATTTGACGGAGGAGGATGAAACGCCTACCGATTCTCGATTTAATTTGGATAAGTAAGAAGCATGCTGTTACTGCTCTTATGACTTACATTTGGCCATGTAATATTTCGACATTTGTTTCTCAGCTTTGATATCATTCCCGTTGATGAGGAGACTGAATTGGGTCTTCGAAGCCAAAGAAAGTCCTTAAGGACCGAAGTTTCGAATGACAAAAAGGCTCTTACGAAAGAAGACTCGGAAACTGACGAAGAGGAGGATGGAGAATACGAAATTAATGAAGAACTCCTTCGTCAGTTCCATGAGTCGCATGAAAAACCAGCGGTACGTTTTCATCTTTCTCCCTCCTCGTAAAAGCAATTCTATTGTGTGCCGTACTCATTTTCTTTTTTTTTTCTGCAGGCGCCCATTCACGCCCTACCTTTGTACTCACTTTTACCAGCCCAGCAGCAGAAACGTGTCTTTGAAGAGCCACCTCAAGGCCACCGCCTGGTTGTCGTGGCCACGAACGTCGCGGAGACGTCGCTCACTATTCCCAACATCCGCTATGTAGTCGACACTGGACGGGTAAGCCCTCTAACTTCGAGCGTCAAGGTCACTAGTTCGTATAATTCAAACTAGCGAGTAATTTTGCACTCAATTAGATGAATAATCCTGACTAAACCCTTTCTTTTGTTTATCATTTCAGTTTCTCATCTCAACCGATCCTAGTTTAGGGTTAAATAATGGTCTATTTAATTTGTTGATCGTTACTGCAATTGTAATGATCAATTCATTATAATCTTCCATTTAACGTTTTGAGCTGGTATGTATGGTCGCAAATCCTCTACACGCTTAGATATTGCACACCACGCACTTGGTTGTAAATTCCTTAACTCTACTGCTTTATAGCAAGGGAGCAAGTTGCATAGTAAATATAACCCGTACCTCATCACTCATAATGCACGAATGCGCATTTCTGTGTAGGTGAAGTCGAAAATCTACGACACGAGCACGGGTGCTTCGTGTTTCCGCATCGTGTGGGTGAGCCAAGCCTCCGCCGAGCAACGGGCGGGTCGTGCTGGCCGTGTTGGTCCTGGTCACTGTTACCGCCTCTACTCCTCCGGCGTCTTCAAAGACAAGATGGAGGCCTTCTCGGCTCCCGATATCCTCACTCGCCCTATCGACGAGGTCGTGCTTCTCCTTAAGGCGAGTTTTTGCGATCACTATGTAAGGTAGATTGGAAATATTCTGTTTATAGATATTTTCATGAACCAACAAGAGGATTGCGTCTTTGTCACGACTCAGCAATCACTTCCGCCCACTTCCTTTCTATTTTGAAATTCCCTTACTCAGTGACTAACTTCTTGTTGACGTTTTTAGTCCTACTTGGGTAGCACACCACTCTCGTGTTTCCCACTGCCCACACCTCCCACTCCAAACGCTGTTGAAGCCGCTGAGCGGCGCCTCACGGCCCTAGGTGCTCTCGAAGAAAAGAAAGTTGGTACCGGTAAGTTTCAGATTTTTATTATTTTTAATGAACGCTTTAATCGGGTAATGATTTAGTTATGACGTGGTTGCTTTCATCCGTTAAAACAAAGATGACAGCTATTTGGTCAAACATCAGCAACAAACTGCTACGTTGTTGTTTCTCGTCATTGCAACAGGGACCGTTCGAGTGATAACCGCTGCGGGTCGTTGGATGGCGCGAATCCCATTACCGGCACGGTTCGCGCGAATGCTCTTATTCGCGAACCAGCAGAACCTCCTACCCTACGCCGTGGTGCTAGTGGCTGCCCTCTCCGTGCCCGACTTCTTCCTTCCTGATGTCCCGACGGCTGAGAAACACCCCGAGCCGGAGGAGGATACCACCTCCCTGGCCGGTCACAAGCGCATGCACGCACATATCGCAGAAGCTGATCGCATCGCACAGACACGAACTAACTTCCTTCGACAGTTCGTCAAGACGGTGAGTTGAAATCGACTAGTACCATCTGGTATGTAGAAACCTAGGCAGGTCTTGTATCCTTGTTGAATTTAATCGTTGACTTGGATAAGAACGGTATCTACTTGCGTATGTACATATTTTGTGATTCGTTAAACGTGTGATTATTCAGTGCAGGAATTTGACATTATAAGTTTCCACCCGATTTTCTTAGCCAGAATGAGGTTTGTCTAATTATCATCTTATCATTAAATGTGGCCTTGTTTACTGCAAAGGTGTGGTGTCTGCCGTACCTGCAACCCATGGCTTTTCCTTACCATAGGCCGGTTTCGTGTCTTAACCGGCTTTGATGCTCATTTTTGCAGATGTTTAGATGCGTAATCAGGAAGTCCTGATTTTAGATTCTCTAGAACTTGCTTTTCTCTACACTCTTCCGCCGTGGACTTAAATGTCTTTGACCGTCAATGTTCACCTCTTTTTCCTACAGGATGGCGATCTGATGTTGGGTGATCTTGCAGTACTGATGGGTGCAGTGTGTTGCATGGAGCGTTACTGGGCTCAACTTGTGGGCACTGTGGCACCGGAGGAGAGCATCTCACCCCTCCTGAGTCGCGTGGCACGTCTTAGCCCCGAGGCAACCATGCGCCAGCTTGTACAGCGCTGTGGTGTCCGCTGGAAAGCCTATGTTGAGGTCCGTCAACTTAGGCGACAGCTCACCGATATTTGTACGTTATTCTGTCTTTAATCGTATTCTTAATGTCACTATTTTCCTTAAAAGACATTTTTTATCTATAAACCATTTCATACGTTGTGGGTTTGTGTCTGTAGTGAACGCCAATATTCCGGACCTGAAACTAGAGGTTGACCCGGCCCTACCGAAGCCCACACTGGGCCAAGTGGAGCAGCTAAGGCAACTGTTTCTGGTTGGTTCCGTGTGCCACGTTGCGGCCAAGTATGATCTGCCCGTGGATGGACTTCTTGCAAAGGACCGGCGGCGTCTGCGATATGCCTACAAGGTTTTTGCAGCTAACCATCCCGACTGTATTAATGCCCTTTAAAGTTTATGTAATTCTCATCACATTCTAGGTGTCAGGTGTCAGCGAGCCAGTCTTCATCGAGACCAGCTCACCGCTTGCAAGGGAAAACTGCAGCTTTATAGCCTTTACGGAACTTTACACTTCCTCCAAGCCATACCTCAGAAGTATTTTGACTTGAACTCTCATCAAACTGTTCATAGCAAGACGCTTACATTAAATCCCTTTCTTTCGCTACTCGTAGACGTTTGCGCCATCAACCCCGCATGGATCCCCTTCCTCGCGCCGCATAGCTACCGTGTTGAAGGCGTCTCTGTAATGGAGAACGCCACCAATACCGACGAAGCCCCGTCACTTGCTGCCTCCGCCTCTCTGCCCTGTCCTTTTTATGACGCAGAACGCGACAGCGTCATGGCATACGCCAAACGTATAGTCTACGTCGGTGCAGACCTGGGGGAGGCCGGGGCGGCCACATTGGCGGAAAGCGGCCTGGAGCTGCCTTCCTTGTACACGCCCTTTCCGCTAGTGGCAGGCTCGCCGGCGGCTCAAGCGCTGACCGAGCACGACTGCCTCGTTTGGTCCGTTCGGTGGTTCGCGCGCAGCCTGCTCGAGGGCCGGGTCTATCGGAATAGCGTTGCACCTTGGTTTCCCAAGGCCGTTAAAACAGCAATCCCTACGCGAATGGTCACCCTTTCTTATGGCCTGTGAGTTTCAGTTCGATTTTCAGTAGGCTTAATTGGAGATGCTTAACTGCCTAGGGCCACAGCTCCGCCCCGCGTGGCGAGATTGTGTAATCTCATCTCTCATTGCTTCCTTTAGGCCACGAGACCGGTTGAACATAAGGCGGATAGGAGAAAAGCTAGAAGTATTTTATCAGACTCGAATACAGCGTGAACAGCTTTAGGTAGGCGTTCGTCTTAATTTTGTGCCCCCATGCGTTTCCAAATCAATACCCAGTATTTGTACGTGGGCAGAATGATGAGCTCTACCCAGAGCACTGATCAGATTGGAACATTCCGGAAACTGGCGAGTTTTGCTAAAACATGTTCGGTCGTCTTGCTGGTTGTGCAGGATTTGGTACTTAGGCCTTTCGTAAGAAGCAACAGGCATTAACTTCAAATCCGCTATGTTAAAGTTGGTCAACAAGCAACCGCGGTTGCACCTGCCAGGTTTATTCTTGAAGCCATGTTCCTTACAAATGCCTTCACTCATGAATTACTTCACCGTTCTAATATTACTGTTCAGTGTTCGCAAGGAAGTCCGGGACTTGTTTTCGAAGATGCTCTCAAAGAAAGTGAACTCCAAACAAATCCTGGATGCATGTTTGGAATCGGATCCATCATGTAAGTCCATCGTTTCTTCTAATCTTTTCGTTTTTCACCAGTTCATTTCTTCAAATTTCCTTCTTCAGTCATCTCAAAGGAACTCATGGCCTGGCTGGAGCCAAAGTACCATTCGGATTTCACTGCCAATTGGCCCCCACACAAGCAAAAAGGGTCGGATGAGCAGAGGAGTACATAGCGAATGTTTGAGCTGTAGTATGGTGTACATCTGTGAAATTTTGCTAATTCAAAAAGATCTAGTTATTGACATGAAGTTCTCCCTCTGTAACCCGGCTTACAGTTTGACTGACATTTTCACGATCCTTCAGATGGCCCTAGTCTTATTTACTTGCCATGGTCCGTATTATAATGACAAATGTATTTACCCCAATTTCATGGCTCTTTAAGAATCGCTCATGATCGAATTCGTTTTTATAATTTGGGTGAAATGCAGTTTAACGCAAAGATTGTGCATTAAGTTAACAGCTATATGGTGTGATGTACTTTTTTTTAATGGTGGGTAGACGATCAGAAACTATTCAATAAATGAAAAACCGCGGAGTGTAGCGGTGTCGTGGTCATCGTAGGCGTGTCCGCTGAAGGTCATTTAAGGATGGTTACGAGCCTCGCATGAGCCGGTTCAGGTCATGGGACGGGAAATCCACCCATTTAAATGCATCTGAGTAACCAGAATTCTTTAGTTTGTGCAAATAGCATTTGCCTGGTAACACGAGAATTTTCGCTCTGTTAAAGATAAGTTATTAACGCTGTGTGGTGGTCATTTACCGTTAATGCGTTGTTTACGAGAGTACCTATTATCAATTCAAAGGCTAATCCTTTGCTATTAATAAGGGAAATATATATCTGCTAAAATGCTACTCCCTCTATAAATGGCATTAATGGAGTACAGTACCAACTTAATATGAATAAGCCTAGAAACCCACAGATTAAATTTACCTGCTAGCAGCTTATTTGACACGAATTCGAAGCATCTCTGACTGCCGAACTAAATACTTTCTTAAAGTCTTATTTTCATTCGATCTACTTTTATATCTCGACACTCCAATAGCCCTTTTAGAGTAGGAATATTTAAAAATGAATCTCTTCATTGATATTCATTTTTGTTAATTAGAAAAACAACTGATGTCATCTAAGTGGTTTAGGATGTCTGAAAGGTAGATCCCAGTAAAATTGAAAACCTTCTTTTGCTTGTAAACTAAATGACCTTAAGGGCTTGTGGGTCCCAATAAGGAGAAGACAAATCGCCTTCGTTGTTACCTGTGTAGCCCAGATTAGGTATACAAATATGGGTTCTGAGTACGTTTACGTCCCTTGTGATGTTTTCCCCTTGGATTGCAAATCATTCGATTCATTGTCATCTGAGGAAAAGCTGTACGTTCATAGAATTGACGAAGTTGCTTGGATTGGTGGTCTAATTGATTTAATTCAACTATCGCCTGAAGCAGCCGGAATATTTTTACTAGGTCAGTCCATCTTTGAACGCCAAACAATAGCTGAAATTAGAGATAGTGCCAAACAGGCCGGTGTTAGTGATGCCGATATGAACGCCTTCATCTCCTATTTTGCTGGTATTTATGGGAATCTCGGGAACTATCTCTCATTTGGTGATACCAAGTTTATACCTGCTCTATCTCGCGAAGCATTCACTACCATAGTAAACTCATGCCAAACCCCTGGCGTAAAAGGCATATTCGATAAAGTTGTCGCTTCAGTCTATTCATTGCATCATCAGCGTCTTCGTTTAGCTTTTCCTCCCGATGGCTTAACAACTTACTACTCGGGTAACTGCACCCGTGAAGACGCTGAAATTGCACAAAAGTACTTGAAAGCTATGAAAATGGAAGGCTACAATACGAGGCTATTCAAGAGCCCACAACCTAATGCTCAAGGGATGCACGAGTACCAGATTGCGCTTGCGTCAGCCGAGACCTCAGAGGAAGTAATCGACGATCCTTCATTGCCTAAAAATGCTGTTTTCAAACTTTGCCACGGGGATCTTAAAGAAATAATGTCCCTAATTGTCGAAGCGATTGAAGACGTGAAAGCAACCGCCTTGAACGAAACTCAGAAGTCTATGTGGGAGCAATATCAAATCTCTTTCCGCACTGGTTCAATTGAGGCCCACAAACAGGGCTCAAAACTGTGGGTTACTGATAAGCAACCCGCAGTAGAAACTTATTGCGGATTCATAGAGAGCTACCGCGACCCCTACGGTGTACGGGGTGAATTCGAAACCTTCGTGGCAGTGGTTGATAAATTAGTCTCCGTCAAATTTGGTAAACTGGTCTCCGGAGCTTCTAAGTTACTCACTTCTTTGCCCTGGCCTGCAACTTATGAAAAAGATAAGTTTTTGGAACCCGACTTCACGAGTCTCGATATAATCTCTTTTGGTGTCTCTGGTCCTCCGGTTGGTATTAACATCCCTAATTACGAAGATATTCGTCAGTCGATCGGTTTCAAAAACGTATCCCTCTCCAATATTCTCAAAGCTCGTTTCCAGGACCCAACAGCCACCTTCCTTTGTGACGATGATCGTGAGGTGTACATTGCAAACGTCGGCCAATCCTTTGAGGTTCAAGTTGGTCTTCACGAACTTCTTGGCCATGGTTCTGGAAAGTTGTTCCGTCGAAACGAGGATGGAACATTCAATTTCAATAATTCTGTCCGGGACCTACTAACTGGAGGTGAAATCACTCATTGGTGAGTTACTTTTTGTAACTACACTGGGGCTTAGCGTTATTTTATTGGAATTTTGCTTCTGAAAGGTACGAGCCTGGCGAGACCTGGGACTCGAAGTTTAGCAGCGTTGCCTCGGCTTTCGAAGAATGTCGTGCGGAGAGTGTGGGCATTTACCTCTGTGACCTGCCGGAGGTGCAGAAAATCTTTGATGAGGAGGGGAAATTCAACGCGGCCGATGTGGTCTACATCAACTGGCTTTCCATGCTTCGCTCCGGCCTCATGGGTCTCGAGTTCTTCACACCATCCACGAGCGAGGGTGACGGTGGGGCCTGGCGCCAGGCTCATTGTCAGGCTAGATTCGCCATCTTCAAGGTACGCCTCTAATGCATGTTCAGTCACTAAATCAACAGAATTCCGTGATGCCCTTTAATTCCTTTCGTTATTAACAGGTTCTACTTGAATGTCATTCGTCTCTGGTGCGGATCGAGAAAGTCGATGGTGAGGATGGAAAGCCCGATCTTCGCATCCACCTGGATCGGAATCTCATCGAGTCCGTCGCCAAACCGATCATCGGCGAATTCCTGAAGAAACTCCAGGTAGATAATTCGTTTTCTGCTAAAAATACGTAATTTACTAGCTGAAAAGACTAGCGGGTTTAAGCTTAATTTGCATATCTCCCTTGTAATAGGTTAGTGACATTTATCTACCAGTTTACAGTTAATTTGATTAAGTTCTTAATATACGGCCACACCCGCCATTTGTATTGATTATATAAGCCACTTCAATGGTTTACATATTGACTTTTTCTAGTATTACAAGAGCACGGGTAATGCAGTGGAGGGTATAGCCTTTTTCACCAACGCCTCAAACCCCACTTCCGAGCATTTGGAGTGGCGCAAGACTGTGCTGAAGCGCAAGAAGCCCCGTCCAATGTATGTTCAACCGGTGACTTTCGAGGATGCTGCTAAGGGCACGGTAGTGCTCAAAAACTACCCAGGCACTGAAGAGGGTCTGATCCAATCCTTCATCGACCGCTACTCGGCTCAACGCCGCTTCGGTCACAGGGCTCTGAAGGCTCTCAAGACTGTCTGGGAGCGTGATCAAAAACACTTTGCATGTGTCCCCCTTTAGACACTCAAGCCCCTTTATAATTGCTACAGTTATTTGAGTTAACGAACTTCAATAAATTTCTCGTGTTTTCTAGCACGTTCCAACGTCATCCCTAAAATTAAGACTTTGCTTTTCTATACTATTACCAAGGTTGACCATGTTAGTTCTTCTTCTGTGGTTGTGGCTATGTAGGTACTTAGCTTCCCTATTAGAGGTCTTTGGGTCCACAAGATCGAATCCGTTTCTTGTAAGTGTCCATTTGTTTAGTTCCTATAAACTACCTCAGGATTCGTTTCATCTTTGTAACTTCAAGTTGATTGATTTTATCGAGATCCAGATGTTGTCGTAGATTTATTCATTCAATCGATCGATGAAACGCACTAATTGAAGTTAATAGTGGTTGGACTATTGATCTGCATCGCCACAAACACAGCAGTTTCCCCTATTGTCCAAGTGGGCACTTTTCGAAGAGGATAATAACTCAACTTAACAAAACCGCACCTTATAAACTTTTATGTCGCATGATGGATTTCATTTTTCCTACCACTTAGCTATCGAAAAAGATGTGGAATTCCAAAGCGTTTCCACTGATTCTCCACAAATACTTGGTCAGTAGGATAACAATTTCATTCACCTGCGTAAATTCCTCGAATCTGCACACAGTAAAACCCATCATACACGGAGCGGTCCAAGGACCCTGATAAAATAAACATTGAAAGTCTTATATAGAGGAACCAGCCAAATGGGAAAATCGTGTGCGACGCAAGCAGATATAGTTACGTTTTGAAAAGAGAACTAGTATAAGATTCGATGAGACAACCTAGTGCGTCTGCGGGCCACGGACTGAACATTTGTTCCAATATTTCGACTCCGGCGGTTTTGATTAGGTCTGCCTAATCAAGTGAGAGCATGTCAATGTAAACTGCACAGCCCTTATAATGACATCGTATACTCCAAACGCAGAAACAGACACTTTCATCTCATGAATGCTACCTCGTAAAATGTTTATTCCGAAATCATTAACAACGGGCTGAGTGGGTTTCATTAGGAGCAACGTTCACACGTAAACGCCAGGCTCCGCGTCGGTGGCCGAGATGTCCACCCTGATGCTCGCCATCGCATCAGCGAGTTCGGTGAGGAGCCAGGGTCGGAGGCGCTGAGCTAGGAAGCCGCGCTCGGAGACGGAGTGACCGGCGGTGATGATGGAGGCGCCGCGGGCGACGGTCGCCAACTGCTCGTGGTGCGACGCCTCCCCCGTCACCAGGAGGTCTGCTACGGCCGCCATAGCCTCCGTAACGAACATGCGACCTCCCGAACCCGCGCACACTCCCACAGCCGAAACTGGGCTCTCTACGAGTGAAGCAGAGGGAGCAATCGAGTATCCCTGCCTTTTTTGCGATTATATATAACAAAAGTATTCGTAGTCACTGTACGACTGGTTTTACAATGTGCTGGAGTCCCATTGGCACAGAAGACAAAGTTTACAAGTGTTTCATAGAAACTCAAGCAGTTCTGTTCAATATTTGATATCGAACAAAAAACCGCATGTAGTCTAGTTATGTAAGCATGACAACCTAGTCTATTAAAGCTTACCAAAACGTTTATTTGAACCCTCAGGGCGGCAAAATTAATACTACCAACTCCGATATAAAGTCTCAAGACAAGACAATGAGGGCACGATTTCCAGCAGTCAGTCTTAAAGCTAAAGACTTTTATGTAAACCCAGAATGAAGGCCTTGAGCAAAGATTTACGACTTGCTTGGTTATTAAAACATGAACCTAAAACGCGAAACAGTCACTGAGTTTAAAACCACCGGCTTATTTTTTAAATGAGTCAGTCAAGTACAATAAGTGCAAATTCACGAAATCAGAAAACACTTAAGCTCTGATTATGCAGAAAAAGTAAGTAATATACACTGAAGACTTTAGATAGTAAACGTACCCAAGGATTTGCCTCGACCCAGAGCGATTTTGAGAATTTCCACACCAAAGAGTTTCTTATAGGCGTCGATCGCATTTTTGATCGTATAGCCTTCTTTAAGCAGGCCAATCCGACCATAACCTTCTTCGGGAAGGAACTTCAACATTGGTAATGAAACAAATTGTAACCGTATATTTTCTACATAGAAAAGCTAGTCTACTTACGAGTACTTTGTCACCTTCGTCAAGATCCCCATTATTTATCAACTCTAAAATTTGGCCATGGGAAGAGCTTAATTTTTTTAGTAGGCCACCAGACAACCTACGCAATATCACACTTTGTAGGCAGAATACCATCTTTAATACAATACCCCTGCAAGTCACGACTTTTGGGTCCAGTAAAGAGTTTTGGAGTTTCAGCCAGCTTGGTTTTACATATCGGTATTTTGTGTTGTAAATCTAAAATATGGACAGTTAATTACTACCTTACCGAACGGGCTAAGAAGCCAGTCATTAATCCCACCCGATACGGAATCCAATGCAGTATGCGGAGAATAAATTGCAATATTGCTTTCAATGCATTTAATTATGATGCGCTCTTTATCGGAATTTTGAGTTAGCCTTTTTAGAGGTTGAAATATTGGAGGGTGATAAGAGAGTATAAAATTGGCTCCAAGTAATATAGCTTCCTCCAGGACAGGTTCCGTAAGATCATTTGTCAAACATATTCGCTTAACGATGCAAGGGGGAGTAGGCTGAACAAGAAGGCCGACATTGTCCCATGATTCCGCTAGAGGAATCTTAAACATGCGATCCAATTTTCTAACGAGTTTTGATAACTCCATGATAAACTTATGCAGTGGTCGAAGCGGTCAAGGACATAAGTAATTTCGTTTTCATGCCATGTAGAAAGTTTATATCTACATAACTTTTATCAAAAATGTTGAAAAACTTGCGAATGATAGTTTATTTTTATTTAATGTCAAATAACGGTAAAATCCATTGAGCTGCAGGCAGTTATGTATGATCGATTTCACTGTAATTACTATTCACGTGTTAATAAACTTGTCTTATGGGAATATTATAACATGATAAAACGTCGGTCAAATTATTAGCATTATCATGAACTGGTTGCTTCGATTTTTTACACCTTGACCTTCGACCGGCAATAAACGTAAGTTATCACTTCTTGTGAAGTGTTGGGTCTTCCATTATTCCTCAAAAGTTATACTTTCCAGAGTTTTCTTAGGGGCCTCAATGCAAACAGTTACTCTTAGTAGTCTGTGAATGTACAAGTTCTGCTACTCAGGATTGGAAGTTGGCAATGGGTACAGTAGAGAATTCAGGTAGCGATTTAAATTCTATGCTAATGACTGGCAAAAGTAACCTGATCGATTGTAGGAATGTTACCTCAGATTGACTATTTGGAGGAGAGGGTCTCCGTCACCTGCAATCTCAGCTGAGTTGCGGTATTGCTGTCGGCCACCGTTTCTCCATGTCTTCATGGATTACACCTTGTTTCTCCACTGGCTTAAGGTTAAGACTGGGACAAAACTTCCTTGTAATATCTTCTAACCTCCAAGTGACTTTAACATACACCACCTCTCAGCAACATCTACGGTGACCAACCGGCTCATAAACTGAGAAGCAATGGATCTACGGTTGCTATTCCCCTTAGTTGACTCGCAAACATATCCTCACTCCAAATACCAATCGAAAGCAGAATACCTACGGCCCTTAGGCTTTTTTTACTATTAACTTTCGCTTTCCAAAAAGCACATCGGAGGGATGCCGGCCCCATGCTACAATATATTGCTATTAGGTCTAATAATTTTGTGCTCTATCCAAATCCACCTTGTATATTCAATGAGTTTTTTGCGGTACACAGAGATAAATATAACAACGAGGATCTCGATAATTGATCCCTCCAGGTTTCCGAGAACCCTGCCGACAACAGTCCTTTATGATAGTCATCTACTTAAGTAACCACGTAGCTTGTTAGAAATATCAAGTATGTCTCCATCAGGATTTCTACAGAGCGACGGATCTGTGCTACTAGTAATGGAGACACTTAATTTGCCCATCGATTCAAGCAGCGATATGGTTTGTCTTCAGCACCAATACAAGACAGTCCTATGCTGACCAGTTGTAGCTATTATTTTGTACGAGGGTGTATTGGTAACTATTGATTCGGTGATAGTCAAATAGCATACATTCAACTCCGAAACAGTGTAAAAATGGCTACATGATAGTGCAAATACCTAGCTCAAAGAGAACCCTACATACGGTTGAAGCCACTTTACCCTCCTGACTTCATCAGTAATTCATCGCACGGTGACTATTAAAATCGTAAGACTAACGCCAGACCTAGAAAGGCACACCAGTGATAAACTAATCTTCACTCCAGAGAAACATCAAATAATCTAAAACTAAAGTTGCAAGACCTCAATTGTTCATACCCAGGAATGTGCTCTAAACTGCGATTATCTTCTAGATAATCTAGACATAGAGGTCGAAAAGATGAAACTATTTGCATACACATTTTGTGTTTAAAAGTGCACGACAGGTAGCTGTACAGAGTTAAATCTTTACACTGGTTCCATTTACCAGCGCAAAAAGGGTTTGTTCTTGGAAATGAACTTTTCAAGTTGGTCCCAAAGGCCCTGAAAGCTGACTTTGTCCAAGTGGCGTCGTCTATCTAGGTTGATGACTTGAACATTCCACTTGGCTACGTTCGCGTCCAGAGGCATATTCGCGAACTTGATGTGGAAGCCCTTGACTTTCAAATCAAAAACAACTCATGCGATTTTTGGAGGAAACTTGAGAAAAAATGACGACCGAAACGTACTCAGAGAAAAGATGACTGCCGGGTCACTGCCAATTGGCCAGCCCTTGAATTGCCAAGCCTGGCCTTGAACAAACACCGCGACGACACGATTCCACTCCTCCGGTTGCAGGCGATTGGGCTGGTCGACCACACGGTAGGGGACAGTGCGACCACTGGGCTTGGGCCGATGGATCAACAGGTCATTCTCGCGCTTGCAGCCCTGGCTTCGCTTCTCGTCGGTACTCACAAAATGCAGGTCCTGCGTTCAAATGCGAAACTATTTCATTTGAACCTGCTGGGAGTGCACACACACAATAACGGCCGGAAGAAATGATCAATTAACCTGCAGAATATCAACAGCATTTAGCATGGTGATAAGGCTAGTGGGCGCAGCAGGAACGATGATAATAGGAGTTCGAGAAGGACGAACTTTCGCCCGGCCGCCAAGAGAGCGAGAGCTGTTATCTACACATCCATAATTTAAGTAAACATTTGGTAAGTCATTTACTTAAAAGGCGAAGAATGGTTGGGTAACTTGCATGGATCAGGAGTAAGCCCAGTAGGCGTGTTCATCCCAATACCACGGGGATCAAGGGGAGTTCTCGCTCCATGCGGCGCATCGCGACTGGGGGTGGCTGGTGGCAGTATCATTGACCCAGCAGAAACACCGCTACAACTATTGGAAACGGGCCCAGACATGGCATTCAGGACACTTGCACCATCAGTGGGTGGATCAAGAGCACTGCTTCCCACCACCATGGACGCCAAACCTTTGCCGTGGTAAGAGCTCATAGTGTCGATGCGGAAACCGGCAGTGTCCTCCTTACCAGCGGCAAAACGCTCCTGGTCGTAACGAGAGTAGGGAAGCGCAGGTGCAGGCTGGGCCTGTCTCTGAGGACCCGAGGCGGCTATCGGTGTCTTGTATAAGTTCCTCGTCGCAGCAGAGCTATAAGCATCGCGTTTCCCGCCAGCAGCGTTGGCGCTTTCCTTTAACTGCAAAATTGAAAAGGCAAAACAGTTAATGCTGAATTCCAATGGTTACGACGGGTGACCAGGCTGAGGCCGTCGACTTACCACGACGTTTCGTAGAATACCAAGTACGACGTTCTCGTAAAACTTCTTGCCCTGACTCTGAAGAACATTAACCCGTGTTTTCAAACGCCGCTCTCTAGATGTGATGGCCCGAACAGAGTCCATATCAGAATCGAGGATAGCGACGCGCTTCGGGTCACCGTTGCGAGTCAGCTCAATCTGCTTCTCATCCACGCCAACTATTACTCGGGAGTTGTAACCTTGATTAATACCTCGAGCTCTCGCAGAGGAGCCAATAATGCTCGAAGAAATAGTTACAGACCGATCACCGGTAACGACTGCGGTAGGGTCCAAATTATCCAAAATAGTTAGCTCTTCAACTGTAGGTGTTTCTGGCCTCGTTATCTGCTGATTCGCTCGAAACTTTGCCCGAAGAGACTGAATTAAGTATCAAGATAGCACGATTATGCATTGGAAAAGGTTATAGATATGACCTTAAAACGGCCAATCAGCAATTCTGTCTTAAGTAAAAGCCATTATATGAGACTATGAAACACCTTGAAGCTATTAAATTAGGTAGAGAAAAAGCACCAACCTGGATCTTATCCAGGGATATAGCTGACGGCAGAGCACTGCCTTGTGATGACTCCAGCCCTGTGGATACTTTGTCTAGATTGGCATCTTCTTCAATATCACGAGACCTCAAGTCCTCTGAAAGTCTGGGTCTTTTCGCGTCGCTAGCACAATCAAATTCACCACGCAGGTTCTGTGTATCTGATGGACCCTTCGAAACAGCCCTTCGTATAGAGATATCAACAGGAACAGTTCTGTCGATACTATCTGTGGTAGGTATGCTTCCATTCAGATAGTTCAACAAATCGCGACGATCTGGCAGACGCACAACTGGAATCCCAACAGTCTACAAGAATGATCTAAAACACTGACTCACGGCAGCTTGACGAACGTATTTCGAATGAGGGAGGTTAACATTCTTCAGCAGATAAACGATACAGCTTAAAGTGTAATAGTCTCTCTTGGCACCGTCTTTGCCCGTGCCCCACATGATATAGTTCGTTTTAGCATCCTTGGGCCAGGCGAATTCACCGAAAATAACTTCGTCGCCTTTTTCGACGATTTCTTTATTTGCGATATTGTACTCGCGCAGCAAAGCCAAGATGTCAGCCATCGCTAACACTATACTATAAAGGTGAAACCTAAAAACGACCAGACAGCATCAAAACAAACTGCGTCAATGAAGCCTAACTTAAACACATCTGCGCTTTCCGTATGCGAAGTGTATTCCACATAAGTTTAACTGAAACACTGACAAAATTCTGAACTTTTGAGGCTATTTAATTTATGATTACTTTAGGCTGAAAAATATTTTCGTATTTGGGCCCATTTTTGTCAGTTATGTGTTTCACTTCTGTCGACAAGCCCACTGTGTTAAATTATTTTTCGTTTTGAAATAAAGATTAAATTCTATTAATTTACTGCATTTTCTTAACAAGGCTGAAACTGCGAGCTTGAGGCTTCTGGAAAACGGTACATGTCTGATTGCAAAATGAGGTTATTTTTCAAATGCACGCTAATTTTCATTATTTCTTTCCATATCTATGGAAAAAAATTAACCATAAATTGCCAGTGTAGATTTTGTTGAAATTATGTGATATTCCAACGGCATTCATTTTGTGAAGATGGCTGGGGATTGGTTCCATGTAGCAAACTAAGTGCTTTGGAAGGCCCGACGCAGACATGAAAATTAGGATAACCTAAATTATGTGTTCGAATGTGGTAGAAAAGTCAATTCAGAGCAGATAGTTAATTCTCAATTGAAATATGTGTTCAAGCAAGACAATTTTTTGCAGAAGTTGCAGCAATTATGGGTAAAATTGACGCATTAAACCATTTTATATCAATTTGTTTTCTATCTAATGTAATCTGTGCTGAGTGAAGATATCTGTTTCAATGAATAATGTAGTGGGGAGGATATCTTCAGCAATTTGCCACTCAATAAATGGCGTTTTCTTAATCGATAGGATAAATTTTCGGACTTACCTGCATGCTCTGAAATTAATGGCTGGTACGGTGACAATGATATTAGTGTTCGACGGGTCAATTTAATTTAGTTATAACATTTATAGAAACCCAAAACTTCATTTATAGATAAATTTGTGGCGTATTCTAGGCAGAAGCTAAATAGAATTAATAGTCCCCTTCCATATCAATAGGTTACGAAATCTACAGTAAAGACTTAAAATGTATATATGAAATCTCCATTTTAGTTTGACTATAAGGTGACTTTAACACTAATGAGTAACCTTTTCCGCACAGCGTTTGAGCGTCATTTTTCAATGTACAAATTTTTAATTTAAAGGAATTTAGAGGATAATTAAGGTCGCTTAAAGTTGTTCAAACAGATTATTTCTAGAGTCACGTACCATATTTATTGAAATTTTCAAGTACTTTAGGCCGAACTAGCGAGCAAGTTAATTGGTAGTATTTTTCATGATTGTGCTTTTCACTATTATGCTTAGGCGTCTTATTAAAATCAAATGGCAGTATTTTAACCTGAAAAATGAATCATGAAAAAAGAAGGTACTTAAAGGTAGTAAGTTTAGGTTTTCACAAGTAATTGTTATTGTGCTTTGGTCCTTTGCCGTCACATTTGGTAAATTTCGTACGTATGCGCCCATGCCTTTTACTTGGGGAGGGGAATTCGTTATTAGGTAGGATTTTATTTGGTCTATTTCAGTTGCATCAGAAAACCATGGAATGATGTCATGCGGGCGGCACAAACTAAGTATCCAAATCCCTTCAACACTAGTGTTCTATCAATTGATGTAATCAATCGAGAAATCGACAAAGAAACCGGTGTTCTCAAAACGACTAAGCTCATTAACTCATCGTGGCCTATGCTTTCCAACTGCGGTGAGCTCCGGGCTATTGAACGCACAGAAATTGATCCACGAAGAATGTATATGCGTTTGGAATCTAGCAACGTAGATATGAGAGGCGTTCTCAGAGCTATTGAAAGACTTGAGTATGAAGTTCATCCTGAAAACCCTGAGTGGTAAATATGGTTTTGACACTTTATTGGTTTTCGAGTGTTCATCTGCGTATTTCTCGACTGTAATTCAGGACCCTCATCCGGCATCACATATCAGTCGACGCATTCCGCTTTATTGCCTATGCTGCTCTCTCTACCAGCGAGAAAACTGCTGCTTTGGTACGATTTTTTGAGTTTGCGATTTCTTCTCAGTGGAGACACATTAACCTGTTTCACCTCTATAGGGTCGGGAGACACTTAGTTGGGTTATTGAAAATCGTGCTGATAATTTCATGAAACGTGTTCCTGCTTGCCCACCACCATCCTTTGCAACACCCGTTCGCTGTTTTGATTCAAATTCTTTACCTGAACTCGCATCCTGTCCCACTTCTTTCCTCTGGTCTTGTCTACGTTTTTTCAAAATCCCATCGATTCGCCAAATAACTGCATTTGCCAGAGGCGATGTATCTTCCAGGTGGTCTGTTCTTCAGCGGTCGCCTTCTTTGAATGGTCTTCCGGCTTCTTTCGAGCGCGCAATCTCGTCTTTTGATTCATTCAACCCTGTGGAAGCTTTGGGCGGATTTTCGCACAAGGTTGCTTCAGATGTCAATGTGCTCACTGAACAACTGCAGAGACGGTGCCAACGTGTGATCAACAGATTTTCCAAGATTGACGAATACGTGCTTATCATGTAGTCCGGTCCCTGTACACTCCGGTGATACAGGTAGTCTGTCCCCCGCCGCCCTGTGTAGTTATGGTTTTGTATAGAACAACTGTTATTGTTCTTTTTCCCAATTGGTAATTGTGCGGTGCTTGGGTTTCTTAAACTTGTGTCTATTAGCCTAGTAGGTTTTGGAGAGTTGTTTCCCTACCGAATGCCTGTAAGGCTGTGCTTTTAATACTTTTATTTTCAAAAAGTGGTGAACCGTTATTTACCCTTTCTCTTAGCAACCTGCATGAAGTCTCATGTTTTGATCAGACCTAAAGGTGGAAGCGGTTTTTTGACCATGGAAAATGTTTTAAGACTGCCTAATATTGTCTTTCTTAAAACTTCAGTGGAAGGGAATGCACGTCACTGTGACTTAGGGAACCGTTTGTGGAGCTCGCGCTCCGTAAAATATTCGACAATTCAAAGGAAGAAGCTAGTTTGAAGATAGCCCTTGCTCACATGGAAGACCGGGAATCTCAAGCTTTGGCGAAGATATCGAGGCTGTTTAAACAGCTGAAAAGTGTCAACGATTAGATCTCTAAACGTCTCCTTTTAAAATATGATGGGCCACTTTTTTCTTAGGCGGATCCAGAAGGTGTGATGCCGATAGTTAAACTTTAGAGTCAGAATACGCTGCCAGGAGTCTATTATGCTGTTTGGAAATGGCTAAGGGACGAAGATTTGATTAAAAACGGAACAGAGAACTTTAATCTGAGGTTCTGATTAATGCCGACAATGCACCCACGCATTCTTCAAGATTTCGATGGGAGGTGCTTTCTCATCCATCATACGATTGTGGTCCTGATTTGCCACGGCTATATTTCTTGCTTTTCCCAATCTTAAAGGAAACCATTTTACCGACTTCGAAGAAGCCAGGCTTTGTGCCACCACATGGCTCCTAAAACGTCCTCCGGGATTCTTCATAGACGGCTTCAGACTTGTATCTATGTTGAAAAGTAAGTTCACGTGCACATGTTGTTTTTATGAAATAAATTTCTTAGAAATCCGAGAACTTTCGGCCCACCCAGATTTTTCTATCTTTGCTTCTGTTGACAACCAACAATGACTTAGAATGTATTTTGATCTGACTCATCCATGCGCAATATGATATCTCAATTACGATGTCATTTGTTTGATCTGTCCTTTTTAACCACACGTAGCACAGCGCTAATCTCCAGACGACCAACGGGGAACCACTAAAATTTCTCTCAGTTGTGGTTTAGTTAAAGGTTTCGAGGTTTGTTTATTGTCCCCATCCACATCATTGAAACGAAATTATCGGTGTCAGAAGTTATCGCCTTTGAAATTGCGCTTCCGCTCTTAACACCAGGACTTTTAACAATCGGTTCAAATAGCGAAGCTGAAGAGTTAGTGGGTCACACTAAAGGGCTGATCATTTTACCCCATGAATTACATTCAGTCTGTGTATTAATCATTTTAAGAACCCGAATGCAAGAAAAATTTTGCACTAGGAGACTACAATTATGAAGTCACTTCCTATGGCTTATTAATCGACACTTTCCAACGAAGTACTATATGTTGTAGAGCTTATTACTTGTCTGGTTAATAGATACATCCCGGTCAATAGTTAGTCATTGATAAACTTCGAGAAATAATGCTAAATCCATATCTATTCTAAGATAAGGATTTTTCCTTAACGAACTAAACTACAATCTCTAAGATTCAAAAATTGAAACTGAGCTGATGAACGTAAAATCAATTTCGGCAGAGAGATTCCTTTCCATAGCACAGTTGTGGAAAACCTTAACCTTATTAACTGATGAAAGCACCTCACTTTATGGCCATTCAATAGATCTTTAAATAGTAGTTTGGTGTGGAAAAGACGTAGAATAATCTCAGTGCTAATCTCTCATAAGACGGATCAATGATCTCAAACCGTAGGCTTTATGGACGGATTTTAATTCGGAATCAGAAATCGGTGTTTGCACGACCCACATTCCTGCCGTGTGTACTGGTGACGAGCCTGAGGTAAGAGTAGAACCCTTATAAGAGCTCCCCACTTGCTAGTGCGCCTTCAGTGGCCAATAACAGTATTAAGGTTAAATTTTCCAGTGTGCTGGAGTGCACATGCCGAACGTAGTAAAACCGAGATTATAATGTTGTTCATGCTGGGAGTTCGTGCCCATTCGTGGTTTCAGACGTTCACAACCTACCAGAATGAACCTCTGGCTTGAATGGTTGAAATCAGTAAAAGCCATGTAACTAACACGCTTTAGACAAGGTTTATTCGTTTTGATTGAACTTCATTATGAGTACACGAAACCAATTCAAATTTTAAAGAAATGGACCTCCTCAAAGAGCACACTGATAGAGGGATCTTCCTTTGCTATTTATGTTCTCAAAAGAACCAAGCCAAACTTGATCGATGCCATTAACATTCATAACATATTAAGAAACTACATGGCGAGAAAATTTAATCGATATTAGGGTCTAATCGAGTAAATTCTTAATTCATGTTGCGCTGATCAGGAAATATGAAAAATGGCAATTACCATACATAAACAAGTAGATAAATCTCTAGACTTTCAACTTATGTAAGATCAAACATGTATAAAATCAAAATTTTCTTATTTCTTTGGGACCCAACATAGATAATAGAAAGGTTCAAGGTGCTAGTATTGAAGAGTGGGTTTTAAAGTTTAAATTTATGCTATTGAAAATGTGTCCAGGGCTTTACTTAGAATTAGTTGTAACTAATTACACAAAAAGGGATGAAATGGGCCTGTAATCAACGACTTTCACCAGTTACGTGCTTATCGAATCTATCCTCGACTCAGATTTCATCTACAAGTTAAAATAAAGACCAGATACGTGATTAGTACGAATTTTCACACACGAGCACATGTATTTACCGTCTTCAGCGCTTTGCAATTCCTTCATGGCTGCTTTTATTTTTGAGTGCTCGAGAATGAGGATGATTACATAGAGTAAGCCTCCAATAATCACCGTTGAGCCTGCTAACAGCATCGCCATGATGAAGTTTTCCGTCGAGGCCACGATTATACCTGCCAACAGCACACCAAATACTTACGAATCATTGCTACTAACAAATATTTTAGTAGTGTTACTGTGACCACACCTGCAGCAGGAGACCCAACTGCGCTGGCAATTCCACGCAACATAGTAGCAATTCCGTAGGCATTCGTTAGTTCTTCCAGACTGAGAATGTCACAGAGGACGATTGAGGCCAGGGAAAAAAAAGGAGCTTAAGAGGTAGAAGGAGAATTAAATTTATTCATCAAAAGAAACGTGACTATACAATATGAAATCTGAGCCTCACAGAGGGTAAGACCGAAGACGATCATGAGAAAGACCTGGCCGAGAAGACTGCCCCAGAACGGCATAATGCAGACGGAGGCACCGGCAAGCAGGAGGCCTGCTGTGGAGAGCATCAAACTAGAGACGTTTGGTCTCCCTGCTACCCACGAGCCAGTCAGTCTACTCACCACGCTTGCACCTCCTAAAATGAGTAAAACGGCATTTCAATCTCCGCAATGACCAATTTGAGAAAAAAAATACACCTTAGGTCTATCATATAGTTTGTGAAAACGCAACTGGTAGAAATGTTTTCCGATAAAATTAAAAGGGTAGGTCAAATAGACTTAAATGTTTTCTAAAATAAATAAAATTACTGTATAAAAAATATTTATGCCCACCATCTTTACTTGAGTGAATGAATGCTATCGGATACCTGGTTTCATTCCCAAATAACCCCCAAAATTTTCAAAAAGGAATTTATTTTATAAAACTGTTCGTTTCGAATATTTTTCACTCGGTGCACTGATTTAGAGACAAATTTAACTAAACATAAATCCAAAATAGGAATAATACATTGTTCTCAAACCTTTTGTGTGGGGAGCAATGGATTTAGATTTCTAAAAAGGCATGTTCTTTGATGTGACGTACCATAAACAGTTAGCAAGTAAGCAGATTGACTCTTTGGAATGCCGAATTTCTCAGCAAGGTCGCATACAAAGAAAAGAGGCACGTAGATACCTGAAAAGAGTTTTTAACAATGCTTAGAAACTCAGAGGTTTTGTGTAAATGACTTCTTAGCCAGACATACCAATCATGGCGATGAAGTTGCCCACACAGAAGATGGCGAAGCTCTTCTCCTTAAGCAGAGAGAGGTTCATCATGGTGACGAGGACGTCAAGTATGGACTTGGGCAAGTAGGCGCATCGTCTGATCAGGACGATTTTCGCCGTTCTCTGTGGGAATTTCAGTATTTGCTTACTCTCCCTATAGTTTCCGTCCATCAGCGATTTCTTGAACCGCTCCATCTCATCCGCCTCCTCGTCGGCGATGTCAGTATTTCGCTTTTTTTGAGTCTCCCAGCACAACCACCAGCCGCAGAGCGAGTGGGACCTTGGTACTCGGTAGATTCCGTCCGCTGGTCCCTCGGAAATATTGATCCCAGTCTCGGAGCGAATGCGTCGCCACATCTTGGCCTCCTCATCATCCTCCTCCCTCTTACCATTTTCTACGCCTGCATCATCTCCGACTGTGGCAGCTTCGGTATGGTCCCCGAAAACGTCTGGAAGGGGAATCTTGGTTAGGGAGAGGAGACAGGAGCTGGTCCAGTTGGCATCAGGTACCGCGGACTCGTTGATCGGGGGTAGAGGCACGTTGTCACCAAAGATGATGCTGCTCCCGAACTGGGCCCCGGTGGAAGTGATCTTGCGCCTGGCACCTCCGGTGATCTCGGAAAGGCTGGCAGAGTTGATTTGCTCGTCAGTGGGGGCGGTAGGGCCGCTGTCGGCGGCCAGTGTGGAGACGGCTGCAGCTATGGACGCTGAGGACTGCTCGATCTGGCGCTTCACACTTCCTCTGTTTATATAATGAGAGAAAAGGTAATTACTGCCTGCCAAGGATAAATTTCATTACCAAATGGTGCTATCTAACTCTCTGTCCAAATTTTGGTAAAGTTAGTAATGCAGTTGGACTAATTATGAATCTCAGCTGATAAGAAACCACCAAATATCAGAGTAGAGGTACCCTAACACTAAGCCATGGTATGTATGCTTGACTCAAATTGTATGGCAACAGCAAAATTCACGTTCACATATGTAATGGTTCAAGTAGTTTTCATTAACTGACGCACTGATGGCCTATATTCACTTCGGTGTTGAGCATACAACATTCAGGAAACAAAGTGCCTTCCCGATAGACCAAATATATTTATTCATGCCAATTTCGACTGGGCAAATAACTGAAGATAATTAACAAAAACCTCAAGCAATTGCCATGATTTCACCTGAAAAGACTGAGGGAGTAAATTTTATAAACCCAAAGGTTTGCAAACAAGTGTCGTGATACTCGACATGAAGAAAATTAAGGTATACAACTAAATCTTGAAAGACTGTTGTTCATCACTGAACGTTTTGGATTTTGCACTTGGCCTCTGAAGCAAATCGTGTGCAATCTAATTTCTCCTACTGGTAAATCATACCGAAAAATCCCTTAGTCATAATTTGTATTCTGTCGCCAGAATAAGCGTACACAACTCCGTAAGGCAGCGTGCAAACACATCCACCGCGTGCTAGTTGTTTCTCCTAATGCAAATTTATACTTCCATCCTCGGTTTCCTCCTACCTTGGACGTTTTTGGGAGTTCTACCTAAAGTGATAATCACTTTAGATTATCCGTGTTGGAAAAGTAGCAGATAGCGAAACAATGGAATTATTTTGCAAATACTTATTTTAATAATTATTTTGCAAAGAATTCCTTAATGCTGATATTTAGGTAACAAGATTCAATATTATTTTGATTAAATGTTAACTGTTGAATATGGAGTTTTAAAATTTATCTCCGGACCCACAAAATATTGACTATTAAGATCGGAAATAGCCGATTTTTAAGGTAATTCATGTATTAAACTTTGGTATGAACATTCATCAGATTTTTTCGAAACATTCTTCGTTAAATTTAATTTTATATCAGACCTTGGAAAGAAGTTCGGGTTTATTTGCTTTCAGGACTTCCAGTCAGCTAGAATGCTAAGTAGATAGCCAAGTCGACAATTTACTCAGTCGTTGCAAATACTCACTGAACAAAAATGAAAAAGTTTATCATTTTTATAATTAAGTATTCTCGATTAATTCTGAAGGGTGTACAATCATTTTACGAATCATAGATGGAATCTGAGCCAAATTTTTAATTTCATGCAGCTAATTAGCCCATGAAGAATTCAGGTTGATCCAATTACATGATGAAGGGTAATTTGGTTAATCGCAAGGAATTTGTTCCCCTCAAAATCTGAGCTGTAAAAAAACGTTTAGAGAGAGGATAAAGCACCATTCAAACGAGGTAATTTCAGTCCGAACACGTTCAGTAGAATTCAATGTCGATTTCTCTATATTCATTAAGTTTTGAAAATATAAATAGTACTGCTAGCACAAATAAATTGGCATTACTAGAACTCATTTTTCAGGAAAACCTGGCATTTGGAATATTTGCCACATATTGAGTTTGAAATCCTACTCGCTTACTCGTAAATAATATAACAAAAATATTATGGCAGCTTTTGGATTGATGCCATTTGTGTATTAATGCTCGTTAGATGTTATCTATAAGCGAGGATCCCCGAAGTAATCAAAGAAATCCAAGCAAAAGTAATACCTGTCTAATGCATGAAATGTCAATGAGAAGACTTTTCCCAGGCACGTATCACTGCCATTAGTATATACTATTGCTTATCAAGGGCAACAAATCTAGTCAGTGAATAAGAACCGATCAGCCTAGTGAATGTCCTAGCCGAAAGCGCCGGTTATGTCCACTGCTTACTTACCACAAAATCATAATAAAAGTGGGTATCTCGTTTTCCAGAGGTATAGAACCCCTGGATATGGTAAAAATAACTTAAGCGACGCACGGGAAGAAGATATCTTTTCTGTAAAGCGGTCGAGCGTAGTCCTCCACCGAGATGCTGTCGTGCGGCAACTCCACAATGACCGGCCCCTCGCCAAGGTCCCCAACGCCGCCGCCTCCGCCCACCCTGCTAGCGGAGACGAAGAAGCTGGAGTCGAAGCCGCTGACCTGGCTGCGGGTCAGCAAGCTCATCGTCGCCGTCGAGACGCAGCGCTGGCGCGGCACCGAGGCGTGAGCAAGGTGCACCGCTGAGTGGTGCGGAATCGGACGCGTGTAGGTGCGCACCGGACGGCACTCCAACACGTGACTGCGCCGCCTCACACCCTGGCGCACGTAGCGTGACTGCTGACTCACTTTGCTGCCTCGTGTGGCCAGGCCTGCGGCATAAAATAGCCATCATTTCCAGTTTGCATGTGACAACGGTATTTTTAGTTAAAGGATTAAATTAGACCATGATGAACCCCCATAAATTTGATCCATCTACTATCAATGGCATGAAAAAAGTAGAAAGTGATTGCCCCGTATTAGGTCACAAAGCATTCTTGGGTTATAGTTATTTCAAAGTAATTGGTGTAAAACAACATGATTTCCAAAACATTGTGTCTTGTCTACTCGAACTGGTTGATGTTCTCTCGATTTTTTATATTTTGTTGCTTATATGTAAAGAGGACTGGAATTGGGTTCGAAATGATAGGTCACTACATATAGAGTGCAAATACTCTTACTTAAGGCGTTATCGCATATTACCTTCTGCTAATGATATCGCAGGGTTTAATTTTAATGGGTAAGTTGGAAGGATAACGCACTTGGATGGTTCAGGCTTGGAGCCGAGAAAATAAGTTCGACCGAAGACTGAAGTTGACGAGTAGCATTGCTTGTTTTCTTCCCAACTAAATGCTTCTTCTCCTTTAGAGCTTTCATCTAATAAGCAGGAAGAGAAAATAGTGGTAACCATCTATTACAGTCATCAACAAGGTCAGATAATCCGCCCTTGACATTGAGCTATCAACCATGCGAGTGGATCTCGACCACAAATATTCGTGAAAACTTAGCAAAGGCGAACTTTATGGCTCCGAGAATATTATCGGCCTATTTTAAGACTTTTACGAATATGACGTACATCATCATGCTCAGGCTCAGATGGAGCATAGGACGAAGAGCAGCTGGAGTCCCAGTGCGATCCGTCTTCCTCGCAAGAGGACCGACAGGTTGAGGCGTGGCTCGAGTTGGATGCATCGTTCTCTGCGTCCTTGTGAGCCTCGTCTTCGGCCTGTGAGGCCGCCGCCTCAGCCACCGACTCCGCGGCCGCCGCCGCCGCCGCCGCCTCGGCGGAGGAGGAGGCGGAGCGAACGCGCGCCCGGATGCTCTGTACCCACTGGTCGTACTGCTGACGCAGCTGCTTGGCGAGCGTCTTGTGAGGTTTCCTTCGGCGATAGTGCCGGTGGTGACGCTGCTTCCTACTTGCTTCTCCTGTCCATGAGGGAGTGAAGTACAGCATAATTACACATATCAATGGCATGTCCACCAATCATTAGTTCACTGCGGGGAATAGGTATAGAGCACAAATGAAAACAAGCGAAATTTTCGGTTAATTGCCTTTTGCTTAAAAGTGTCTCCTCGTTAAAGTAGTTCTATAAATTAATTCAACCAGAACCAGTGGTGATTCGAAGTGAGTGATACAAAAGCCAATTTATTATGGATTTTATGATAAAAGTGTTTATTGCACCGATATAAATAGATTTATAGGGAAACGTAGCTTACGATAATCTCCATTCCATATGGGATTTTTTTTTTGCTTTACTCTTCTTCGATAATCCCTCCTTATATTAGGAAATTTTTGTCTTAGAATTAATTCTAATGTCAAAATGCAAGCATTGTAAAGGGGCATTGTCGCAAAAACATGGGACTAAGTGGCTCATGTGCGTTCTCATCAGGTAATTTTGAGTAATTTATCAACGGGAATTAGTAGGCACACATTTCTAGAACGTCTAATCTTGTGTAAATTATCTTTACGATACATAAACTCTGCTAGGTGCTTCTGATGATACATCTCTGCACTGGGTTCTGGAGCATAACTGCCAGCTACTGATTAATCTATTTCTGAACTTTAAGAATTATATTGGAAACGCACTGCAAACTTTAGGGTTTAACACGCCTGGTTTTTGTTCAGCTCCCTCGGTGCTTGTCGACGGTTGCCTGAAATGAGAAGTGAAAAAAAGTATCAGACAACCTCATAAAAGGATTCATTTTGTCCTCCCTCCTACAAAATTGGGATGTACACTTGCTCTTTGTCTTTTTCGGACACTGCCTCCTTGTCCTCCTGCTCCTTCGGTTTCCTCCTCGTCTCATCTGTCTCAGAGTCCGTCTCCTCCGACTCGTCCTCCTCAAGTACAGGCTGGTCGCGGAGGTCGCGCTGTGATGCGAAGGGTGTAGTACTTCTGCCGGCACCACCACCCCCTCCGACGCTGTCGGGCTCTTCACCGGCGGCGCCGGCCAGATGCAGCAGCGATTTGATGGCCTCCGCCTCTGACGCCTTCATGGGTTCCAGTAGCAGAGTGGGCGTCAGTGGGCGATAGAGAGCGGCCAACGCCGTACAGTTGAGCAACACACCGGCGAAGAGAATCAGGGTGTTGGACCAGCCGTATTTCTGTTGACGATTGGTTAAATAGGTAATGGAGTGGTTTTAGAACCTTCACTCAAACGTGACGGTTCAAGCAAGCTGATAGGGTCAAGATATCAAAAAACATGATTTTTGTTTAACGGTCATCAATAATCGTCTATTTACATTGAAGCGATTGTTCTACAATTCATTGATAGAAAACAAATGCCAGTGGACATTTCTTTGTTTTTTCTTAAACTGTATTTCGCACTTTAGAGTTTGAGAAAATTGCCACACAGTCCAGACAATTTGGAATTGCCATTAATGTAGAGTTGCAAAAGTTGCATTCGTTACCTGCGTCTCATTAAATTATCTATTGCTAAAAAATCGGAATTTGAAAGAATCATCGGGTTTGTCGCTAACTTCATGCAATTTTCACTGTTCCATCACAACTTCGAAAACAAAATTTATCCTTTTCAGCCTAGTGCTTGAAATCACATGACGTTTTATTGATGCAATGCTTTTAGTACTAGGAATTTATGAAGTCACGTCCATTTATGTTTATAATTACCGATAGTATTCAGAAAATAATACTGACCCCCTTTATCACAAACGGGGCATTTAATCAAAGGTTAAGCAACTTTTGTAGAAAGTACGAAAAATGTACCGTTAACTCACTGCATAATACAACGGACAAACATTTCGAAACTAACCACTGAACGGAGTTTGCTAATACTATTGGTATAAATTCAAATTAACCATAAACTAAATACGACTGCAGTGCTTTTAACTTAGTAGTTACCATACGTTCCAAATTTGAACGTAACGAAAAGTTACCAGCTTCAAATTCTCAAATGACACATTCCGCTGCCAATAACAGATCAAACTCTGAATTCTACCATTAATGACTCATTCCTTACCCTTATTGCGAGTCGATGCGTCCCAATCTAGGAAACGTATTCTCTAGATAAATTGACAATATACTATAATTAAAGTTAATCTTCATGTCTGTACAGGAACACCTGTTGCGGTGACTGAAATTCAAACATAGGAAGCTTTATCAAGCATATTCAAACTTCCCCTCTACAAGCAAGAGCTTGCTTTGAGAGCATTATCGGACAAACCCTTAATTTCCATCTCTAGTTAATGCATTCGGCTGTTTTAATAGTTTCCTACTTTATCCGAGGCTAGGAAGAGATTCATGAGTTTGGTCTTTCCACTTAGACCCGTAAATTTCAGTAAGAAATGGCAATTGACCTGAAGTAGAATTTCGGAGAGCGGGGCGAAGATCATAGCTCCGAGGGGAGTGCCGCAGCTTGTCAATCCAATGGCTAATGCCCGACGAGAATCGAAGTAGAAGCTCACACAGATTACCGAGGGGAGATGGAGAAAGCCAAATGCAGCACCTTGGTAAAGGGGAGTTAATTATAGTTGTTTTTGAGGCAGATCTAAGCTGCTGTGCGCTAGCTCTTCTTCACAACATAGTAACCCTAGCGTCTGTATGTTGGACACAAGATATGTGGAAAACCCCCTTAAATTGAAAATTTTGTCGAATTTTAGATGGTGAGGCTAAATTTAGGAAAATCACTTGAGATCTGAGCGTTAACAAGAGTTAGAGGTGAAAGATAAAGGCTGGCACGGTAGTGCATAATTTAGCTGGTGTTTAATTAGAGAAATACAGTAAAGAACTTAGAAGAGTTTTGTCTACTTTCGCCGTCACTCAATTTCCTAAACTAGTATGCATATATCCATAGAAACTCTGCTCATGCAGTTGAGGTAATGCCCACCTCTGAAAGCTCTCAAACGTGGGTACTTCGACGAAATCATACAATTGGGTGAAACGATTTTCAAGTTCCCAAGGTCATACCTGTCTTGCGGTCTTAGATCCCTAGCCAAAATATTCCTTCTTTTAAGTTGTTGGAGTAATACTACCACTAAATTTACAAGCTGACACGTACTTCGGTAAGTCAAAACACAATAACTGGAGATTTTGGTGAGATTTGAAGTGGAATTCTGCATGGTTTCAATGCTGATTCTGATGTACGAATGGAAATAAATGATTCGTGCTCAAGAGATAAGGAATGCATGCAATCAAATCAAGTTCCTACCTTCACTGAGCTAAATTCGTGTCATTTAAATGGGTTTTAAGCTCCCTCTAACTAACAGTAGAGGGTTTCTCATTTTCCACTTTCCAGCTAAGGCTCCGAAAATGCTGGTCTTTTGTATTCAGGACAAACAGTAGTGACTATCCGAACGGTAGTAAATCGCTGAAAAAGTCGGCGTACCTGCGCAAATACCGTAGGTGACGATCATCAGTTCAATAGTGGGCATGCAAGCACTGAGGAAGAGGGAAACCGTTGCCAGGAGAGATCCCACAATCCCTACGGTTCGGCAGCCGAATCTGTTTACCAGACCCGCTGCCACTGGACCTTTCAAACAAGGAAAGATCGTTGTAATCACATCTACAGGAGCCTAATCAAACGAAAAACTTAGCACATCGGCTAGAGTACCAAGTTGACTGCTCATTTCGAACCACATTTAATCAATTTCGAGTATTGATGACTCAGCCACTGCCTACAAATGTCTTCAAACGGTTTTTCTGCTCCATGAAATGGTGAGCGCCTTCAACAATGCCGCAGATTATTATACGTTACCTTCCCAGCACTAAATAGCTGTCAATTCCCTAATCTTATGACGTATTCACACCTTTTCAGCCACACTAAAGCTTCGCGACATTTGATTAAGTACTCGTAGGTCACGTGGTACAGTGGTCGGTGAAAATAGAGGCAGTGATAACAAACAGTGGGATGTTCCAAACAACTAAGCTTTATAAGTAGAATATAAATACTTCTGTAATGCTATAGAGATAAAATTCCCGGTTTCTTAGTTTCGTACAATGGCGCTTTGCGCCTATTTCAATATGTTGAAACAATCACGGGCAAAAGTATGCGAAGGCCCTAGATAATGAACTCAAAACTACCCTCTAAGTGTTTTACTGCACCAGTCTATGGTCTTGCTAAACGATGTTCATGTTGTGATTCATTGCTAGGTCCTTTTCGTCTTCATTACGTAGGCAAATAACACTATCAATACTGAAAATAAAAACTCGTGAAATTGTCAAATTACCGACTAGATCTAGTGTTCCAAAGCAAGTAGATCCCCCTACTGCTAGAGGCATATACTGCTACCTAATCACTCGGTAAGAACATTTAGCTTATGTGAAGTGCATGCTAACCACAAAGGCAAACTCTTCAATCCTCGATGCCCTAAAAAGTGATTTCGATATTCCAGTTAATTCCTCCCCTTTTGAGTGTTCACCCGCTTACCGTAACACGTCTTCACTACCTGGTCCCTAAGACTGCCCTTGACACTATTAAAAGCTTTACGGATGTTAAGCTTTGTCATAGTATGTCCTCTACCACTATCGGAACACGCTCGATAGCAACACTGTACTGAAGCTTAAATGACCACTTACCCGCCATTTTCGTGTCGGACCCCTACCCAGTATCCTGAGATGGGGCCGATCACCTCACTAAAACTTGTGACCCCTCTCACCATGGTAAAGGCTGATGCAAGTCATGAATCCTTCCTTGTTTGTTGAAGTGCAAAAAAACAGTATTGCATAGCGTAGGCCGTCACCCTTCACTTTTGAACTTGGTGAAAAAGTACAATTTTATGAATAGAAATATAGGAATGGCACACTGGGAGACTTTCTTAGAGCAACGAATAATACATCCCGGTGTCTTGAACGTCCTCTGGCGTAAGAGGCCTTGTCGGAGAGATTATGTTTTTACTACGTCAATAGAGGAAACGTTGAGGCCTTACGAAAGCCCAAAAGTCTACACCCAGTTGAATTTTACTCATCCTCGCCCAAACAGCGATTATGACTCATCTCGATAGCATTCAGAATGTTCGCATCTAATCAGTGTCCTAGTTAGAGTTCAAAGCTATCCCAGTGAATAGCTTCGAGACAATCTCTGGGTATTGGTGGGGACGCTCACTGAGGCCAATGCTGTCCACATTGTATTTGGGTTTGGTCAAATAATCTCGTTCTTTGTTCGTTTAGCTTTTTGCTCAACTTTTTTTTCATTTAATAAGGAGAGGGCCTGTATATCAGCAACTAGTCGACTTGCTAAACCTCAAAAAACATAGAACGTGAGGACATAGGAGGATTCCCTGTAAATTTTCTTTATATTGAACCATGTAAATGCTGTGACTGTCCACCTTGTACTGATAAATTGCCGATTCACAAAATCATACAGAACGACTGCAGAGAGATGCATGAGTACTCCGGTTGTGTCAACCACTTGGTAGGTCGCACTGGGCCTCAGAGTTTTACACTCATTCTCAGACTGAACACGGGAGGCAACGTCTTAAAGCCTTGGCAGTAACGTAATACCGAGGCCGACAAACAAGGTGATATACACTAGAGGTGGATGACACAGTCAGTTGCCTATTATTGCAACATAATGTCTTGCAGTTAAGTCTTGCGTGAGTCCAGTTGATAAATCACCGATGATCTGATAGACTCCGACGAGGAGGGAGCCGATGAGCATGACGGAGGCGACGGGGACCTCGAAGTGCTCCACGAGGTCGTTTACCATGATGCCGAAGGACACGCAGATGCCGTCGATGACGAGGTTGGTGGTAAAGGCGGCGAGCACCACCACCCAGCCCCAACCCCCGTCGGGAGGTACCGGAATAAAGGCCTCCGGGTGGGTGTCGGGACGAATGACCTTGAGGTTGGGTAAAGTAAGAATTTGTAGAATTAACTCCGGACTGGCTGAACATAACTAGGGGAGATAATTGACAACAATGCTTATTAAAAGGATGACTACTCTGTAACCTTAGATCGGACGCTGTGTGGCAGCCCTATGCGGCTCATAGATTCATACTCTAGAGAGTATGGTTTTGATTACAATGGATGCTAGATTCTGATCCTGTCCCAAGCTGGGACCGTCAGACGGGTGTCAATCCTTTATTACTGCAAATTTTCAAAAAGACACTCTAAAGCAACTCCATAGTTGCCCATCAACGTTATACTACCTACCCATCATACTTACTGTATCCTCAAACCGTTTTTAAAACAGTTTATTAAGAATTTTCTTTCACCTTCGTCTTTTAAGTAATCATTGAAAGATATTGCTACATTGTATTTTAAAATCTTTTTCCATAACCAAACAGAATATTTCAAATTGGAACTGTTACAACATTCTTGACAGCAACGCTAAAAACCTAAAAAATACCATTCTTAGAAATTACGGTGGTAAGAGAGTACTTCGATTAAAAACATTAGGATTCGATCGATTCAAAGTGTGACTAACAATTCACGTTAATACTAGTTTGTGACATATCTTGAAAAATTGTAAAAAAACTAAACAGAGTTTACTTTTTGACAATAATTTCACTGTTTTGGTTTTAAAATATAATCAGTTTGCATGGCAGAACTACATAATCGAAAGTATAATCGCCAATCACCCTCGATTACTCATCAAGCTGACTGATAATCGCGATCGAACATAACTCAGCTGGTCATCATAATTATAGTTCATCTCTAACTTGGCTCGCGAACACATCCTGTACATAAACCCCCTTGCTGACGATGGGTCTTGGCTAATAAATCTGCATTCCTGTACCTTTGACCACTGCAGTATCCAGTAGGAAAACCACCAGAAATTTGTCTCAGCACCTCACGCCTGTATGTACACTAATGCTATGAATCATCCCAGAATGCAGGTTCACGAAGCAGCATTTCTAGGCTCTACAACAATTCACTTCCCTTAATGCTATTTTCATTTCCGTTTGTTTGAAGATGATAACAAGTGCGCATTGATGGTAGTTATGCAAATGTAAGCATCAGTTAAAGTTATATCGATAATTCTTGGTCCACCTTGCCAAAGACACAGGCTTGTGGTCCACTTTAATCTCCCTCTCATGGAAAAATGCACCCTCAATATGGATAGGGGATTTTTGGGCGAGTTATCACTGTTCTCGATTATCGATAGAATCATGTCTTGCCATTAGAAATCCTTATTCAATATGATAAGAATATTTAAATTGAAGAAAGCTTGAAATGACAGAACGCATAGATGAGATGGAACGTTGGGTTTGATTGACGAAAAATAGTTTTCAATATTAGACAGCAATTGTTATAAAATATGTCATAAACAATTTTAGATTACCGAATTAACCATCTAAATTGATATAACATATTATACAGAAAATGGTTTAACCTCATTCAAGAAACCCTTGACTTTTCGAAAGCAAAACCATGAAAATTGGCGTATTGGTTCATTTACACTACTATCAATTGCGGTATCTTTTTTTGATTACTACAAGCCATACTCGGACAACTTTGTGCCTCAGGTGTACCTTTATCAGGCTGTTCTAAAGACTATCTTCTGCCTGAATGCTTAAATGTCAAGAAAAGATTTTAGTACTTGGGAGTTCGGGTGTGTGGAGATCTATGGCCCTGTGAATCAGTATTTTTAGAAAGTGATCGCTCTATTGCTATACACTATCGCCCCCATTACTTTACAATTTATCATCCTTTGAATTTATAGTAAAACATTCAATAGATCCATCTTGTCACAAGTACAATGTTTTTCAAATGATTGAGCAGCTGCATTGTACTCTAAGGAAGGGGGAAGAG
This sequence comes from Anomotaenia brevis, assembly GCA_030710315.1. NCBI lineage: Eukaryota > Metazoa > Platyhelminthes > Cestoda > Cyclophyllidea > Dilepididae > Anomotaenia > Anomotaenia brevis. The sequence goes on along the minus strand of JAUOZQ010000067.1, from coordinate 359,203 downwards.
TAGAGAAAGGTACTTTCACTTTTTTTGGTTTCCAGGAGATTCAAATCCAACAAAATCACCACCAGATCAAGCGTTGACCTGACAAAGTGAGAAACATAAAAACCTATTGGGCGAAAAGTCAGAGCGGACACTGAGGTCAGCTTGTGTGTGCTGCTACGATATGTTGATGGGAGAATGACTGAATCAAGCATAGAACCGATTCATTGTACATTTTAACTGGGAATCCATTTTTTAAGAGCCCCACAGACAATAAGATTATTTATTAGAGGAATATTCCAATGCGCTTATTGACAACATTCTCCCCTTTGTTAATATATACCAATGCTAATTCCATTGAAATAAAGACACCCATTTTAATTCTTATCTATTTCTAAATGATTTTGATGCTTTAACCCGAGAGGAAAGCGATTGCAAAATCTACTGATTCACTGGTTCTGTGGAAGTCATAAATAAGTAGCGAAATTCAGTAAATAGGCGATTTCCTTAAGTTTTCTGATAACGCAGCTAATTGAAGGGACACACAAAACCTTCTCTAAGATGTGCAGATCGGATCCTCTCAGTTTATGGAAAAATTTAACGCTAAGTCACGATGAAGTTCCGAGGTGGTGTTTAAGATGACTCTGTACGATCAGTTTCACTACCATTTCAGGACCAAAAATCTTTTGCTGAATGTTTGGCCACTATCTAGAAAGTTCAGCTGAAATTCAAAAGTAAAGTTAAATTAACTATGAAAGCTCAGTTTTGAACAGCGACAAAAGAACCTCAGAGAGGAAAAGAGAATCACTGTATGACCGAACGAGATAGCAGGCACAGAACACATTCCTCCATTATCACAAATCAGAGAAGAACTTTTAAAAGGACCCTCCAACGACTTCCAGCAGCAGCGGTTGGTAACGTCACTGAATATGCTAGCCCTAGCGTGCAAAGTGGTGCACCGTCCTGGCAATGCACATGCGTCTCGTGGTGACCTGACCCTAGGCTACTAACACTTGGAGCTCTGTGGCAGTTGGGGTCCTAGGGCAGCCCTTTCCTTGAAATGAAACTCCCAATTCCCTCTAAGGGTAAGTGTCCTGCCAATGCATGCATTAACCTCTAAAGATCTCATTTTGCATCATCTGCCCTTGGGAAAGAATCGCACACACCCATAACGAAAAGGAGAACTCACACTATATAGTCCGAAAAGGCTATTGCAAATCAGTGTGGTTCAAATGCAAATATCGTAATCTAGTAGCTATGGCACTCCAATTCGGACGGTTTCCTACCGAGTAACTAGTGACATTTCGAGCCTTAGGGGATGCTAGTTCAAGTAAAAGACTTTTTGCAGTGTGCATTTAAAAGGATAAGTTATCGTACCTGCAAACCCGCTGAGGAAGCGGCATCCATGTCCAGTAAGGAGTTCGGGAGAATCGAGGTAGATCGATGAATGGTAGAGAGGCTGTGGAAGATGTTGGTCCCCGAGTTGATGGAGGTCCTGACAGCTGTTGAATTCATGCCAGTAGTCCACGCTGCCTGATGCTGTAGATGTACTTGATTCGAAACAGGTGTCACAGTAGGAGACGGCTGGAGCAAAGAGGAAGACGACATCTTCCCATCACCCGCTGCTGCCATTGCTGGAATCCTCTGTGTATTGGCTCGGTAGCTGTTAAAACCTTGTGCTAGGTAAAAAAGTATGAAGGTGGGTGCACAAGGTGTAGTGCTTGCGCATGGTTATTTGGCATCTCTCACTAGACTGTAACCAAATATAATCTCAAGTAGTTCATCTGAGTGGGCAGTTTGCCATTGGAGAGGGGCTTAATGGCCAACCGATCTCCAATTTAATCGAACAAATGTGCATGAATAAAACGACTAGCATCGAAATTATAAGGACAGCTTAAACTAGTCGTTCTAGATGAGGATAGATTTCATGAACGTGAAGTATATAACAATGTGAAATGTAGGAGGATAAGGGTGGCGTGTTGAAAGGAAAGATGACCTTACTATTTTCACATAGAAATAATGCACGTATTCGTTATGGTCGCATGCATTCGTCCCAACAAGTGGGTAGCTGTTACTTACATTAGAACCACACTGATTTTTACCTATGCTTTTGATTTGAAAATGTCATTATAGACCCATCGAATCCCCTATTTCCCTATCAACGGACAAATTCTTATAGCTCCCAGAGGTAAAATGCCTTTTACTTTGTATGTATAATACATCATAAAATTCCAAAAGTACATTTACTTCGGTTTCAAGCCTAAACGATGAACTGGCGGATTACACTTTATTGCGATTCAGTCTAAGAATTGTGCTAACGTGTGTTTGTAGCAGTTTAAATGAAATTTACTCCATACATTTTCCGGAAAATTAAACAAAACAACAAAACTCAAGAAAGAATTCATAAACCGAGGTATGCCCTTGGTCCCCAGGCTTCATCTAAAAATGCATATGACGTAGGCGTGTAATTTGAAGACGGGATGTTTGGCTCCCTTTACGATGAGTGCTCATGCATTCCTTCAACATATTTCAATAGCAGTTAGTATTCTGAGCATTTTATTTCTAAATTTAGGTGGTCTTTTACAATTAGGAGAAGCCTAATTAGGCGCGCTAGCAACTCAGTAACAGAGGTAGTTCTGCATTTAATTAGCTAAAATTTTCACCAAATTTACCAAATGCTGAAGCAGGGAGTTGTGTTAAGTACAGTATGATTAATCGGGCTCAAATGAAGCAGTGTGTCTAAGAGAATGACTGATTTCAGAAAATTTCACTTGTAAGCACATCGAAGTCTCACATGTTCCTGTGTAAAGTAGCAACTTGCATAACATGTAAATAAGCGTAAAAATGTCCTTGTTATTGGAAGAAGTTAAGAGAATTGTTCCCCAAGGGAGAAATGAATTTTAATATTCAAATTATTTATAAAAATGCTATAGAATACCACTCTTATCCCATTCCTATAGGAAGTACTTTCCACAACGGAAGTTTTTCATTAATAGCAACGACGCGTTATATTTAGAGCAGCACTCTTTTCGTCACTCCAATTATCAGGCTTCTTCAGGAATTTTTTAGGGCATTATACCAACTAAACAGTAGCCCTAGTTATTGCCGGTCGTCGACTGACATGCCAATTACGTATAATAAAAGCATGCATGGAAGTTAGCTGTTAAGATGTTCAAGCTTTATAAACCATCTTCCAGAGATGCTTTCAATGAAAAGTAAAATTTTGAGCCTCCACTGTATCTTATCATGGGGAGCAATATTTAGAAATATGCATGAAAACCTGTTAAAGCTTTTTTAATGTTGCGAAATAAACACACTTACTTGTTTACCTACCTGGACGCACGTACCTCCCCACTTCAAAAATACTGGGGCAGTAATGCACGTATCCTTGTTGGTCTGCCTTGGCCAGGATTCTCTCGGGCCAATCAGAGGGCTCTACAGGCAGCAACACTATTATGATAGGCCTTACCTTTGAATGGCATAATCACCTCGCTTCACTATTGGTTCTAGATAGGCTGGGTCATCTCCCTGTGATTGGCTGCCACGACATCTCTGCCTTGTCCTGGATTTATGACATTAGGGCGTTTACCCTGTTATGGACGCATGCACTTACACTTTTTTGGCTATTTTGAAGTAGCTGATAGTTTCGTAAATTGGAAGTATTTTTAAAGCAAACGTATCCTTTATGTAGTTCAAGTTTATTCTCAATTACCAACACCCTTGCGCGTAGCCGTCCAAACTCTGTAGACAATATTCAAATTCTTGAGGTTTGTTCTTCAAATGCTTACACAAAGAAGATGTTTTTTTAATTTCCTAGTAGGAAAGAGCCTAGCAAAGTTTGGACGGACAGTAGTAGCAGTAGCTTTAAGGGCATTGCTTCCGGTTGCACTATTTAGTCTAGAAATAAATCATAAACACAGAATCTTAATGTGAAACAAGTTTGTTTACAGCTTATTAAGCGTTATTGCATTTTTGGTGAACCGTAAATAGTAAACAATGACCTGCCACAGATTTTCCCCCAACTCAAAAGACAGAAATAAAGGCAGATAGTGATGGTGAAAAAACCGCGTGTAGAGGATAATTTGTGTAAATTAATCCTAGATTAGTATAATAAACTGATTATCGAAAGCACCGGTTGCTTGAAATAAACATGATTTTAGTTACGATTGCTTAGTTAGTTCGTGTATATTATCTTAGGTTTGATTCTGTAAAATAGGAGCATCGATCTTGCCTGACATCAAATGCTAGGTAGAAAAAAGGCTGAAAACTACCATTGAATTTTCCATTGATACAAGGCGCCTGATCTCCATGTGCTTCCATCTTCGCCATTGGCTGGACTGTTTTATGGACCAAGCTTTTTAATGCGCCTCTGAATCATGTCCATCAAGCGGCCTTGTCGACTGTACGCTGGCATACATGGGACTCTAGTACCTACCCTGCTGCCGTTTCCTCAGTTAAAACGCGAAATACAGTTGGCTAAATATCATGCATAGATCCTGGTTAATAACATTCGTATCCGCCTGTCTTTTCGCACACCATCGTGGATAGCAAAACTTTGAACCTCTTACATAGACCAATTTTATCGTGTTTTAAAGGCAACGATTTCTAGTAGTAGGGGGACCAAGCTGAATGAACTTTTGGTTAATTTTTAATGACTAGTGCGAAATTCCGTTTCGTTTTGCCAGGTACTAAACCTGATAATTATTTCCCTAATTTGAAACATTTTACTCTATCTACTTACAGGAATAGTAGTTTGAATGCACAAGAACGAGGACGCAAAAACCCAAGCGTGGTACTATCGATCAAATCCAGTAGGCAATTGAGCCTCGGCGAATATCCAAGCTTGTGATTGGAGGATGGAAACGACCTTGAATCCCGTAGGACTGTAATGCGTCATCCGTTTCCTTGCTAGTAGGCCACCCAACAGTAGGCTGATAATTGGCTTACCCGTTTCAATGCTTCAAGGCGCGCATCAATCGGTATATAGTAAGCGTCTGAATACCCTACACGGCGTGCAAACTCAGTGCATTGATATCCCGGGTTTTTTACGAGTTATTGCATCGGTGAATACGGATTCCGTTAAGACAATATGAGCACATTCTTGCAGGAATTAGTGAATTGCCATCCAAAATCTCCGCCATGAATTAGGTAGGTATGATCTTTGGAATCTGCTGGATGGATTTATGCAATATCACGATAGTTTAAAAATTCGCAGACTCATTTTAGGCACAAAGTTGAGGGAGACGTGAACTGCATTTTAAATTATAAATTGTACTTATTGTTGAACAATATGAATTCCAAATCGGTATTGACTAGATTCGGGATCATCAAACAGGAACTCAAGCTGTGGCTGGTGGTGGATGCAGTGGGAAAGTTCAAGTTGAGCAGCCAGGTGCACTGTGCCATCTATTCAGTAGAAAGAACTTGAAGATAGTCACACATCACCATTGCTATCGCCTCAATGCCCGGTAAGCAGGTCAAATGTAATGATGGATGAAATACTCTCCTAGCTGGTGTGTGGCGAGAGTTTGATTTAGCTATTTTTACTGTAGATTCTGGACTTCCGGGGGCAATATATACAGTATTTGTGGGTTTGCTATTGTTAATGATAGCTCCTCATCGTAGTTGATTTCCTATTTAATAAGTGAAACTCCGAGGTCAGAGCTCGACCACTGTTGGTTAAGGACCATCAGACAGACTTCATAGGTATGACTCATTCGGTCCAAATTATGGGACATCTTTTAATAGCAAAAGGTTATTGGCTTTGAATGAGCCAACTGGATCTCTTTAAAGAGGCACAAACTATCAGCTGTGGTCAATAAATAACTCCAAGTGATTCTGTATGATAATTAAAAACTAGATCCACGGTGCCTTATCTCAAAAATCCAACACAATCTTACCTACGAAGTTGATATGAAATTTTTACTACTTTATACCTTACACATTAATATACCTGAATGAATAAAGGCCACTGAAAAGGTATTGTTAACAAATCGTTGTCACAAATCCCCACTAAAAGTGTGTTATTGATAAATTATGAGTAGAAAGATATGCTATCAAGGCTATTTGGTCTCCATTGATTTGTGTAAATGTTAACTTATCTCAAGGTAGAGGTAGGAATAGATCAACGAGGGGTGTCAATTTCCTTGAGGTACTCCAAAACAGAATTTTCCACATCTCCTAGCAAAGCTTGACAAGCTTATTACAAAGGCCTCCTGATGGGAAGCAATTTAAAAAATTGTCCTAAATGAACTTAACCTGGACGCAAGTCTGAAATAGTGAAATGGTGAAACTGCAAGGAGCTTGCTGAAGCCACATATTTAGGGCATCAACTAATCAAGTATTATGAGCGAAGGCGTTTGACATAATCTGCCTCTTTCCCTCAAACAAGTCACCATCATCGTCGTCATCATCACCACTACCTTGTTCTTCTTAATCACAGTCCAGCTCCAAACTTTCGATACCCATGTATCATTTGATATATAAATCATATCATTGAATTGTACATTTGTTCATTTTCTACGTTTCAGCAAGCATCTACGTCTTTTCCAGAGGACTAAAGAAGGTGCAGTACCTCTAGCAAAACCTTAAATGATTCATTTTCTACTTGAGCAAGGGAGGATATGCCTATGACTACTTATGTAAACGAAAAGGCGAAACAGTATTGGTTAATCGAATCTTCCATTTGGGTAGCACCACAAGGTAGATGCTCGAAGCTCATGAGTAGGAAATGAAAACACAACAACGTTGGAGATTACTATAATAGCTTTAGTGAACAACCGGTCCAACCAGTGACGGCTGGAGCAGGTGAAGGACCACCCACGTAGTATTTATAGTAAATGCAATGCCAATTGATTGAGGCAGTCTGAGTCCGGGTGGTTTTTTTCACACTTGGACTTGTGGGGGATGGATTTCAAAAGGTGAGATTGGGATCATACTGCGCAGTTACTTTAAATAATTAAAACATCGAAATGATGGAAGAATTTCTCGCTTTTGTTTTTAAGGCTTAAATGTAGCCGCAATCGATCTATTTAATGAAATGTCCAAAACCGGGGCTAGGAGGATAGTGAATAGGCAAAAATACAATTCTGTCTGAACCACGGTCATGCACACACCTGCGTGTCCCCTTTTAGATAAGCGTGGAAACATCCAGGTACCGAAGAGAGATCATTGACGGATTCTTGTAAAGACAGTTCTTAACTATAAGATCTCGACCAAGTGAAGCCATCATAAGATGTGAAAAAGGTTTGTAAAAGTCGAAACTTGCAATTACAATTAGCTATTGTCTAAGAAAAAAATCAATAATGTTTATAAATTTACATGAGGAAGTGATTCTAATGAGACTTGACAAAATTAAAGTGGATGCTAGTTCGCAGCAATACAGCTGGACCCCTAATTTTCCTAAAGTGAACCAACCAACAAAAACCCATTCACAAGGAAAGGCAAACTTGTTTTACCGAAAACGATTTTAGCAAAAGGGAAATGTCTGCTCCAAACATGTATTGCTTAGGTCCCATCCACTAGAGACTGATCATGTTGTAACTGGGAAATAGTCAGGAGGATTATCAAGGAATTTCCGGTGATCAGTAAATCAGCGCACAACCTGAATTGGTGGTTTAGAAGGACGGTAGAATTTCAAACATGAATAGTCATATCGCAGGTCAACAGTTTGCGTCTATTCTATCTTGTCAAATATCTCAAATAGGATTATTCTATGAGCAATCAATTAGGCTGAAGTTCAAATTAATCTGGTCTTAACTGACGACATGAAATTTTTATGCAATCTAAAATCAACCACTCACAACAACTTATTAAAACATATAGCGGATTTTCATGGAAGTTTTGTTTGTGCTTCAATCAGTCTCCATGCGTAAGTGAGGATAGTGGATCCCGTATTTTTATAAGCCCTATGCTATCGCAGGGTTGCTATTGTCTCCTTACCACATGAAAGGAAATTAGATATTGTAATGTGAAAAACACGGATATATAGACCCTACTTTTGTAGATTAAGCTTAAAATGGCTCTTAGAATCTACCTAAACCTATTAAATATTTGTATTTTTATATAATTTTGAATGCTTCAAAATTCTTCGAATCAACTAATGAGGGTGACTGGATTGATAGTCAGTTGTCTACTTCAAACAATTTTCATTAAAAAGAACAACATTTTATTACACTAGGCATTAAAAGTAAATGAATTTCAATTCATTATTTTTATCGAGCTTTCCACTGCACACCACTTTAGAAATTTAGTAAAGGTAAACATTAACCTAAAATTAAATATTGGAACGATTTGGATTGAAAATGCGTTACTATAAATATCTGGAATGCATAACAGTTTCTCTGGGCTCGAAAGCTGAATTTCCTTGTTTATTTTTTTGCATTTCATTGCTACTTCTTCATATACCCACTGCTATTCATTTTCTTCAATTACGAAGTTTGCAGACTAAGTCTCAAATCGAAGTATTTTGCCAAATGAAAATACCCACTTTCTAAACTTCAAGAAAGAGAAATGGTTAGAAATGAAAAAAGCGACTTCCACATGCAAGATGTTTTCATTACTATTTAGGAACCCCATAATAGGACATTTTGAGTTGACTAAGCTATTTGGTTCATCAGTTCAAACGATAGAAAAGCAAACTTTTGACATGATTATTAGGGCTTTTATAAATCTAAGTAATTTCTCTCAAAGTTCTCAATTCAATCTCCAATTTAAATATTCATTTATTTTTCGAGATAGAAGAAGATTTGCTTAAGGAAACTAAAGGGAAGTTTCTTAAAATACTACTTCATTTTACAGAAAGAATGGGGTTATTAATAGATCAGACTTATTTTTCTCAATCAATAACAGAACCTTAGTCGTTTGGGAATTAATCTCTGTGTGATACTAACCTGACAATATAAAGCCTAAAACGGAGCTGAATAGACCATAAAAGGGTGCAGTGGAGGCTTCTATTTTCCAAGTGTCCATAAATTCTTAAAAAAGCACAATAGGAGCAGTGATTCAATACATTCACCGAGATGACAGTACTAGTCTAACCCTTTTACCTACTTAGCTGCCATTTACCCGTCACCAACTAGATATGTAAAATTTTTCCTGTTTTCTGCTGCTTAACTCGCAACGGAACAATTACAATGCGCTTCTGTTAATAACAGACAGGATTGAACACTTAGTGTATGCCATTAGGAAATTTTACCTTAAAGGTAATATTCGGAGAAAGTTTGAGATAAAATCCTACACAATCATCCTGAAACCCTAAACAATTTCATTAGTTAATAAAATTTTAAATATATGGCTGGAGTGTTCCTAATAACGTAAATTTTGACTGTAAATTTTAACGTAAAATTTATGTTCGCTCTTAACAGAGTTTATATATTTAGAAATGAGAAAGTTGTTTTCATGTTTCAACTTTATCAGCTCGAATTAAAAGGGAATCGAAGTAGGTTTTGAAGCAAGCAAATGAAAATGGCTCTATAATGGACCGTTGTTGATTATTGAAGTTTTTTGAAATAATTCGGTGTTTGCTACTTTAGAGCCCGTTGATCGACCATTATTAGATATTTCATGTGGATTTATTTCTCCCCTTTCTTTGCACTTCAACTCTAGGTTTCAAGAACCCTTTTCCTAATTTGGAGAGAGGTCTTTAAGGGCAATCAACTTTCCAGACAGGGTTTTTCCTTGGAAAGGCTGAGGACTCAATTTCTCTTAATATACCAGATTTAATAGCTCTAGACTTTGGTTTACGCATGGAAATAGGCTTAAGTCGGACTCTATTTTGATGCTAGTTGACCTCATGAGAGATCCCGTGGTCGGTTAGCCTATTAAAGAATCGACCGCAACATCTGAGCCACAATTTGACTTAGTTACCGAATGATTTATCGACCCACTATCTGAACAAAATTCCGATAACGAAATTAGTTCTATTTTAATTTAAGACGACTAGAATGCATAGGGTCTAATTCAATTAAATGGGGTAGCGTAATTAGCCCTGCTGAGCATTTCGTTCAGAATGAAGAGGCAAATAATGAACTGTACATTCGATAATGATAAGTGGTGATATACATGCCCTCACGGCAATTTGTCAATTTGCAGGATTACACTTTTGTGGCACTTATGATAGGTTCAAATATTTTTAGAAAACATTTCCAGATAGAGGTCGCAAGTCATCTTCATTAAGTGAAATTTAAGTTGCAACTAAATTTGAAACTCGTGGACAAAAACCGAGACCCAGGCTATCCCAAAATCCCACCTATAAGCACACAGGTGTACGGATAGGCGCTCTCTAGCTGGGTTAACAAAGCTCGTCTGATGACAAGCTGTTGCCCTGTACACTGTGCGACTTGTGAGGACATCCAATGACTCATCATGTTCTATTCACATGACCATGTAACGTAATTGAATCACATTCAGATGCAACCCGGGTACCATAGAGGAGCTACTTTTCTTCGTTCGCTCCATAAGTGGTAGAGAGACGAAGCCTGGGTGATGGTAGTGATAAGAATAGGCAAAATCTTCAGGCCTTTTTGAACAATACCAAACAACAGCTAAAAGAAACACTGCGTATTATCAGTGCTTGATGTGCAAATAGGCATATTTTCTAGTTTGCGTGTGTAAAAGCTTAGAATGACTGCAAAGCCATTACTAAAGTTCTTGGGATAGTAAACGTCAGCACTTAGTAGGTTCGCATTACCGATTCAATGAATATATCAACCCAACTGTCACTGAGACCGCCTTCAAGCTTTATAACTCATAAAAGATAACAGTAATTCAGAGGCCTGTATTTAAGGAAAATCAATAATGAATACGTTCGCTGAAAATATTAAGGAATAATCAAGCAAACCTATGTCTAGTTATAGTATTTGCTAGATATTTTCTGACCTTTCGCCATTAAAAGGCAACAAAAGCGATGTTGCTGCCAGCGAGTGCCAACCGAAAATGCTCCATTCACGGATTCAACGGTAACAACTTATAAAGTCTAATAGGGAAAATTTTAAGTTATCATGAATCATCCCATCCGAATGTACAAATCTTATTTTTTCCCGTAAGCCGAGTCATAATAATGCTTTCTGGATTTAGGAAAGCCACTGGTCAAATTGGCCAATCATGGGACTGTCTGGAAATAGTACTAACGACGGACCAATCATCGCGAACACATTGCAAACTCCGAGCTTTAATTGGCTGAGCTCTAATCTGACAGTGGAGCTTCGTTCGGGCAAACATTTTTGCACCCTGTGGGCGGTTGCGGGCTGTGACTTGGTGAGTTCACCAAACTGTTATTGTTTTCAGAAATGGTTTACCTCGGTAGTTCAAAGTTTCATCTCAAATTTAAAAGATTCTAATTGTAACTTAATATCCGATAGATGCCGATTCATTTGTAGCAGATGATTGAATGGGTATTTAAGTTTTTACAGCAATCAATTGGCTTACGTCAAAGTGAAGTAGAACATACCTTTCATTTTGCAACTATTTGATGTATGAACGACTTCATATTAATTGAAAAAAATAATCCAATTAATTTGGGAATTTCATGAACTTCAAAACGTACTATTTCGTTTGTAGGAGAAATAGAACTATACAGGGTTCATAGTGCTCACGATCATTGACGCGAAGAAAGTATAATTAGCTTTCATAAATCCCTGAAGAGGGAGAGTTTCGCGCTATTGCGCAAGTGGTTAGAATCTCGTTGATTTAGTAGGTTTTGGGTGATCGGTTTCCAGCCCACTTTTCAAGAAAGTGGGCGGTCCTTGTGATCGTGGGGGGTGCTGTGTTCTTTTTACCAATGGACACAAAATGTCTTCTAGTGTCTGTCCGTGGTAGTATTCACCGGTTTTTGACTTCGTATGCCTGACATTGTAAACGGCCAAAGGTCGAGGAAACTTCTTTTCGATTGCTTCTTGCATGCTAACAGGAAGTTGAATCACGTGCAGATATCAAGTCATCATTAGGCTTGGCGTCAACGCCACTTTGTTTACCCTCCGACATAACGCTGTTTTGACGATATCAAAGGGTCCCAGCTTAGTGTTCTAAATACAAAATCTGAAATAAACACCTAATCAGAAAGTCGCATTCTCATAACGGAAGACATCTTCATAGCCTCTGCCGATCTTTTATGTTCTACAGGGTAGAAAATGTAAACTGAATAACCCTGTCAATCGAGTTGGGGGATGGTTGTGGCTCCTGACGAAACTTTTCCTGGTTTCACCATTGCACGGCATCATAAGGGATTATCTGTACTTAAACCAAGCCTCGCTTCCTTGGTATTTCAATCCGGCCATAGTTGTGAATTTAAGTCTTCCAAATGGTTTCTCGATTTCCATGCAAGTTCTTGCTATTTTAGAGAATTTTAATGTGTTTTATTCTGGACGCCTCAAACAATCCTCGGTGAAAATTTACTTATCACATTTGAAATCGTGTCCTTTTAAATAAAAGTCGTATTTTATCTAATTATCTACTTGCATATCGCGTTAGATGCCGCTCTTCACAGTGAGCAATTTGTGTACACTTGGTAGAAATTCCTTCATGCTTAATTGGACAGGTTTGAGGCCTTGAACACGTGTGTTGGGAAATATCAGCATAAAAATGTGGCTTTGGTACGGCTTTATTCGCCGCCATCTTTTGAAGTGAAGGTGGAAAGTTTTATCACAGCCCTGCGACCGTTTCATGCTGGGGTTTTCCCTGGTTTTTTTCCTACCCAAAAAAGTCGTTTTTGAGTTCACGAGAGCATGTTTCGGTGGTAGACTTCATTGTTGGTGTTGATTGTTCAATGAAATCTGCTGTTGAGCTCTGAGGCCATTTGTAGTACATAAATAACCAAGTTACTTATCTTATTTTCACTTTCCTAGGAATTGGTATCGTGGCGGCACTGTAGTCTACACTTGCAATAAATGTCACTCGAACCGTCGAAATCTCAACTGGACACCCAGCGGATCGCAATGCAGCACCTGGATGTCCCGCCACCCGTGGGGAGCACCACGCGGTTTCACTCCGTGGCTGCTCGGTCTACCCACGTATCCACCGCGTCGCTGTCGAACCTCGCCCGAAGTCTTTCGACCATCCGGTCCTCCGTGGCTCTCCCCTCCTCTCGGGTGGACCTAGAGGCGGCCTCCAGAGCTGGTATACAGGTATACAGAGCTTGGATAAATTTGGGTAAATTCGCTGACGACTTCAGCTATTGTGGCTGGTAGTATACTGAGTAAAGTAATCTACTCTCTGATGTATTATGTAAATGAATTTGCATTTTAAACCTTGGGACATAGACAAATACCACAGGCAACTTTCAAAGGTAACTATATGGAGGTTTAGCAGAAATTCCGGATGAAAGTGGCGTGTCTCCTAAGTGTACAGGGAAAAGAGATTGCAAACAGAGTATATCACGAACATGTTAAGTACTATTCGGTAGCGTTTTCACTTAAGAACCTGAAAATATTTTTGCACAGGGTAATCTTGTATGGTTCTGCCGTTTATGACTTTTCACTTTTGCCATTATTTTTTTCGTGAGATCAGAATTTCCATAGTTTGTTCACGTAGAACAGCAATAATCGCTGATAATATCGCTCCCGTCGAAAATGAAAAAAATTTAGCTAAAGATGCATGTTTCGAAAAAAGTTAACTTCATAGTTTTAGTGGTGGATGTATATGAAAGCATGTAGTCGATATTTTGTACTTTGAGTATTTTTGGCTTAGGCATTAATTTGGTAACTTTACCCTATTTGCTTATGGAAAGGTTTTCAAATTGTTCTAGAAGGTTCCATTAACAACCAGCTATAGTTAATGCATTATGTACTTGTAGTCTATCCTAAAATAGGTGGACGTTCTGTTTGACATTGAAAAACTTGAGATTGGGCACCGGCACGCCCCATAGTTGGTACACCCTTGTTTGTAATTTCGAAAAGCATTCCACAGTCATACTTTGCAATCCCAAGAATGCGTGTGTACTTTATGCCAATGATTTCGTGTTGGCTCCCTTAGTTAAACCTAAAATGACAGCTTATTTGCTTACTACTTTTGCGTCAGTTCCTATTCATGATGTTCACAAGGAGCTTAGAAACGGAAGGGTGATTGAAACTACAGGTGGGTAGTTCAGTGCTCTGAGCCACTAAGGCCTTGATCTGGTCATCAAGTTTACCAAAAACGCCTATAAGTAGTCGTTCATTTTAATACATCCTAGATCTTGTTGCTACAATAGGCTAAAAAAGGAAAGCGAAAAGTTGTGAATTTTCACTTTTCGGTTATGCAATATACATACTTGTGATAAATCTAACCAGGTCTGAATGGAGGTTCAAATTGCACAAAAAGTCAAACAAACAACCCATGTCGCATTTGTCGATTTGCCGTAATTTGTTGATTTCTTTAATTTGATTCACAATCGCTAATGATTCTCTTTCAATATTTAGAAAAACTTTTTAAAAAGGAAAATATAATAAAAATGATATTGAGCTGTGATCTCAATCAAATTTTTGCGATTTTCGCTCTCTTTTAAAGAAGCTTAGAATTGAAGTCGATCAGAATCGATCTCACAATCAACGAGTACAAGGTTGAAGTTTGGTGATTTTTCTGAATTTCACATTAGTTTGTAAAACCTAGTTCTAATTCGGCAAATCTAAGATTCTACAAGTTCCAAAAGTCTGTAAAGGTCTGACATCTCGTATGCACAGGTGCTCTCAACGAATCCCGGAAGTCGTTAAAAGCGACCACCAGCCCGGTCTGGTAAACTCGTGTTCTAGACATCAAAGCGCTCTATGCTACTAAGAACTAAAGACATTTAATGAACTTCGTATAACGGACGTCAGGTGGCTCACTAATGTAGGAATCTGGAAACGAAATTTCTCATTAGTGTTTATAGAGAATAGGATTATGCCATTTGCGGAGGGCTGAATATGAGTATTTCAGGCATGTACTTGTCGTTTCCATTTACTGAATCTTAAAGTATGAACCTTGGTTATTCCTCCTCAAGCTCAATCACTAAGACAGCTGACCCATATCTTGGTATCGTGACCGCCCCTCATCATTTATTTACACTGGAATCTTACTTCCCGAATCTCCTCTATCCCCAAAATCGGTTAAATTGGTCTCTAAGTTAAGTGATGTTTAATTTTCAATAGCCCAATGTCTAAGGGGAAATTGTTCTAAACGAGCTCTTTTGTGTTTCAGTTGAGTCGCCCGTGCATAATTGTAGTATTTCCAGCTGCTGCTATAGTGCTAATAGCTCCATTCTCATCATCTGATTAGACACAAATAAATCGCAAAACAAAAAAGTTCATTGCTTCCACGGTTCCTTGCTGTCGTTTCTCTAGCGTACGGATTTAAATGGTGGGTTTATAGAATGTTTTCTGAGAGCATGTGACTCACTACGTCTTGCCTGCTTTACGTGTAGAGCAGATAGGAGGCATCGATTAAACTACGACTTGTCTTCATCGAATACGAAGACCAGTCAAAGTCACTCGCTTGTACTGGACTGATGTAAGTAGCCCTTCCGCTGCTGCATGTATAACCCTTTTAGTAGTTTCCTCATTGTCGTGAGTTTCTCAAGATCAAACAACACCATAATTGTTTTCTGAACTACTAAAGGATGCTGGCAATAATTCCCTCGATTAGTCTATTTGTATCAGTTACCTACCGATCGATAGATGTCTGTCTACGAAAGTACATTTAAGATTATATCTTGGGCTATGGAGGGTGAATCGGTATGAATTTTTGCAGTCAAATGTGAGGTAGAAACGGCTTAAAAAGGGGACTACACTCTATTGACAGGAGGAGTATGGTTGGGGCATATAAGTCCTAAGACTACGTAGTTCTCGGGGGAGTTGAAATCTTGGCTCTAACCGCACTCATTTGGACCATTAGCTTGTCTCAAACAGCTTGAACTAAGGAATTGCGACACGTTTCCGGAGGCGATTTGAGGCCTTTTCATTCAAATCAAGTTAAATTCTGGTATTGTAACAGTTTTTTAGCTTTATATATATTCGTGCACTACTAGCTAGTTAGGAAGGTGCCAATTATTAAGAACACTGGCTACTGTCATCTTAGTTATTTTGTGATTAAGAAACGTTAAATCGTGTGTACCTCTATTAAAGTATGTTTTGCTAGTGTTTTTTATCTTATAGAAGCATCTCCGTGCTCATAGTGCCCATTCATTCATGTCCATTTTGCGAAGAAATCTAGACGCGCACAAAATCTTTTAATGCTAGTTTAATGTATATTTAGCATCTCTGTGAAGTCAGGGCTCGGACGTGATAGTGAGTTTCTTAAAGAAGTCGTCTTCTCTCTCGAGTGTTTGCTTGTGCTTGTAGTGGTAGGCTAGACTTACTTTCCTTATTTAGGGCAATTTGATTGATTCAAAATGCATCTTGTTCGAGACTACGTCTTTGTCCTGTAGATGTTCACCCCTGTGTGAACGAATGAGCTATTTGCCCAGGATGTATAGGTTCTCATCTACCATGGCCTGATTACTCGATAGGAACCAGCCTGTGGAGAACCATCGGAGAATCTGTATAAGAAGTGGACTGAAATTTCATCTGCTCTCTGCAAGAGATAAGAAAACAGTCTCCTCCTCTAGTCTCTCTACAGTTTAGCGTAGATGAAGACTCTCGGGTTTGGCGGGGATTTCTTCCTCGTTTTGAGTTTTGTGTTCACTGTAGGTTGTTAGTCCGGAGACGCACCCGGAGGCCTTTGTGCCTCTGCCACCCGACGGAGGCTGGGGCTGGGTGGTGGTACTGGCGGCTTTCCTGACCAACCTCGTCATCGACGGCATTTACGTCTCCTTCGGCATCATGGCGGGAGACCTCTCGGACCACTTCAACGCCTCCGACGCCACCGTCATGCTCCTCGGGTCTCTCCTTCTTGGTGTATACCAAATCGTCGGTTGGTTGACGCATCCACTCTTCTTATGTCGCTGAAGTTTCGGCTGTCACTGTTGTATCGTCTCCGAATCCTCGAATTTCTTTTAGGGAGTCAGTATTTACTCACTCGAAAGGGCCGGCGTTGTCTGGCACCGAGTCACTATTGGGGTAGGGTCAAGTGTAGTGTAGTCTATTGTCCGGCCCCAAGTGAAAATGAAAAGGGCTAAGCCCAGTGGTTGTAGTTCGCAACCCCCCATACATCTAGAGAAAAAATGAACACTTCGAAAATAGAATCTGGAATTCAGCGTTGATAAAGTCAGATTTGGAGATGTGAACTGGTCCGTAAGCTTCCTGAAAATATTTCCATCCGTGGATCAGACCCTGTGACATGTTTTTGCATGACCGTCACTTTTTCTATGTCAACGACTTTAGTGGCCAATATCACCTGTATCACCCGGTCCCCACAGACAAGGTGATATTGATAGGACCCCTTTCTGAAGTTCCTGGTACAGTCGATTGTGAACACAAAAAAGTAGGCTCTCGTGCAGTCAAGAAACGAAGTTGAGTTCCCGGATGGCTTCCACTAGTAGAGGGCGGTTGGCTGGAAGCACCTGTCAAAACTTTGTCACCTACAGGCTCCAAAATGATATGTTCACCATCTTGAAAAGGCATGTGGATGTTTCCCATTGTGGGACTGAGTGACTGCAACAGCTTTAGACTCAATTTAGCTTTAATGTTTTTTTCCTATGTAGAGGGGAAAAGTTGAAGGGTCTTACGTGTATGCGAAAATTATTAAAATCACAACGACTGTTCCCTCTGATGAAGAAACGAACTGTGTCGTGTTATAAACGCTGTAATGCTATTTTCATGCTTATTAACCAATAATTTCGGATTCTTTGTGAAATTTGAATTACAAGGGGATCACGCTTACCAATTATCGGTGCCAGTTTTCTGTTACATTATGTTTTAGGGATCTTTGCAGAGATGTGCTAATAAATTTAGCAAGTAGAAAGAGGTTCCCTTGAAATTCCATCTCAATTCTATAACAGTCATCTTAGTGTAACGTTGTCCTCCAAAAACGGATAATTTTTATTCATCAGTTGAATGTTTCGTAATCAAAACAACAAGGGTTCATGAAGGTTGGATGCAGCCTCCATTTGTACTTACTCCATGAATTTAAGTAATTCAATTAGGTAATTAACCTCCCTATAACTATATTTAATGCCCTAGGCGTCGTTTCATTACGTCGTAACCCCATCCGTCTCCAGTCAGGTAGTAACGGCGATGCAAAGTTGCCTTAGTTACACTGCTTCCCGAAACTGAAATTTCTGGAACACAAACCACCTTGCCCTTGATAATCGACGTGTCATTAATCTGCGTTTTTCAAATAGACAGGTGGTCGATTGAGTCTAGGCTCTTGCTAGTATACCGCGATTGCGCGGTGAATCTCTCGGTAGCTAGTTATTTTACTCAATATGGAATATTTTGCTTTCGACGAAGGCAATGGTGACACTGGCTTTCAAGTTCTCTACTCTGAAATTGTTCATTTGGCTGGCGATCAAGAAATTATTGTTCTAAACCAGTTGTACTTTGCCCTGCCTTCGGAACTGCACGTCTGATTTCCAATGGAAAAGACCAGTTTAAGGTGCCAGAATCCCTACTATCTC
This sequence comes from Anomotaenia brevis, assembly GCA_030710315.1. Taxonomy (NCBI): domain Eukaryota; kingdom Metazoa; phylum Platyhelminthes; class Cestoda; order Cyclophyllidea; family Dilepididae; genus Anomotaenia; species Anomotaenia brevis. The sequence continues at coordinate 340,722 of JAUOZQ010000067.1, read as the reverse complement.
TTGTAGAGATTCGGTAATGGTCCAGTAGTGATGGGGTTTATTTGCTCAGTAATCAGTAGGCTTAACTGAAAAAGAGCTAAAAGGTTACTGAAGTCCTTGGCAAGATATGGGCTCGAATAGTACGAAATTCTAGGTTCTTACATGGGACCTCTGTGATATGGTTGTGGCCCTCATAGAGGTACGATGCTAAAATCTTGTTTCTCAGTTTGGCGTTTTAATGCTTTCTCCAATGTAACCACTTAGTCACTATGCCTTGTCTTGGCTGAGATGGGAAAAGAAGATAGAAGGTTAGGTTTTGCAAAAAGCCTAGTTTTAGCGTTGATCTTGGTATATCAGTGTCTACTCACAGTTAACAGTAAGAGATGATTTGATATCGTTAGTGGTGCTGTTGTAAATCGCGTTTGGCACTTCTAGTTCATGAAATGTTAGCTTGTTTTTACTCATGGCAAAGGTAAAAGAGGTGGAGGGTCCCATTTAATTTTTCGCAATTTAACTGTTGAAAAACCGTTTACTAAATTTCAAATTGTAGGACCGATCGTGGCAGGCCTAGTAAATCGCTTCGGATGTCGAGTAGTGGGAATCATCGGTGCTTTCGCAGCGTCGGGTGCTATGGCAGCCAGCGCTTTTATGGACAACATCAATTACATGATGGTCTCCTATGGTTGTGTTGCCGGTACGCTGATTGTTTACCTCTTTCAAAGTTGGAAGATGGCTATGTAGGATGGAAGTGGTGTGATGGTCGGGAAAGCATATAATACTCGAGATCAAGAGAGATGGTATGTGATAGAACATAAGCCAAGGGTATGTTGTGTTGTCTTTCGTTAGATACTTATTGATGGGTGAGGTTTGGGCACAGGATAAGTATCCAGCCACCAAGACTAAGCATCGTCGGTTTGGCTGCTACACTTCTAATAATTGAATAAGTGATAGAATCGGTAGGAACCTGGGGCTGTTCACTGAGTTCCTCTGGAGGGAAGACTATCAGTTCTATGGGATGAGGAACACATTAGTTGAACTCGTCACCTGGTCTCATCAAAACGTTCCCGGGCGATTTGGACCAACAAAATAAAACCAAGCGGATTGTCCAAGATGGCGGTTGACTGGCTGAAATCTGCACAGTTAGCCCTCGTGTCTGTTTGTCCTGACAGGGCAGAACGGTAGGCAGGCTACCGGGTTCGCTGCGAAATTAGCGCGCTTAATTAACCAAAGCTCGTCAGCGCTTATTGGATGTCACCGACTGCAAATTGGTACTGATTGTACACTTCGAAATCGGAGCTAATATTGCAGTCTGGACTAGTTTTCTTACCGTGATAATTCGTGATTCCTATTTGTACATTGACTCGCTAACCGCAGGCTATTTGTTAACTTGCCACCAAGTGGCAGGCGTCACACTGCGTGGTGTTGTTCTATTTCGGTTCTCCTAGGAGCCTCGTTTGGAGTCCTGCATCTGCCTTCGATAATCTGTGTGAGCTTCTACTTTGAGTCACACCGCGCGCTGGCCACTGGAATTACAAGTTGTGGCACTCCTATTGGTGCCATGGTTTTTGCTCCGCTAACGGAGCTCCTCCTCAAGGTCAGTTACCGTCGATTGCTACTGGATTGCTGTCGAATAGACACTGATGCACTGATGTACCAGTAGTACCAAGTTGGGCAAAGCGATTAATGCCGTCCTGATGACCGTAACAGTAAAAGACTAGTAACACGTTCGTTGACTCAGGCGGTATTTACTTTGTTTCTCAATGCCAGAGGCATTATTAAAGTAGCCTACCAACAGTTTTAAAACCGCTAGAGTTGTCTGCTGCTTGCTACAATTAATTTTTCTTTTCAACCTGCTTAGACGTTTTGTCAACATTAATAATAATTGAAGAGCGTTATGACAGGGTAGGGAAAAAATATGATATTTTTCCAAGCGATAATGGCCACCATGGAAGTTTGAATTAATTTTTTGGTAATATAATTTGAAAAGAGTTCTAATAATAAGTGGACATTGCTGCCAACATTTACACAAATGCTCTTTGTGGGAATTGTTTTTAAGGGATAGGAATGAAAAGGATAGTAGTTGTGTGCTTTCAGTCTGCACAAAATAGCACTCATGATTTAGGTTCTGTAAAGTTAATTTTCACTAGTGGTGGATGATTATTAACCGGTGGGGTTAAAATGTTATGGTAACTAAGGCTAGGTCCCCTTTCCAGATGCGGGTGTTTATTTATATTTTTACGCTTAGGCGGGCGCTGTTTATTTCCCGAACCTTGGAGTTCCGATGAAAAATTGTGGCTTCTTTGACGAGCTCATTATTTACACAAGGTCTGAAAACACCACCGTGAAATGGCTCACTCAGATGTTTACGCACTGGAGAAATAATTTATTCATTTATCTGTGTGTCATCGAAATGTGTTTTAGCTCGGTGACTTCCCGAAACGTTGCATGTATTACCATTGTGTTGAGATGGGCTGTAGTAATGCTGTAAGTTATAGGCCTGGAGTAGAGCTCTAGCTGGACGAAAGAGTTATGAGTTCCAATTGGGAGGTTTCTTGATGTCATAAGTCATTCCTTAAAGCAGAGACAAATCTACAGCCTTGGAAGGGGGAGGTTTCGGTCAACTGGGTACACAATTCAAGTGAAAGTCGATGACGGCAAACTTTCATCGTAAGTAATTGAAATAAGTCTGTGCAGGATTCCATGACTTACACCAAGGTCTTGGAGTTAGGTCTGCATGTGTGTTATGTATTATCCTTAGTATTACCATTGGCGCAGGTTTCATGGGCTCTCCGACGAGCCCTGGTACGAAGGACTGCATAGAGGCCAAACTTGTGTGCTATGTGTAGCCTATCACACCTCTGGTTAACTTTAGTATCCTCGTTAGGCCTTATTGGTCTAGGCGGTAGCAAGTCTCCCTTGAAGGTCGAACTGTGCATGTGTCTCTTTTTGTGATACCGACAGAAATACGGCTGGTCCAACACTCTGATCATCTTCGCCGGTATGCTCCTGAACTGCGCCGTGCTGGCAGCTCTCTATCGCCCTCTGAAGCCGATCGTGAAGATAAAGATCATGTGCAAGGAGGAGCAGGAGGCCATGCAGACCCTCCTCCAGTTGGCCGCGGAGGCCAGGGCGGAGGAGGCTGCTGCTGCTAGAGCGGAGACGCAGACGGCGGCCGTCACCCCCGCAATCACGACTCCCGAACCGGACATGCCGACCATCGCTTCGCAACGTGACATTATGAGCGTGCCCAAGCTGGAGAAACTGGAAGAGGAAGAAGAGGAACCGATGGCGGCGGTGGCGGTGGGAGGGAAGACGAAGAACTCTAAGACGATGGAGGAGGTTTCACCACAACTACCGCCAGCAGCTGCTTCTCAAGGGTGAGTTGGATATCTAGGCTTTTGTGAAATTTGCGCTCATACGAGCCAACTACGCCTTTTCGATATAGGATAGTGCTGTTAGTTAGTTATGGTGGCTTTTCTATGGAGATACGACTAAGTGAAGTGTGACAGAAAGAAGCACATTGTAAATCAATACAACCGTATTAAAGAGTAGTTATCAATTAAATTGAAGGGGACACTCGGCTCCTATCAACCAATGGTGTACTGTTTCAATGACTAGTATTTCTAGGTTAAATTGACACCTTCCGTACATAAATCACGCTCCCAGTTTGGAGTGTAGGTAACAAATTTTCCAATCTAGAGCGTTGTGGTGGAAGAATGCGCAGGTTGTACAAAACTGTCGATCTTTGTCGGATAGTGCAATGAAATGTACAGTCCTAATTTTAGCTAACCGTTAATGTCTCGTATTACTTTATATTCATTTGTAGAAAACACCTGGAGTCGATAGCGGAACACCCGGAGAAGGAAGCTGGTGAGTTATGGTTCAAAAGTGTTCTTTTTGTTGACAAAACTTGGTGTTTGCATTAGGATAGTGCTACCGTAGTATAAAGATTAATCTTTAGTAAACCCTCTGAGAAATATGTAGCCGGTCTAGAATCCTATGTGTGTAAGGCATCGTGATTTTTCATGAGCTGTGATGTTTAATCAGATATATTTTCTGTGGTGCAATCACAGCCGAAGCGTAGAAAAAGGTAAGTGTGAGGTAGAACTCGAAAGTAGATGAATTGCGTTTGTGTCCCGTGAACAGATTCTGAGATTGCTTGGTGTTCTCCATCAATTTCTGCACAATGAAGAAGTCTGAGTAGCAGGAAGCGCTTTATTCAAGTTAAAATATCCTTCTCTAGCTCTCACTCTAGTCGTGTGGCATAAAAACGCATTGAACTGTAATAATGGCCCTGTCTAGAAAGGATTGGCCAACGCAGTTTGGGTAGAGGTTGAACATCCAGTAACCCGAGCCAGACATTGAGTCGATGAGCTGGGCATCCTAGTGTCTACATAGGTCGAAAGGGGAATCGTGTTTTTGGGACACAACAAAACGTTGACTGAGAAAGCCATAGGGAAGTCATGTGGATGGCGTTTTTTGAATGAACTATCTTACTGAATTCTGGAGAGGTGAAGGAATTTAAATTTTTCAGATCCGAGAAATTTAGTGTGGGCTTGGTACTTTTCCATTAGTTAATTAGTTGGCTTGTTTAAAATTTGGTCTTAAAAACATGTTTCTGATCTTTAACGCTTTAGTGGTTTCTAAGCCAACTGTGCACAAATCTTTTTATGTGGTTTTCTTCCCCATCACGTGAGTGAAGTATTAGTCCTGTGACGTTTGTAATCATCTGTTCGTGCTTATTTTGATTCAAAGTTGATCGCTTTGACTAAAAAGCCTTTTCCTTCACACTTCAAGAAACATTTTACGAATGATTATTCCCGTAATTAATGTGATTGCTGGCGGGGGTTTGAGTTGTTGGGATTGATGGCAGCCCATGCTGAAGCACCTAATCGACATAGTGAGAGGTAAACCTATAGTTGAGATTGGGCGTACGATAATAAACTGGTTTATCTGATTCATTTTAGCTGCAAGCAAATTTTGCTTTGTGAGCCTACTTATGGCCCTTAGTAGCTTAGATCCTTATTGAAAGCAATGTCTACTAAATAACTTAAATCCGTGTATTCGGCCATTATGTTGATATGACTGGATTGTTGAAACGCGAATGAAACTAACCAGGCTTGTTCAGGAGAAAATACAGCCAATCTCCAAGGACCAGGTTCGTGAGAAGTCGATGGTACCGAAATGGGGTAGACTTACAAAGGCTAAAGTGGTAAAACGTAGTGTCAAATGTTTATCGGAAGTACCATCAAGTCATGCAACGAAGCAAGTCGGCTTTGATAGATATAAAATCGCGAGGGAAGCTATTATAGGTATTTCTGCTGGTGGATTGAAAGCAAACTTGGTCTGTCGGTTTTTACTCGATTTGGCTTTCCAGTGTGTGTAGATTGCTTGTGCAACGGAGCTGCACAGAGTGAAGGAAATTGTGGTGTTCAAACATGCAGTATTGATATATGTAGGGTGTATTAAGATTTCGATCCTCGTAAGCTGGATGAATGCCTCTCTTTTTCTTGGAACATAGCGACTACTTAATATGATCAGGAATCATAAATTGTGATCTTTGCGTTCCTTGTAGAAAAGACAGAAGCCGCCGATCAGACCAAAATACCCGAAAAAAAGGCAAAGCAGCGTCACCATCGTCATCACCGTAAGCCAAGCAAGCACGCTCCGACCAAGAAGTATGGCATCTGGTTTGGTGGAGTCGATACGATGGTTCCGGCTGACGACGGCGATCGCAGCGTCAGCCATGGTACCACCACGGAGGTCATGAATGGGGTCGACGTAGGCAGAGACGAAGAGGATGGGGGTGGTGCCCCAGGATCGGAGTCTGACCCGAGCGACGTCTCCATCTGCGGCTCCTCTTGCAATGAGGAGGGATCCCACTGGACCCAAGGTTCTTCTGATGGAGAGAATGAGGATGAAGGAGAGGGTTCTATGGAAGTGAGTTGTACATTCCATGTGCGTATCTGACATTCACTTGGACATTTTCCGAGTCTGGCATGCAGCTGGGAGACAACTGTGGCGATCACAAGGAAGGTAACATGAATCTACTTAGAACATATTCTAATGTACTAATCCTTACGTTGGGGGAAATTGTTCACTAAAACGAGAATAGGAATGAAATGGGATGTCAATACACTTCTGGATTGATCAGTAAGTTCGGGCTTGCATGATGGGCAGGCTTAAAGAAAGTGGAAGCGATGAAAACTATCACGAGGGTAATGTGTGAAAGCTTCGCTTGTAGTAGAATTCTCCTAGTGCATTATCGGGGAGTTAGTAACTTAACCTCTTTGAAGCCCAAAATCGGAAAATCCAACTAAAAGGTAGCTTGTCTGAAATTATCTGGCGCAGGTTGAAGTTGAAATTAGAAAATCCTTTTCTTCGCCTCCAATGTGTCTAGATGCGTCCTCTGAAGCTGAGCACGAAGCCAACCGGTGGGCGTGCCGCCCATGGCAAGAAGTCCGGTCGCGCTTCCAAGCAGGAGACATCCAATGACAGGATCGTCTCAGATCCCAGCCTCAGTCAGTCGAAAATGAGTGAGTAACTGTATATTAAATTTGTCAACTGAGCTATAAAGCCACCACCACAGGGACCAATTACTACACTTGGTTGCCCTTCTATGAAGGTGAACTATTGACTGCCTAAGAGATTCCATAGGAATACCGTTTTGATCACGTACGACATGAAAGGATCCTAATCGATCCGGACACTTTCAACTTGCGTATCTTAAAAGTACCGTCGCTCATTGCTATCGTCTCTCTGGTTTATGAATCGTCGAATCTATCGTTTTCTTCGGGGCAAAATTTTATTGATCGTTTGTCATCCGTCAGCAGATTGTGATGGTGGTGCTGCACAGGAGGAAAACCGCAAACAAATCCACAAGTGTCAGCCTCCTCCGGATGGCGCAGTAACGAAACGCGAACTCATAAATGGTAGAGTTGTCTAGGCTCTCTTTCCAGCTCGAGGTGACTCCTAGCGCGTGCCCGAATTCCGCCTGCGTAGCTCTCTTTGCCCTCCCAGTTTGTTCGCGACTGTGTCGGAGCTAACTAGCATTCACCAATGTTCCATTGCCATCAGATTACTCGAATAACGCGTTTGCCGATTGCTGCGAAAGCAGAAGATTTCACTTCATGAGACGAAGGCGACGAAACCACTTTTCCGATTGCCAAAATTGTTCACAGCAGGAGGTTCCAATGTCAACCCTGCGCAGATACCAAAGTGGTACAGTTGCTCTACTCTCTCTATTAGTAATTTCCCCCTTAAGGGCTCATATAGAGCCCACAGCTCGAACACTGCACCGTGGTCTGGTAGAATTTGTCAAATGAGCACGTTTGCATGTAGTTTTCTTGGTTACCTGCTGCAGACAGCTGGACTCCCAACCGGCTGGGTGCGGGTGGGGCTGCGAATGGGAGAAGACGCAACCACTTTTCCGAGTGTCGTCCGAACCGAGTAAGCGCCGTCAGGCGGACGCCAGTAGGAGGCGCGGTGCACCAGTCAGTGGTGCGCCTCGCCACCGCCTCCTATGCGCCGGTCTCACAACGCCGCACCAAGTCGATGGGTGTGTTGCTGCGAAGCCGCCTGAACAGCCTCGGTTCCACCAACACGGGCATCTACGCCTCCAACGTTGGGTGGGTCGGGGCCTCGGCGGAGGACCTGGGGAGCGCCGCGCCAGTCATTGTCCAGCTGCCGCACGGCAGCGTCACAGTGCGGGATTATTCGCGTCCCCTCTACAGAAAAGACATCTTCTTTCCGTACGTTCTCATCCAGCTAGTGGGTGGTGGTGGGTAGCCTCACTTTGGTGTTCAAAGGGTCAACTGTTCCTCATTCCAAACAAGTAACTAAAAAAACCGGCAAAAGGTACTACGACGATAGGACAATTTTCCACCTGAAGGTGCGTAACAAATCAGTTGGCAAGGATTTGAGAGACGTAATAGCCATCGATATAAAGGGAGATTTCAACGGAAACGGTTGGTAGTTTTGGGAGGATTAAACTTAAGAAAATCGAGGACGCTTTAAGCTCTGTTTTCTTTAACGGACGTGGGTGGATGAGGTGTAACCTATATGGATTTCTAACAAGTACCTCAAACAGTGGGCCTTGTGATTTGATAAAGGGTTCCTCATGAAAGTGGTAATGCAATGAGTTAATTGCCCTTTTAGCGTAAATGGAGTGTAAAGGAACGATGAGGAATTTGTAGCAAGAGAAATCACTATAGTGGGTATGAGAAGCAAAGGTTCTTGCAAGGGTATTTAGGAGATGATTCCCCATCTGGAGTGTAATCTAGCTAGTGCATAATGCAACTAATCCGGTTCATGATTAAAGGCAAAAAAGAGGAGCCTGAGATGGATTTCGGCGATAAAGTGGTGCTCATAGCACTACTTCAGGAAACGTTGCAGTGATAGTCGTTAAGCATTAGTAGAGCTAGATATGCCTGCTAAAACGCGGTTAGAGGAATAGAGGTAGCTGAGTCGTGGAATCTGTTATCCCATAAAGTGTATTTTATGGGGTAACAGCGTAAACGACGCATTTCGAATTTTTGCAAAGAGGGTATTTGTTTAAAAAACCCCTCACTGAACCCCAAAGGAAGGCAAACAACCAAGCTCTAGGGAACTAGGTAGAATCATGTTTGTTTGTGACTTGTTCTTTTGCAAGAGGGTCACTATTCAGTCCGATAACTGTGTCTACCCTTAGCGGTGGACGACAGGATATTCCATTGAAACCATAACGTATCCGTTATTTCTGCATTGTTTTCCCCAGGGGAAGCATCAAGCGTCACTTGGACGTACCACCTCCAGGCCCGAGGGTTCAGGCAGCAGCAGCAACAGCGGAGGAGGGTCGTATGCTCGACACCCCCACCGAAGGGATTTACCGACGCAAACCAACCGTGACCGGTGGTGCCTCTCTTTTCGGTAGCACCATTAACTTCGGCGACAATGTACCACTTCCCCCGATCACGGAGGGCAGTGATGCCATCCAAGGCGCTGAAGCAGGGCCTTGTCTCATGTCTCTGACCATGATCCCTCTACCTGATGACGACGAAGGGGTCTCCGTTCCTCCCGCTTCTGCTACCGCTGATGAAGCAGAGCCTGCTACTGCTGTTCCTGGAGAAAAGGACTTGATTAACTCTCAGACTAACCTGAGTGGGGCTGAGGTAGCTCCAGATGGGATCAACGGGGTGCCAAGATCAATGCCCCTCTGTGGCTGGTGGTTGTGTTGGAAGCAACAGGATGTGGCGTCAGTGAAGGACCAGAAAAGGGGCGATGTTGCGGTGGAGGGGGGTGAGGGTTCGGATGAGGAGATGGAGAGGTTCAAAAAGTCCCTTATGGAAGGAAAAGTCGGTAAAAAGGCGAAAAAGAAGCCGTACATGGCCGTCAGACGATGTGCCGGTTGTCTGTCAAAACCCCTTGTAGATACGGTCGCAACGATGGTGAATATGTCGTTGTTGAAGTCGAGCAGCTTCAATGTCTTTTGCCTCGCCAGTTTACTTGGAGTGGCTGGTGAGATTTTCTTTTTTCGTTTTCCGTCTAGTTGAATACACCTTAAGTCAACGATTTCACTTCGTCTAACCTTTTTCAGGTATCTACGTTCCTTTGTTTTTCGTGTGTGACCTCGCGGATTCCTTTGGCATCCCTCAGAGCCAGTCGGCTTATTTACTCACTGCATACGGTAAACTATCTAACTTTAATCATGAAAACGGTTTATTTTTTACCATAGACGGATATCCTACATTTTACATGTTGTCTGGATTGAAACAGTGTATGCACATTAGGTTCGCTATTTAGCATGGTTCCCAGCTTAAAAGCCTCTTCTAATGTAGTTATTGTAATTTCTCTCCATTACAAGACTGATACTTAATAAAAGCATAGATTTTCATTAGCTGACAAAGGATATGGCATTAATGGTGCAGATAATTGGTAAGTTTCAACTTCAGTCGAAATTAGAAAAGTATCTATGTTCATGGGCCTTTAATGACATTACTGGGCGGTTTTCAGCTGATAAAATGTCGAATCGAAACTTCGGCCATTACCCTGAGACTGTGACCGACATACCGGTTTTTCTGGGGCGAATTGCCATCTCCCGGATTAAGGTTTGGGAATAGGGAATGACTTACGGGTGAAATGGGATCTGTGCTTGGTATCTCTAAGGGCATCGTGATAAGATTTGCCGTAGACGAACATTTGTCAGGGTTCGAATGAAGCAAGAAACGAGACATTATCTTGCAATTTGATCGTGTTTTAGAGTCCTGAAATCGCTGGCCTTTACAGCTGGTCTATGTTGTTCTGTGCAGTTGAAATGAGCAAATATTCGATAGCTTTGAGCATGGACGAATCACCATTACAGCAGGGATTTCGCTATTCGTTTTTTGTACATATGTTTTAATTCGTGAAGCTGGAATGAGCGGACTTATAAAGAACAAATTGTCTAGCCAGTTCGTCGTCGAATGTTATCCAATCTTTTATTGTTTGAGCTAACTGCCATTATCACATTCGATTGGTGCCGTTTTGCAGGTGCGGCGAGCGTTGTCAGTCGTCTATTCTCCTCGTGGGTGGTTGGCCGACCCAATGTCTCCTCTCTGCTGGTGACCACAGTGACCATCTTCCTCGCTGGAGCCGTCGTCTGTCTCATGCCGTTTTGGGGCAGTCTGCCTGGCCAGGTCATTCTCATGCTGGTCTATGGCATCTTTGTCTGTAGGTCACCCACCGTAAATTAAAAAACAGCCATTGGGAAAAAACGAATCAACTTTAGAGCCCGAGTTTGGAGTTTGATGATGTAAGGGGAATGTAGAGAACTTAAGCGTACTTGGAAGGATATCTACTCAAAGGAGGCCCCAGATTGTAAACTTCGCATTTTAGCATAAATCATGGGTTATTGGGCATGTTCAGGTATCAAAGTTAATACAATCAGTTAATGAGCCAACGATTGTGTGGTCTAACAGCCAGACTTGTTGTGCGGTCTTCATCGAGCCCATCTGAAAGAAGGTAAGAAACTACCTAGTGTCGGCGACAGAAACACTAGCAGCTGAGATGCGCCAACTCAGCTGGGCTCCCACAGGGATCCGCAGTTGCACTTGCTGCTACTTCCTCTGACTTTCTTTCAGCCCCGTTCTTTGCACTGACATCGATTTCCATTTGCGACATTCTTGGTCTGGATGCATTGACGAATGCCTACGGAATCGTTGTGATGGTTCGTGGTGTTGCCAGCGTCGTGGGTTCACCCTCAGCAGGTTAAGGGGTTCATATAGCCTACTCGAGTGAATTTTATCGGTAATTTTAATTGAGAAAATGCTGTTTCTCGTCCATGTAGGTGCCCTTAAGGTCAAAACCCAATCTCTCATTATACCTATGCTGATATCCGGTGTTTTGGTGGTGCTGGGAGGTTTGCTTTATCTCTTCATCTACCTTATGGAGCACTCCAAAGCCAAAATGACTGAACGAAGCCAGCAAAAAGAGTAAGCCCAGTGTCACTTCTAACTACTCACCAGTAAATTCGTTTCACGGTCCGAATACCAGTTTTAGGAATGGTATGGAACAAAACCACGTTGTGTAGTGCGTCTGAAGATACCCCCTTTTGATTAAAACCTCGTATCTCCATTGTGAACCGAGAGATTTGCAGCATGATTATTCCCCTTTAAAAACCCGTGTTAAATCTCTATTGCAAATAAAAATTTATAGAATGCTTCACTTCTCGCGCACACAAAAGTAAGATACTGAAGGTCTGCATAGTGACTTCCGATATCCCGTAAAAGGGTAGTCGCAAAACCGCCACTAGACGTATTCGGAAGGATTGGCGAATTCCACATTTCCGATTATCTTCTAACCATAGTGAGACGACAGGGAGAAGAGATCTGTTGGGGAACACTTGCAGAGAAGGTGCGGTTCGCTGAGTATAGGCGGCATGGGAGAGGCCCAATGATTTTACGATACGGTGACAGCGCTGTCTCCTGTGTCGAGAAAAGGATCGGTCGGCTTTTTTACCGTTTATTCCCAAGAGAAGTGCAGTGTACAAAATACAGTAGAGAGAAGGGACCAAAACAAGACACAAAACAGACGTTACGAGAAGTCACGGCGCAGTATGGATGAAATTCACAGCTTCATGAGGGAGGGGAGGTAAAGGGCTCTGTAGACGCCCGTGTTGCGTGTGCGGCAGGCGATCAGGAGGGTGATAAACATGGCGACTAGGTCGGCCACGACCAGCATCGCGAAAACCGCCTGCCATCCGTGGTACACCAGGATACCAGTCAGGAAGGGTCCCAGGGCTGCTCCTATAAGCGCGGAACCAACACACTCACATTGAACATGGGAACTCAAAGGGGCTTTGTGCAAAAACACCTTGACGTCAAGCTTCCACGGACTTCAACAGTGATCCAGACTCAAAGACAATATTCCTACAACTCATTTGAGCTTCTCCACCATAAGAGTTTGAAGGCACTTTAACAATTCGACTAATATTGCCTTCTTGAGTGCAAATCGTAGAATATTTTAAATAAATTGACTCAGTAGCTTATTTCATTAAATTAATTATCAATAAAGTTTTCACCCACATCCAGAAACTCACTTCTAACAAGACATCTTGTACCCCATTCAAGGGCTTAAAGAGGTGCCTTGAGAACAAATTCATACTATATTTAGAGGATTTTTACATCATGGTTCGTCAGCCTGTTAAAAATTACACCAGGTGGTATCCCTCGTAAATATGCAAAGAGGACTAGTTTTGGACGCCATTTCGGTAACCGTTGTTCCCCTTGACAATACAGCAATTCATGGGAGTTCCACATGGATGATCGCCTTTAAACATTTCTGCTCTACATGCAAGTACCGGACCTTCAAAGTGTTCCCTAATACATAGTAATGCGTGGATTTTGTTTTAGACGAAGAATAACCTTGCCCCAAAAAAGTTACTGCGAAGACTCATTAGGCATTTCCTTCTCAAGCGTTTGTAGTGCGTATTCATAGAATCACTTTTAAGATCACTTAACAACTTCAAAACCTGTCATATGGGCAGAGATTCAATTAAATAGGTCGCCAGCCCTTGGGTAATTTCCTCCAGTTGAAACGAGGTGACACAAGTTGTGTGAACACATCGCCCCCACTTATGACTAAGAAAAGGTGAAACTTGAGTGATTCCGGGCTCCGGAGGCATAAACTCACCCAGGGACCCAGTTCCATCAATGATGGCTGTGACAGTCGCGAGAGCTTTCGCGTTGCCCTGGAGACTTGGCTGGGTGCCCAGGTCAGCGGACACAGCGGTTGTGATGAGAGCACAAGGTCCCGTCACCAATCCACCACAGAGGAAGAGAAGCACTTAAAATAACGGAAACAAGTAATTGGAGTTCGAAGACGCGTAACGATCGCAGTCGGTGAGGCATGCAAAGCGGAAAGCACAACTCAGTTGCTGCACTCAATAGATAAAACTATCTACAGTAAAGGTGATTACTCACGGATGACGATATTTCACTTTCTTGACATATTCGTAATAAAATACGGATTCCAGGGTGAGAGGAATTAATGTACATAGGAACGTAACGATTGTACAACCACGAATTGCTAATGCGTTTACAATTTGTTTGCTTTGACGTAAAGGTATCATAACGCTTAGCAGGACGGAGTCGGTTTATAGCACCACACAATGTTGAGTTTTGTAGGAATTTCATTGTATCTAAACAAAATATTACAGATATTTTCATTGCAAGGGCATGAGTAACCAGAAGTCAAGATAAAATCAGCATGGGAACAGAATGTGGGAATTGAATTTCGAAAGGGGTCTTTTTAAACATATATCTGATTTAACTAGCCAATCCAACTTCTGATTTTGGAATTAAAAATAGCAAAGCATTAGAAGCCATTTCCTGCCTCATGTATTCCCTAAATACGCAGTACACACCTTAGGTGTTTATATTTTATCAAGCTTTCAGTGCCACTACAAATAGAGTAGCTTGAGAGAAGGCCCTAAATTCATCCCGGCATTGAATCGTACTTATACCAGTCAACGAAATATCGCGAGGTTTGTTACAAAAAGCCTAACTCAAAAAGATGGAAAACCTGACTCCTCACTTCCCCCATAAACGAATCAAAGTGTTTGCAAGAGGCAATAGCACTTTACCAACTCGTCGCAACCACAACTCAATTACTACTTCAATTCCTGCGATATTAACACCGACAGAAATTCTGGGGCAAAAACAATCCCTCCGTTTTGGCAAAGACGCGAAAGACGCAAAAAACCGTACCAGTTTACCAAGCTATTGGTGTTTTTTTGGTTGAAAAAATGTAGAAACTAGCTCGACGATTCTCAACTGCAAAAATAATTTACCCACAGAAGACACCACAAAATCCATAAATATTCAAGTGACGACAAATTTGCATAGGATATTTCAGTCATATTCTTCAAAGACTTTCTCCTCATTGAGGACGTTTTCGGGTAGTTTCATGTAGAGTTAACTAAATATCCCCTAAACTTACGTTCCAGTAATTGGCCCCGGTGTCCTTTAAGTACAAATCGGTCTGGTGTACAAATTAAGTGCGAATACAAAACTTACGTTTACATCGACGCACAAGGAGTGGCGAGATTCTCACTATATAACTTCTGACGAAAAGAATGCATCAAGAGTTGCTCACTTCCTCTAGGGAGATGGCAATGTTCAAATTTATGTTGAAAATTGCCTACGAAAAGGGGCATGAGGGGACAATTTCATTAATAAGTAGCTTGCGATTGAAGCTAGTCTACAAGTGAGCCGTGGTCCTCTTTCATGACTGCGGTTAAACACCCAGCTCATCGACCCACTTGAGCATTGATAAAAAGTACAGATGGACCAGAGTGCCCCCACAAATCACTGGGGAACGTGCCATCGATACCGCGGACTCGGTTTTCTTCAGGTGGCCAAGATTTCAGCGTCTGGCTGTTTGCCCCTTGGTGATGTCCTATCTTATTCCTGCGATTTTTTAACGCCAGAGTGGATCGAGATACCAGTAAAAATATAACTAAAGATATAAAGCAAGATACTCACCCAGAGACGCTAGAGACATGGATGAGGCGATTGACTGATAACAAAAGAGCTACAATAGAAGAAAGCATCATGGAGCTAGACGCAGTAAAAGAGGCGAGAATAGCTACAAAGTTGGAGTACATAATACAAAACCCGTTTTTCAGTACGTGGGCATAGCATTCACTTACAAACACGCACACAAGAAAAGATATTCATGTCATTTTCGCACCCGCTTTACAAGCTTTTCCAGCATCTGCTAACTAGTCTATCAAACAGACTCAGTAGCTATTGATCGATGGTTAATCGGGGATGACTCAAGACCCGTTCACCTTCCGTCCGATTTGTGCTGAAGGTGCATTTCCTGGAAGGATACGATCTCCCATAGCTAGGGGAATGGTGTTTGAAAATAATCACAGATTTTTAGATAAAAGGAGCTTCGATTTTACAGTTATCAAATCCTTGATTTGAGAGTAGCTTTAGTGGAAGAAGTATGAGCAATCGCGGATATTCTAAACCCGAAACTCATCAACAGTGACAGGACAAATTCTTCAATCAAATCGGCGGACACTAGAAAATGAAGAACGTCGAAGGAATCCCCTGAGATGAGCAAATCTACAACATGCCGTCCATCCCCCTCCCTATTTTGACCCCTACTGTGTTTTTCCTCTGGAGCATGCTTCTGAAGATTTCAAGTCAATTTCAACGCAACTCAAGAGAAAAGAGGCACAATGAGGACTCACCGCAGGCGCAGCGATAGCGAGCATTGAGGCGCAGGTGACAGCGCGCAGATAGATGGTTCTGAAGGAGGACTCCTGGGGCGTGAGCGCGGCTACCCCCATGGGCGACTCGACGGTCTGCATGAAGTGATGGGAGAGGTAAGGAGTAAAATGCGCAATTGATGGGTGCAGGTAGCACCTGCTGCCGCTGCGGGAACCTACTAAGGAGGAGGTGGCCGGCGAGTCGCTGAGGAGGCCCGCGATGACGCCGCCAACGATGCCGCCGAGATCAAAGATGGTTGAGAGCCAGGCCGCCTTCTCGGCAGAGATTGCCTCGCTTGCCACGTTGGAGAGGTAGTTGGGCAACCAGTAGAGGAATGTGTAGGCCACCAGTTTGGAGAAGAAGAGAGCCATTGCATAGGCCATCACATTCTAAAGTTGCACAGAACTTGAGTCAGTAAACCTACTGGATCTGCAGCTCCTCAGTCTCGCGGTATCGGGTATGGTTATGTCTGCATCATGCTTCAAGATCCACTCAGGAAGCCCTGAGACTGGTTTTTTTACAAAGTATAAAGTGGCGCGTGTTATTATTAAGCATAAACGCGAATTCTATGATCTTATAGTACACACAAAAGTGTAGAATACTCAATATTCTAACAGAGCAGCTGTAAAAACCATCGACGCACCCAAAAATCCCCAAACCCCAAATAAAGTTATGTCCGTGATCTGCCAAAGTGACTCGAGGCCAAGTACAAAAAAGACCTCGTTGAGTGCTTCGGCGGTACAAAACCATACAACTATAAGCAAAAGTCCGTTATAGAGTTCAGCCAGAGTCTGGGAGCTCACTTGCGACTCTTCAGGTTAACGGGGTTTAAGATAATCAAATCAAATCGATAGATTTATTTACAAATTACTAGCTCTCATACAATTAGATAAACAGTAATAGGGGCAAGATGTTAGAGCGAGTTTTAGGACATGGTATTATGTGCATATAGGGTCTCTCAAATCCGAACAAAGTGACATAGAAAAGAAATTAAAATCTATCACGGTTATAATACCATGGGCACAATAGCATCAATGTATACAGCATATGAAGCTGTTTCGGAACAATTACTTACCGGTAACTTAAGGGCACCACAGAATGATATGGGGTGTTCTTTGTAACTAATGTCGGAGAGAGCCTAGATGAAAATGATTCGGTTACTAGATATTGATAAATGAATGTGAATGAGGATTGGAGCTCACCTTGACGTCGCTATAGTAACCGGAAACAGATCTGCGGCGTTCCTCTGCTGCATCCACGGATGCTGAATTGGCGTCGAGATCGGGACTGGGCTGGTCCACCAGAACCGCGTAGACTACGTAGGCGAAGAGAAGAAGAAGAACACCAGGAACCAAGAACGAGGCTCCCCAATTGTAGTTAACAAACGCCCCGGCAATTATAGAACCGAGGACATTGCCAACGTTAGTGTGCGCGTTCCAGGCACACATTATTAGGCCTCTTCTTCCCTTGCCAAACCAATTACTCATTATGGTTACAACCGCTGGCCACCCTGTAGCCTGTGCAATGCCACCCAATACCTAGAAGAGTCGGCAGTGATCAGAAAGAAAGAAGTAAATTACCTGGGTAGCTAAGTAGTATGAAAAGACGTGTATGTCGAAATAGTAACCGAGACCGAACATAATGGTAGTCAAGCCACTTGCAACCATACCGATGGTAAGGAAGATCCTCAAGTTTATTCTTTCAGCAAGATGGCCGCTAAATTGATTAGAGAAGGATACAACATACCATGGAAACATTGCAAAAGAGTAGCAGAGAAGAAAAGCATATTCAAGATACCCAATTAACTGGCTCCAGTCATCACCGTCTATTCATCGTTTATACTGGAAACTAACTACATACCAAAAGGCTCCCATTGACACCAATTCAATGCTGCACTCGGAATTCGGTCACATCTCTTATGAAAGACTGTTTTAACAATACTTAGTGGTTTTCGAGAAGCATGGTACAATACGTAAATCAGAAATGTCAGAAAAAGGATAAAAAACTGGTGCCTGTTGAAAATACTTATGGCTTAAACCACCTCAAATACCTTTGTATGCTTTGATTCAGCAATCTACGACGTAGCCAGAGGTATCCAGGTGGCAAGATCATACTTATGCATTAAGAGTACGGTATTACAAGTAGCCAGAGAGCATCAATAGACCCGATGCACACCTATGATGGAATGTGGCAGCCTGGTAAATGACCTTAGAAGGCAAAGACAACCAATGAAACTTTATAGATTTTATTAATCGTAAAGTGAATCAAAATCGACTACAGAGCATTCCAAAATTTAATTTATCAGATTAAAGCTAAGTTTATCTAAAATTTTTGTAATAACTCAGCGCAATATGGAATGCGATCACGAGTGCTAATCCTTGAGGCATAAAGAGAGGCAGCAATGCAACATATACCGAATGAATATGTTTACGATATTATTAGGCATTAATGGGCACTTTTCTGTTGGGAAGGAACAAGTGATTCAATTTCAACACCCCGAGAGGCTGATGAGTGCATTCCGAGTTTGCAATCTAAAGATAATACTAGCTAAACAAAATTAGGATAGGCTATTTTTTATTTTTAGTCTTTAATAAGGTAATACTAGAGAATATTAAATGGATTAGGCACGGTTTATAAATTACAAATATTTCTGAAAATTATAAAACGATAGACAAATTTTGTTTAAAGTCTTCAAAAAACTTTTTTAGTTCAATAAAAATTATGGGCAGGAATTTGTGTTTTAGCTTACCACATTGTATTAGTAAGGGTCCTAAGGTCAATTTTGTCATTCACTTTTTAGTGGTAGCGCGTCGTTTGGGTATTTTTGATGGCACGTTTGGAGTGGTTTGGTGTTTAATAGTTTCCTTAAATCTTGCGGCCCCTGAATCCACCGCTTGTATTTAACCTTGAGGCAACTGGAACACTTCCCTGAAGATTTTCTTGATTTATGCACTTCATCAATTTAATCAATTATTTTTTTCAATATTACCACTTTTTTATTTTGTAGTTAAGTGAGATTCACCAAAATAATAACGGTCACTGTGAGGGACAAGAGCAATTAGTCATCGAAAGAAAATACGAAATGCCACTTTCGGGAAACAAAAAACTAACCAATTTGGTTATACGAGTTTTGAAAACCGTAGCATTGTTTTTGAGTTGGTGCTGCCTGGTAAGCTGAGAAATGATTTTCATTTAATAGTAGTCCTTTTAGAGAATCTCAAACTAGGTAATTACATAGCTTGGATGGGGTGTGATTGAATCCCATTATAACTTATGCGAATTGTTTCGCTACTTATTACTTTTGATTAATAGTTACTCAACTTGTCCTTTAGACTAATTTAAAAGTGAGACTGTCGAGGTTTTAAAGCTCTTTTAAACTCAAAATTGGAGATAAAAATGTCGCTTTCTTTGAAGATATATTTGCCGAAATTCGGTGGCACAGAATCATTTTTTTCCTAGACACACGCTATTGTATTATCCATGATAAAATGGGCTATAATTACCTTCCAAGTGCTTTTTTACTCATACCTCCTACCCGCATTCAATGTCATTAGTGTGATTCGGCATATTTTTAAAATGTTTGCCTTTTCATTCACGTGCGGGTCATGTGAAAGTAGTTGAAGTGTTTATTCCTGTAGGCCTAACCTCATGAAAGGTTTGAAAATTGACCTTCTTTATGGACAAATCAGCTTTGCTTTGGATTTAGTATGCCATTTTTGAAAATAGTTCTAACTCTAGGTGTCAGTAATGCCAGTTCTCTGTGCCGGGATCTATTCAACAATGAAGCAGGCAAGACGGCTTGGTTCCTTAATTCATGACTGCTTTACTTAATGGTCTGTAAGCACACAGTTTCCGAATCAATAACGATGCAAAACCTGATTCATTGAAGGCAACTCAGCATTTGTTGGCTTATTCTTATCTAAAATGCTTCTAGGTACTGGAAACGGGGCGTCAATATTTGTTTGATTCAAACAATGGATGTCTTGCACATGCAGCGTCTGAGAGTCTGTCTAATGTCCTGGGAGGCGTTTTCTGCTCAGCAAAACGTTTAAAGTGAAGCAAACTTCTCAGTGTGTAGGTGAACTATCCCAACTCACTCACTCCGAGGTCTTCCTGCATGGCAGGCACATACCTACAGCTTTAAAAGTCTGCTAAATGTGTGAAATGACAGGTTTAATGTTCTTGCTTGCCCCAGGGCATGTACTCAGAGATCCTGGGTCCCTCGATGCAGACATTCGTCGATCTATCGCAGTCGAGCATGGAGAACCTAGGCATGTGCCTGTCACTGCGCGAGGTGGGCATGTTCTTCGGGTCGCTGGGTGGAGCGGTGGTGGCGGACCGGTGGGCCCGCAACGGCCGTCACTGGGCGATGACTGCCACTCTTCTTTTGGGCGCCGCCACCGTAGCCTTAGTCCCCTCCGTCGCCACCAGTCTACCCGCACTCGCTACCATGCTTTTGCTCTCCGGCTGCGCCCATGGCGCCATGACTGCCAGTAAGACCAACATCAGCAGCCTCTTTTAACATTCATTTCGCGTCTGTCAGCATTTTCTTCAAAATTTGACCCTTTTCGATAAGAATGTTGCCATTGTTACACTAACAATATCGATCATAAGAAACCAATTATTGAGAAGGTTGTTTGAAACTGTGTACTTTCAGACCTTCAGAATTATTTTTTCGGTCATCGTTACTTAATGACCAGGGGTCTAAAGCATAGGACAACTGTATAGGAAGCCATTGGTAGTGGTACTATCTTGTTTCTTAATGAGTTTCTAGTGCTCTGGTAGTTTACCCTAAAAGTATTTATCGAGAAACTTCACAAAATTGGTGGTATCCAAAAACTGAGGCAACGACGTCTGAAGTGTCTGTGGCCTGTGTAGAAGTCATGTCAGAACGGATTGGGCCACTTACGAGTGTTCCGTGGCTGGGTAGATTCGTAAATGCCTTGGCTACCTGATATGCTCTGAATGAATTCGCTCTATCAACTCGGGGAAGCCAACTACCTTTCTTTTATGCACGAATGTGGGACCTGGTGGCTGGTCTATGTGGATGGCAAGCTTCATTGCTGCAAGTTACCATTTTTATCTACCATTTTTTAGACCAAGGGCAAATGCTTACGACAACAGCACTCATAGGGCCTCTTTAGCAGAAGCATTCCAGCGCGGTTCAATTCACCACGTATTTGTATTGCTAATTTGACATGTGCAGATATTTGGCATTTTCCAGCTGAGTGGGCAAAGAAACGTGCATGTTAGTCATGAGACTAAATTGAAGCACTAACTCAATAAGTCCCAAACCAGGGCTCTGACAACTTCTATATTGAAATTGCTAACCCTTATTCTCCGGAGTATGTGCCTCCATCGCTTTCACTCGAGTCCAGTAGGGATAGATAGTCTTCCGATGCCATAGCATGCTGGTAAAATATCTAATCACTTTATAAGATTATATCTTTTCTTTAATGTCTAAGATTATGCTGTCTATGTGGATATTGAGTAAACAAGGTTGAGCTTTAAGGTTGATATTTCTTCTTAAAAGAAGTTCTGTGAACTCTTGGGCTGTGTTCCAATTGGGGATTCAATAGTATCAACAAGTGGATTTCCGGTCAACATATTGATTGTGACCTTCCTATCACAATCAAACACGCGTGTTCATAATGACTCATCGCGAACACCCAAAGTTCCTCCGGTGAATATCCTCTATGAATAGCCCCATTTTCTCCTACTTTCGTTTGAGCAAACAATGTTCTGACCCAATGTTTACTCCTGAACTGTTATTTATGCATCCACGGGGCATATTTACCGAGATCAGCACTTGCTCCTTCGAACTATGGCCTCATTTCCATAGTGTAAACTTCCCCGGGAGCTTTAAAAGTATTTATTCATTGCATTAAAACGAACCTAACCGTTGCTAATATATATGAGATTTCTGATCTACGTGGCTGAAATAAATATCATGGAGTATAATTTACCCACATATTCAGGCATCCATATCGATTATTTATATTTTATGCTTATGAATGAAAGAAATTGCCGTTTTATTATTATTAAGGAAAATGAACTTAAAACCCTACAGAGGCCCTGATTTTCTGGGCTATCCAAATTAAGTAAAGTGCCTGCTGTCATCCAGTGAACAAATACATTTTCACAAGCGTTCACGAATTAGCTTTAAGGGGTCTTCTTTTTCAATTTTTGTAAACACGCATGCTGGTTTTGAAGGCTTAACTAGGTGATTGGACGTCGATTCCAGACTATTTGTAACTGTCTACTCTACTCATGGTGAGGTCCAGTGGAACAAAAGGACAAGAGAGAGAGAGCACAGCTTTGTAAGGCTAAACCCGAATCGTGCGTGCTTCCCCTTGGTGTGGTTGACTATGCATCTGTGCGAGTACACCGCGAGAGTCCACACCGCATGTCCACCATTTGTACCCTGTAAGGCCAAAGAACTATAATCAGTAGAATGGTTGAACTGGCCGAATGTCTATGCTATAAGGTAACAAGGGCAAAAAAGTTTAGCACACTTGACGCTTTGTGTGCTTAAGATAGCAGAGTTTGGGCCTTTCTTGAGGCCCTAACACGGGTTCATAGACATCGTCGTCATTACCCTACCTCAAGACTAGGATTATCACTCCCTTATGCTTCATAAGTGTGCGCTTTTAACATCTCAGCTCAACTCAGTAGCAGTGATCGCTCTCTAAAGCTAAGGTCGTGTTAGACTGTCGAAAACATGTAGTTACTTCTCGAGACTGGATAAAGCAACTTTGTGTGGATACAGCCGAGTTGTTCCGTTCTACTGATGCTGGAAGTGACCGTCGAACCTACTCCCCAGTGGACAGAGCACATGTCCTCCCGGTTTTTTTGCCCAGAGGAAAATCCTTAGTTTATCTTGATGTGGGCTGGGGGGATGGTGCGGGTGGCTCAGCAGGTGCATTGCAAACCAAGTAAAGCATCAGTAGGATTGGGTGTTTGCAC
This sequence comes from Anomotaenia brevis, assembly GCA_030710315.1. Classification (NCBI taxonomy): domain Eukaryota; kingdom Metazoa; phylum Platyhelminthes; class Cestoda; order Cyclophyllidea; family Dilepididae; genus Anomotaenia; species Anomotaenia brevis. Next base: position 318,040 of record JAUOZQ010000067.1, on the reverse strand, counting down.
TGCGAAGCTATGTCATATGCACTAATAACGCAAATATTTGTTTGCTGTACAGGCATAAAGCTTTCGGGATGGTAACAATTTGTATCGCTGAGTTTGATGAAGAGTAATCAAGAATGTGCTCCGCTTGCCCTGCGTCTATTGAGTTAAGAAGTTGCCACGCTAATAAATGGGTAGTGCATCAGCAGTCATTAGTGCGAGGTACTTTTATGAATGATATAGGTATTGGGGAGCTGACTACCTCCGATGTACGGGTAGGGAGGGACTCAGTGGCGAGTGAATTTTCATCAGACACATTTAGGCGCCCAAAATTCCAGCAAATCATGAAGATTTAGTTACCTCATCTCTAGGCTCGCTTTGTCTCCCCTTCCAGATGGCAACCCACTACTGAATTCAATCTGGCTGGAGAAGTCGGGTGGTCCGTTCAACCTGATGCACGCCGGTTATGGCGTTGGAGCAGCAGTGGCTCCGGGGCTGTTGGCGCCCTTCACCTATAGGTCGGTGTCACCCAATGCTACTACTTTGACAGAGGAAGAGAAGGCGAAATTACCCGCATTCATCCATCTTCACGTGCCCTATTACGTCGTCGCTGGACTTTGCGCTCTCTGTGCCGGTTTATTTTGCTCCTTCAAATTCTGCGGACCCCACAAAGAGGTGAATATCCAATTTCTGTATACTATACAAATAAGAAGTTAAGAGAGTTATCTTAGGAGATGAAAGTAGAAAAATGACAGGCAACTAATCTGGGAGCAAGGAACAATCATAAACCTGCCTATGCTTGTGATCATGGAGTCGGAAAACGACTTTGAGTTAGGCGGTTTGAAAGGTGATCTTAGGTGAGCTCTGGAATTTTCCCTCACTAGCAAACAACGGGAATGTTCTGGAAAAGTACATTTTGTACCATTTCAATTGTTGGTCCGGTTGAATTATCTTTGTTAGATCTAGGGCCTGAATGACAAGCAACTTTGCCCTCCGTTTTTGACACTAGATAATGCAGCTATGGATAGAGTCTGAAGTGAATCCTAACACAAAATACCCCTTTGGCTTTTTACCACTTTTTCAACGAATGTTACCCTCAAAACTGGCTTATTTCAAATAGCTAAAGTCTCAATTTTGCAACTCTTGCTGTTTTACCGTTGGTCTACAAGTTAGCTTCCTTTGAACATAGATGGGAACTATATTTGAATAATTAAGCCAACATCGAGTAGATTATACGAACTGGCTAATCCGTTTTAAAATCAATTCCCAACAGGAGAAATGTGAGGGAAGTGAGGTTTCAAGAGACTCCGAGGACTCGCAGCACACAGATAGCGAGAAGGGGCAGGGCGTACGCACAATGAGATCAGTGAATGCCCTGATGTGCCGCAAGTTGGTCCAAGACCTGGTTTCTCAAAAGACGCTCCTGCTTTACATCCTTGTTCCAACTCTGCTTCTCTACGCCGCGTTGGTGGGCAATGAACGCGTGTTTTCCAAGTTCTTCTTTGTGTTCGCCAACGAGGGTCCAGCCAGACTGACGCCCAAGGAGTGCTTTCTGCTCTCCTCGGTGTACTGGGTAGTCTTTGCCCTGGCTCGGATGGGCACTGTGTTTGCGAGCATCTTCATTCCCATTACAGTGCTCTTCGGCATCCAACTGGTGGGTTCGTGGGCCATGGCTCTGGGTCTCTATCTGGCACCCACTAGCCTCAAGGCCTACACGGCTTTCACGGTGTGCTTCGCCCTCTTCAAAAGCCCCCTCTTCCCCACTGCCTTGGGCGTCATCAGTCTGGTGGCGCCAGTGACCGGTGTGGTGACCTTCTTTATCAATCTAGGCTCATCCGTGGGCGCGAGCGCAATGCAGGCCATCGCAGGGCGCCTGTTGGACACACATGGTCGGCAGATCTTCCCCCTGGTCGTCATGGCCTCAGGAGCGGCTCTAATCGTATTCGGGACTGCTCTAGTGACCACTTCCAGGCTCTACGACAGGCGTTGCAGTACTCACCGTACCCTGACCACAGAACTACCGCAATGCGAAATGCACCCCATCAGTCTTTCAGGTGCCTGACAGGCGCATCGTAGATTATTCTTGTGACTCTGTCGTTTATATGAACCAAACATAACTATTCCTGATTCCTTAAACTTAAATTCTTATGATTTAGTATGATTCATGGACTTCTGGTTCTTAAGTTTGGTGTAGATGAGAATCAGCTTGGACGACAATACTCTACGGGTTTGAGCCGCCAGACCAATGCTCTTGGATCGTCAATACGGACCAACTTTGTGCAATTTCTGACGAAAATACATGGCCTTAGCAGTTTTATTAAACGTATAGTGGTTGAATGGGCTATTGGATGGAATATTGATTGTGTAATCATTAAATGCGCACTAGGCAGCAGATCATGCAACGAGGTATCAATATTTGGTCAACATTACTATTTAGGATATTGAGCAACTGGTTCAAGATCACCCTCAGATGTGGCTTAAGATTCATCGAAAGAAAGTAATGTTGCAGAAAAGGAAACAGCCGAACTCGCGAACATCTATTCCATGTGGCCTTTATGACGGATCGAGGGACGTGGGAGGAGAGGAAGAATTTCGGTTACAAGGTTCAAAAGCAGTGGGTCAACAGCGTGTGTGAGGGAGCCAGACGAGGGGGTTGGAGGCTGTCGAGCTAGTAAAGATGTTGAAACTGCGCATCAAGGATCTGGTTTTAAGCCATCTAAGGAGACTGGCAGCCTTAGATAAGGGAAAGATGCTAACGAGTTTGGTATGATACAGGGCCATTTAGACGATAGTAGTCAGTCTATGTACACTGCCCGGCGTCTTTACCCCTTATATTGCCTTTCTGGGCATTTATCTATCCAATATCAAAATTATCGTAGGTTTTTTGAATCGGAAAGATATCAGACGGTGTCAGCTCGTTCCATTGTAATTGAGTGATTCATAGAGAAAAATGTCAAACTCAGGTTAGTGGGTGTTTAAGGAATATGAACCTAGCAGAGCCATTATTGCAACTTGGCGTGAAGTACTTGTGACTGAGTAGCGTTATCAGTGAGGAAGATCGCAACTGACTGGGAGTTATGGGTGGTCTAGGAGGATAGACGGGCAGTGGTTCTAAAGGAAATGTAGAATCATATTTTAGTACTGCACTAACGTCAAGCAAAACCACGGGTAATTGATCGTATCAATCTCTTTGGTTTGTGGAATACACCAGGACGGCCCTAACTGGGGCAATGGGCGTGATTGAGCTATGAGCAGCAGATATGGCGGACCGTTGTGCGAATGCTCTTTCAGCCGAGTAAATTGCAGAGGCATCCATCTTGTAGAAGAGAGCATGTCGACGATTGCTCGGTGTCACCAGTTTGGTGGCTTATATAAACGACAGATCGTCCATTTCCTCGAATTTAGACTCTCATACCAGCTCACACGTATCCGCTATATTGTGCGACCGGTCACGTGTAGGGAAAAGGGGAAGTCCTACAACTAAGGCTCCCCTCGAAAAGTATGTTGCCATTGTTTTGGGGCTATGCTTGGTTTGATTTGTGATTTGGTAGTCACGATGATTTCAGGCACTCGAATTTATCGTTATTTCATCCAGTGCTTAATAAGTACACGAGCAGAACTGTGTTAACCAACCTGTCTCGAACCGTCTAGCAGCCCCCACACAGAACCTAATCACTCGCACACTCCTGCTGAATCAGCAACTCCTTATGCCAAGAATCGATTGAGCTCATCGCTCCTTAATTATGTTGGCCAAACTATCGGGCAATGAATCCGGTCATCCCAAACTGCGACACCTGAACAAGTCCTTTTCGCGCATTTACACACCCCAATGAATGCTTAGGGGCACAAGTCATTTCCACTCAAGCTTCGAACGGGACTCCTCATCCGGACTGGGGTGGCTAATTCGTCTTGGAGAGAGCCTTGGTGTGGCCACCAATTACGGAATGCTACAGCAGTGATTCCTCTACGCAACTTGGCATTCCGGTATATAATCAAGAGTTTTCAACAAGCGCTTTAGATGGCTTATAAAAGCACTAAAATCTTGCTTTAAAAATTCCTTCTTCAGTTTACGAAAAATTCCAAACAAGAGATCGTTAGTGGCAAGACAGCGCTCTCAAACAAACTTGGAATACTCAATGTCCATCAAAAGGAAAGTGTTGAAACCCGAAATGTTTATGTGGCGCAAGTTCCTCAGGTAGCAAATGGCTATGCTACCGACGCCAAAGCCTCTGAGGACGAAGCCGTCCTCTAAAAAAGGATTCAGCTTGGATGAATTGGTCTTCACACAAGCTTACCAAAAGGATCCAAGTAGACAGCTTCTGCAGTTAGCAAGATTTAGCCAGACCCAAGAACCGGCTTAAACCAAGGCCACTCGAGCCTCTAAATGAGAGGCCTGCGCTATTCACATCCTGTTTTTTGGCACCAACGCTTCCAATAGTTTTACTTCTAGTTCCATTTGTCTTTAGAGAAACCTGTAATTATGAAATAAATTCACGACCACCCCACATTGATTAGTTTTTAACCCAAGGCCACCTACCATGATGGAGCACATTAACGATTATTTAAGTAAGTATAATTTTCCTTAAGAATACCATGACATTTTACGAACTCTAAAACTCATCGAAGTAATTAATTAATACTTTATGCTTACTACTCTAAGTCACACATTAAGCGACTGCAGAGCGACTTATCTTCTTTCGTGGTTTGGATAAGATATTTCAAGGTAAGTAATTAACATGTGTATATAAATAAATATATATATGTGTGCATCTTCACAATGATTCGTTTCCGCGACAGCATACTAGACCTTGTTTAACCCTCTCATTAATTACCGACAAATAAACTAAATCTGAGAACATTAAACTTCTCCCATTTCATTTTTTCGTTTGTCAGTAAAAGTTTCCATCTTTCGAAAAAAGCGACAACTGATATTTAGATTGCTGAACTGATGCGAAGTAATGAAAATGTTTCCATTTCCGAAAGCTTATATAAATAGATTTATAGTGAAGGACTCACAAATTTCCACTCAAAATACCACAACTTTGTATTTAAATCAACCAATGAATTCCTTAGGTAACTTCTACCGCGGGCTTTCTGTGGGTACTACTCCATTTCTTTGTTGCCTCGGTTATTCGGGCATGAATGGTCCGAGTTTAGAGTCAAGCATTTGCCAAGACGTAAAGGATGAGGAACGGTGAGCATGTTCTTAGGTTTCGCTTGACGTTTGAAATATTTGCAGCCTTGTCGCTAATAATTTGATCATTTCTGTTCTTTTGTAGAAAAATAAATGTATGTGAGTTACCAGAGTTTGCAGAAATCTGTTGTTTTCTGCAACATTTTGGTGAGAAACTCGGTCTGACGCTTACGTATCCACGTATACGTCGTATTCTGACTGGTGAATCTGACGGTAATGTACACGAGCCTTATCTACTTTGAATTACAGCTGATATCCAGTCTTTAACATCGATTGTGGTAAAACTTCTTAATAAAATGCACCTCAAGACCCAACACAGTCGTTGGCAGCCGTCCCTTGGTCGATATCTTCAGTGTTTTGCGTATAACTGGGAGGAGCTCAGGCTCGTTGGAGATTCTCTTAATAACGGTGTTGCATCATCAGTATTCTTTTCACTACCTCTACGGCTTCGACTAAAAGTTGTACTCTTTTGCCTGGAAAGTCAGTTTCAGCTCAATCCGTCCTTCAAAGAAAAAGTGAAATCGTTGGATCCTGAAGTGCTAAGAACTCCTCCGTTAGGATTTGACATTTTCGGAAACTCTTATTGGCTCTTGGTTGACTCGGAGTTTAATTTTCTTCTCTATAAGTCGATTGTGGAGGATATGAGGCTTGAGGTAACTCACTGATTTGTTATAGACAATTTTTTCGTTTTGTATTTAATCTAACAAATCATTTGCGTTTCATTGTTACAAGCGCAGCAAGTTATGCAATATTTCCATTTTCCTGTTAGCTTCTCGGTGATACTATTGACTCGTTGAAATCGGTCCTGAATGGTCTACTTGACGAAAAATTAAAAAAAACCCCTATCTCTGAATTATACGCATCGTTCCAACCTTGTCTAAGTAAAGTGGAGCCTGAGTCGATCCGGTTCCCTATCTCTCCCATTCTCGATGCTAATTTTACTCTTTGTAACTCCACGATTTCCTACAATCAGCATGCTATTAAGGAAGCTGCGAAGTGTTTAGTGGTTGAAACTGACTCTTCCACCGGACAATCTACTGGCAAAAATATGGAGAGAAATTATGGAGATGAAACAATCAAACCCGAGTTCGAGACCTCAAGTGGCTCGTAAGTGCAGCTGATTTTGCAAAATCCATTCCACATCCTTCAATTGATTTTCTTTTTAATTGATAGGAATCTAAGGTCCATTGAGCCTACTGGAGGAAAAGAAGACTTTATATCCTCCACAAAGTGCGTTTTAATTGTACATACGTATTACATACACTTATGTATATGTATCTATCTAAGTATTTCCTTGCCCTAACAGAGAGTTCGTTTGGCAGCTGGGAGATTCGAACAAAGATGATGTTGAAGGCCAAAGGTTGTGCTAGTTTTATTGGTGTATTGGTTCGCGGAATCTTTTTTACATTTTCAAATTGTGTTAGTGCTAAGAACGAAGCCTTAACGGAGGCCTCAGGACTACGTCGAAGCAGCCGTAAACGGAAACCCGTGGAATTCCTTAAGTTAGAACCCTTTCATAAATCGACGAGCTCTCGAACAAATATAGGTGCTCCTGATGCGGCTCCAACTTCCAAAAAGTATGAAAAGAAAAAAAGGCGCAGGGCCAAAGCAGTCAAGAATCGACTGGTGCGTCGACGAGACGGAAAATCGCGAAAGAAGCAAATTAGTGCAAGTAGGAATATATGGGGACGGTCACCAAAAGAGCCTGATTCAGACAGTGATGACCAAGATTTGTGGGCTGATTCGTGCAGTAATGCGGGTGAAAGCGATATGTCTTCGGATTCAGCTTGTGAACAAACGGCTCGTGATTGGCTCGAAGACCTTGAAAGCGACATTGATTTTGATTCTGAAAGTGGTAATGGGACACCGTTGGTCACTGGTCGCAACCTTCAGCGTCAAAATGCGCAGGTTCTGGAGGAGGCACCATGTCAAATTTGCACTTTGTCAAATCACCCCGAGTGGTTGCTCCTTTGTGACTCATGTGATCTTGGATTTCACGCTCAATGCCTTCGCCCTGCTCTCCACCACATTCCTGAGGGCGATTGGTTTTGCCCGAAGTGTCTCCACGCACGTTTAATAGAGGCCCTCTCCACAAAAGTCGTCTTTTTAAAGGCGCAGAGTGCAAAGTTGTCTAGCTCAATCAGGATGCGGGATCGTCTCAATTTTGTAAACATCAGTGTCAGCAATATTCTTAAGGATGAAAAGAGTCAGGGTCCTATTGTGGCTACCAGCGTTTGCACCTCCGACGAGGATGGGCACAGTTCGACCTCTGAAGATGAGGGAACGTTACCGGTCAGGTCAACTCGTCACAAAAACATACATTATAATGTTGATGCCGCGTTTCAGCAACTGGACGAGGTGCTTGTTGATGACGAAAAATATGCTTATGAACGCCTAGAGCGACAGAAAGCGAAGGCATCCCGCAATTTAGACGTAACGGATGTCGAAGCAATGGAGATTCGGGGGCGTAGTCCTGCTTTATCAAGGATGGTAGGGGAAAACAATGCTTCTTCGTTGTCCTCTTCAGACTCCGAAACCATCAATCGCAAAAAGCGTCGCAAGCGTGTGTCTTCGGGAAGTGAAGAATTTAGGCCCTCCGAGGAAGAGTTTGGCAGTGATGACGATGGGACTTCTGTAGAAGTTGATTCTGAAGTTTCGGAAGAAGTAACCTCCTCTTTCTCTGATAAAAGTTGGAGTGTTTGTCTACGTCAACGCCGAAAACATAAGCGATCTCTACGTAGTCATAATAGTAGAACTCGACTGCGGGGAAAACGAAGCCGCCGACCACTTAACCGCCTGGAGTCTTCAGAATCAGATGGCGAACGTGTACCTGCTAGGTAACTTTTTCTTTAGTTAATGGTCACCACACCCATTTCTTGACTTTGGCACATCGCGATTTTAGGCGTAGTACGAGAGTGCGTATAAGTTACTGTGAGCTGGATAGTTCCGAAGAGTGTGAGCGCGAAGTAGTGTTAGTAAAAAAGTGTCCAGGGGAAAGAGGCCTGAATTCATCTGAGAGTGAGTACAATCCCAGTGGGTCCGAAAACGAAGAAGACGCGGAGAAAGCTGACGAAGACGATGTTGAAGAAGCAGAAGAGTTTGACAGTGAGGGGGAACATGAGGAACGTATAGGAGCACAGATGGTGCAAAATGTTTCGCCTTCTAGCCCTCGGCAGGTCTCGTTCATTCCTGGGCGGGCTATGCCGATCGTTTCCACTGGTTCAGATGTCATTTCCCCTGATTCGGTGGTTAATGAAGCGGGAAATGCGCTCCAAGTGAGCGAAGGGAACTCCACAGTGAGGAACGATGCAGTATTCGCTTGCCCTACCATGGACCGATTCCCCCCACCCATTATTGAGACACGCAAAGTGCATGATCAGCCTCCTGACAGCCGTATGCCCTAGTCACTCTCTTTCACTTCTGATTGTCGGTGTACATTTATCGTTTGTATACATGTAGTATTTTTCATGTAATTGACAGAAATAATATTTTTAAAAGTGAATTGCAATATTTACTGTTTTTATTTGCTTTGGTTATACCAAAGTGCCTTTTATTGCCAATTTCCCATTTCAATCTTTCGTCAAGCAGTCAGGAGCATGGGTCTTGACTACACACGCTATTTCTAGTCCAAAGCATGTGTGACCGCGCAGGTCCCTTAATCGCACCTCCATTTGTTGCGCTAAGACGCGTGTAAGTTACTTTTGGGTGGGGGGGGGGTGTTCTGATGGTGAAGAAAGGGGAGCTAATACAGTCGCACGCAATAATTCTTAGTTATTTTGACTTCATGTTGTGCTTAGATTGAAATCATCTGGGTGGTTATTTTAGTAACAAAAACCAGAGGGATCGTCATTCAGCGGGAGTTAGAGGATGTACCTATCTCGTGTAATATTTCAGAACTGAATAATACGATCGCTCTTTTAAATTAAGACTTAGCTAGAGTTGGGGAGCCTGGTATAAACCTTTATTAGTGTCGTGGCTAGATTAACAAAGGCATTTTCATAAGAGCTGTGTCAAGATTTTTCCTGAATTGGAGTCAGGAGTTTTTAGCCGAGGGTATAGTCATTTCAACTTATTAGTTTACGCAGGGTCCCAGCTACCCATATGTGCAAACTGACTGTGATAATTGCGGTCAAGTTGGACGCTGACTATCAAAGGGCCAAGTTAGTAGATGGCACAAACATAAAACGATTTATTACCAAATGAATTTTTCAACACAAATAATGCTTACCCAACTATACTGTTACCAATCCAAGCAGAGCACTTATACAGCTCACTGGTAGCATCAGTCCATGCTAGTGTTGGTAACTTTCAGTGGAATTATGGTAGAGAAAATGCCAGATAGCCTTCACCTCTAAGGGTGTAGTAAACGAATGGAAAAGTAAGTCCATTAGAGTATCATTTCAGTTACAATTCCAATACTCAATGTACATAAACGTACAAATAACTAAAAGCTTCTTTCTATTATATAGACATTTATCACGAATTAGATTCAATGCTTATATAGAGTGATAATTCACTGTTTATGGGGTCAGTGCATCAAAATACAAAGATATCGATGAGAGACATCCTTGACTTTTTTATTTGATCAACTCGATTTCGTCAATTTGATCTTTTAAAACTAATTTGTACTTTATTAGTTGATTACACGACATTCTACTATTAGATTGTCCCGCAAATAAGATGGGAACGCAGTCGTGATCCAGTCAAATCGAAATTGAAATAGTTAAATGAGTGGTAAATTGCAAATAGTAGATAAATAAAAATGTTTTAGGAAAGAATCCATTGTGCGTGTTGGGGATAGATGTTATTAGATTCTCCTCCGAGAAAAAAAAACTATCCAAAATAGGATGAGGTAGTCCTGATAGTAGAGGGAGAAGAGAAGACATCCCTATTAGAGGATAGATTATGAAGGTGTGTGTACGAGTGTTGAGATTTGGTTAGTGCAATCTATCTGTTAACAATTTGGCCAATTAGGTTAATGATAATGCACTCAGTCCAATGGGTAATTCAGGGAAATTACAAGCACGCAAATTGGGTGTGGGGTGCGAAGTTGCGACCTGTTAGTGTTGCCCCTGGTTAACGGTGTGATAGTATCCTCAGGCCACCGTAGTACCACTGCAGACTTACTAGAACGCAAGGATGGTTCCACACTGATTGAGTGCACGTCTGAATGCCTTGGTGCACTACGAAATTTAATTTTTAGCCAGAAGGAGCCCTAATTAACTTACCTAGAGTGGACTCTTGTGGCAAAGCACCTCCAGTGTGGACGGAGAGTCATCGATGTGACAATTCTAAATATGCCAATAGCATTTTTTTCATAAAAACTACAGGGAATTTACTAAAAGGCCTAAAACAGCTGACGATAGTTTTTAGTGATTGTATAGAGTCAAGACGTTAGCTTTTAATGCATGTGTAGGTTGACTTATATGTAACTTTATGTCTGTGTTGCAGTATTGCCATATCTGATGCCTCTTCGAGACGATTATAGGCTTCTTTCTAGAAGCCCATAATCGAAAGCATAATGAAAAATTATAAATGGCATGTCCATCCAGATGATCATAGTTATTGTCTTGCGGTTGATGTTTCTGCATCAACAGTGATTGCTGAAAGAATTTGATAAGAACAAAATATACCATATTTTTGGATATTTTCTTCTTTCTTCAAGAATAAACTGGTAGGTTTGGTAGAAAACAATCGAAGTGCATAATTCAAGTGCGATAAGCATGTTAGAGGTTGTTTGTTGGTGGCTACTTTTCTGTAGATCGATTGAAATTCTCGGTTATGCCTTATATAGTGATGATAATTTTAATTTCGCAATTCCCCATCATGATTTTCAGTTATAAAAGTTTTTGGAATTTTATTTGAAAGGAGAACCAAGGGGCTGATTACTCTGCAGCAGAATTACTAAAACAAGTACTCGGCTTTTAGCTTAATTTATTTTAATCTCTTTTAGTGAATTTAGATACTTTAGCATGAGTGAAATCTCTCAGTCGGTAGGTCTCTTATCAAACTCTTTGATGTGTTTTTAAATTTAATTTGCAAGAGGTTATACGATATCCAAAATTAAGATATAGGGACCAATATTTTTCCCTTTAGGGTGTATTTTGTGAACTTGGACTTCATAAGTGACGCAGTTACAGGCTTGTTTAGGGTACCATATTATGTCACCGGGGTGGTATTTTCGTTGGGTTTTGTGCGACCTCTACTACGTTAGATAAGTTCACACTAATAATGGCCCCTGTTGGGAACATTTGGTAATCAGGAATACTTCAGCTTTTTATGCTGATACCTTATAAAAGTGAAATGAGAAGAGACTGCTAAAGATGGCAGTAAATGTAGTATTCAAGGGAACTAATTTCCAATCCAGCTACGGAAGTCCCAATATATCCTTCATTTCCCAACCTTTATAACGCCAAATAGCCTGATGAGCTCGAAGTACTTATTTCTTATTCAACAAGTCAAAATGCTATAATCTCGGAAATAACTATTACGCTCTATTAGGTTTTATAGTCCTACTTTTATCTTCAGTGTTGTTACATCGATACTATTTGAACTCAGAAAGCACTGGGTAGAGATTAACGAGCAGGTTGACCATTTTTATAAGAGAATTGGCAGGGGGCACGGGCACCACCGTAACGGCTTGGTGTTTGTCGTCATGTCATCAACCTAGAAGAGCCAATTTGTGAATCCCATCGGATAGCCGCCACCAAGACAGAAGTGTTTCTCCAGGTCCTACTCCACAACTGCATGAATTTCAAGCATGATTGTCCCACAGATGATAGCTTAAACATCCTATTACCCTATTTTACCTTCGTTCCTCGTGTATTCGTGCAGCATGTGATGTTCGAGAGGCGCTGAAGAAAGGTACAGGGATTACAACATAATCGGGAATTAGCAAGGCACAAGTTTGACTTTAACATGCTGATTTGACACACGCTCATTTCACTTTTGGAAGTTTTATATCGAAAGCAGTGGTCAGGCTAACGTGTCCTCACCGTTTACGGTTTACAACAGCCTATTCCAATATTAGATTCAGAAGTGCAATTACTGTATGCAAGACTGCTCCAAACCTTATACTGGCAAGTCTATGATTTCTCAGTTGATTGTTAATACGACAGGGAAGTGCTCTCCTGACAGAAAATTCTGCAAGATTACAGTCGATAGCATCCTAGTTTTATCACTTCTCCCAACACCACATGGGGCCCACTGAGCATATATAGGACAAGTTTACTGGGCCAGACCCAAATGGGGTCGGGTGAGCGTCGTGGTGGGTGGTGGTCCACGTCTCGAATAGTACGAGTGAAATTGTGTTTAAATTAAGCCGAAAAGACAGAAAACTTGGGCCTGTTAGGACCTTACACAAGACCCAAGTGCCCACTACCGATGCTTTCTATTCACCGTCATCCTACCGGGCAGCACATAAACCCCAAATCCTGGGATGAACTAAACTATCTAAAGGCGTCGAAACCTAGTTTTCCCACTGGCCAGCGAATTCGATTTAATTAAATCCCCTGAGAGATGGGTTTAAATGGCAACTCCGCGCTCTAGAGATCATCGAATACTCCGCATAAGTAGGAAACCCTGAGCCAAACACGTCAACTCAATATGTAGTTCCCTGCATTTATACTCTCCCCTATTAGGTCGTGACTTACTCCAGTAGTTTTGGTTACCATAAAGACCCTAATGTCCCACTTTAGATACCAAGCCATTTAGTTGTAAAACATATAATAAAATTAATATATGTAGAACTTAATATTATTGAAGAAAATTTAATTTGTTAGCTGCATGTCAGGAGATACGAACAAAGGTGCTAAAAGTAGGAGTTAGAGTGTGAAGTCCAAGATGACCATTAAAGTAGGAAACCGCGAACATTTAGAGAATAATTTGGTTCTTGACACTTCTAGACAACTCTTTATGAGGAAGGACAATGGAATTTAGAACAATTATTTCTGCTGGAACACAGACGTTGGAACCTAAAAAAATGAAATACTAGGGTTCAGATAAGATTGCTGAAAAAGGAAAGTTTCTGGTACACTTAAAGCATAGAATAATCAACAAAAAGTGATAACAATCTATGGACGGTCGCATTGTTTAAGGTTTCTACCGGAACTTATAGCATCTAGGAACAAAATACCCAATTTACCAGGCCATTTGGAAATGAATTGACTCAGATTCTATAACGGTACCATTTCTGTTTCTCACAAAAACGTGCATATTATATCCTTCTGACAACACTGCAGTACTTTAAGCTGTACGAGGATATGTGCTTTTGGTAATAATGCTACTAGATTTCCCGTTACAGCACTAACTTCGAAGCAGATCAACAAGCGGCGAGCTCAGCCAATAGATAAAGTCCAATCCTCGAAATGAGCACAAACCTATGACAGTGATCGAGGGATTGAGCTGTCCATTCGCATTGAAGACGGGCACGACATCTAGCTTTGTAAAAGGCGTGTTGGGATTAGGTCCGAAGGCCGCGGTGCCCTCGACGCGAGCCCATTCGCCAATGACGGCATTCCACCCGACAACACAGTTGAGACACGTGGCATGAGCTCGAATCTCGGCGTTACGCAGAACAATAGTGTCGCGTAAGCGTACACCGGCGCCTATCACCGCTCCGCTGCCGACGCTAACGTTTGGGCCCAGAACCGCGCTTGGGTGCACAAGCGCCGTAGAGTGCAAGTACACGTCGCCTATTATTACGCCGCTTCCCGCCATGGAATCTCCATTTGACCTAGCAACATCAGTTTTAAGTGGCTGCGAAGCAAGACGCTGTGGATGCAAGCGATGGTAAAGAGACAGCATCTGTCTATTCGCGTAGATTACTGCCCTGTAATCAGGAAGGCACTTGATTAAATATTCATCTTTCAGCAACGATTTTCTATTATGCAGCTAAAAACGATTGTTAAAGTCCACACTAGCACAGTGCCGGTATATATCACGAATGGATGGGAAAATGATCAGCGTCTTAATGATAAATTGTAACACCACTTTTATCAATAAACCAAACATTGTTTGGTTATATCCGCAATATATGCAATAGCAAAAAGTTCGCATGCCTAATATTACTCAGCTTTTATACCACTTTGATAATGGAAAACTTAAGCATAGTTTTGGATACGAAATGGATAACTAACAGCACAGTAATTTAGAAAATGAAAGAGAAAAAAAACGCAAATTATGAGTAAAATGAACACACAAACATTACAAAGTAAGGTCCTTTCGAGTACTTCATCAAATCGAAACCAAAAACCTTACCCAGGGTGCTTAATTTGGCTCCAAAATCGGTCAGTATGGTAGTTGTAGAGTGTTCCACTTCCTGCCAGCGGCTGAAAAATTTCCGTTTCAAGTTGAATATTCTCTTTACAGGCCTCTCGAAGCTTCGTTCTTAATTTACAAAAGCATATACTAGGTCTGCACTCACAAAATACTCTTTCCGAAAATATAACTCACGGTGGATGGTTTTGATTTTCTAGAAAAGCCACTCGGATATATTTGAAAATGGTAGGTGTGAACAGGTATATTCCACAGTTGATACGAACACTAACAAATGTGTCAGGCTTCTCGACATAATGCAAGACCTAAAAAACATGATGGAGGGAAACATCAAGTAGTTATTTTACCTCCTTTGTTTCTGGATTTTCGACTATACAACCGAATCCCATTGATTGTTCACGGGTAGCCTGCAAGAAATTAGCGAATTGTCAGTAAATGTAACAGACATTTAAAACGAATTAACTAACTGCGCGAACCTCAGTGGATAGAATAAGGAATTTGTCACCCTTACCCAATCTGGCATGAAATTCAACCATTTCCTGTAACGGCGCATCACAACATACGTCTGCGTTCATCACAAAGAGGATATCCAGCCCCCCAGCACAAATTTGATCGCGGAACTGGAAAATACCGCCAGCAGTTCCAAGACTAGTAAATTCCTGCAAGTAACTATTAATTCAAGAATTTCAAAAGCTCGATAATTTATTACCGTATACTTATACCGAACTCAGTTTGTGCGTCGTCAATAAGCCGTGTTAACTTATCATTTGGTTGATAAAAGCCAATAAGTAGAACTTCTTTCATTGACGGAACTTTTGAAAATGCCTCGATGTGGTGATATATCATAGGATAGCCAGCGATTGGAAAAAGAGGCTTCGGCAGCTCTAACGAGAGAGGCCGAAACCTAGTTCCTTTAGCAGGACCTCCTATGAGTATTGCGGCTTTGATTATTTTATCATTAACCATTGTACCCGATTTTTACACGTAAACCGAGACCCACACGAGCAGATATTCCTTTGAAACAGCTGCCCGATACGAACAGATCGGGCGCCTTGTTATAACAAAGAATGTTAATACATAAGTTACTATGACTCCGCTTCATGAGTATTTACTATAATTTCCACTAACAATTACTCACGAATATGGCATGTAAAATACTTGAAGAGTCATTTAAACTGATAGTATTGTTTGAGAAATATATTATGCCAAAATTCATCTGAAATGATGCAACACCATGAAACCGATTTATAGTGAATTGACTTAGGATTAGAAAGATTAACTAACCTATAGCTGAGTGCGCAGTATTGACTGTTTAATGAACGAAGTATTTGCATTCAAAACCATAAACGGGATGTTTATAAAAAAGGAATAGTTTTCCCATTACACATTAATTAGCAAAATCATGAGAGCACTAGAGGACGTATAGCAAAATTATCAGAATGGTATGATTTACACAATTTACATAATTCATGCCGGTCCATTCACCTCATATGCCGAAAAAAGCCTGATAGTTATACTAGTGGCAATCAGGCAATGATGCATAACTTCTTAGTACTAACCCAGTTCTTCATGATTTTGCAGTAGCATCCTTTCAAGATCAGTGTCCCAGTTTCGCTTTGTTACAAAAGGGGTCACTGTAGATTAATTTAAAATTAAAAGCGAATTAGGTCCACTGACTGTACTGAGCAGTTGGCAATATTAGAGTTGTTCTAAGGTTAAGATATACAAATTTGGAAAAATAAGGTAAATTCAGTTTCTCGAGTAATAGGAAAAAATTAGATAGTTGAATTGGATTTGCCTAATATGATCCAGATAGAAATGTATATTTTTGTTCCATGTGTAGATTAGTAAATATACTCCTGATTCTCCAAACCGAAACGACGCCAGACATTTCATTTGAAAATAGTCTGCAGATGAAAAGTAAGAAGCCACAATACCCTGTAGGCCATTAAGAAATCACAGTTTGTCTGAAGAGTAGGCATTTATTGAAAGAGATGATAGAATGACGAGTGAGAAAACCAAAATGTTGTTCTATATGTGATAAAAGCTTTGTACAATTAGTGCCAAAAGTCACTGAATATTTTTGACAAGATGGGAATATTAAGATGCTGAAATTTCTTCATCTTGGTGATTCATATTAATTCACATTAGAGTACATATAACAAGTGGGGTACAGTGACTTTTTTCTTCACAATTTCACAAACTCCTTTAACCCAGCATTCTCGCACAATAGCGAGGAATGTGGGATCTTATTTATTATAATGTTCTGTCAATTGGGCTGGTAGATACCAATCAGTAAAAGACTTTGGCCTATTTTTAAAAAAGTTTTCAATAGACTTTTGAATGCTCTGATTATCGTTTAAGATTTAGCTACCCCCGATGACAAATTGGGAGCACATGTGGCTACTTAAAATGCAATGATAGTTAATTAAATTAGTTCCACGGAGCCAGAGGGTATACAAACAACTGAAACATCTGTACGTAATGAATTAAATATTACTTTTGGTGTTGATCCCATCAATTTAGTTAGCATTTATTATTTTTAGCTAGTACTTTCATGTCTCGAAACGCGTTTTACCTTCTACTATCATGATAAGTTGTCAGTAAGTTATAGCCATGTTGTTCCACGTGAAGTTATGCAGAAAACTCAATGAGCTGGAGTTTGGGTAACAACAAATATTAGCAATAACAAAATTTGAAGGATTTTCGGATTCAGCTACTCACAAACTGAAACGACTTATTTGCTCTCTTCTAAAATTCAGCAAGAATACCCTTAGTTTAAATAATTGTCTCTTCATGATGAAATCCATAAATGAATGGAGTGAGCCTTGGCCACATGCAAATTTACAAGGCATTCTCTTTTGTCGAATTAGGTTTCTCCAAAATCGAATTCGACACTTCATATTTCACGTTAAGGTTTTTGTGTAAATTGAGGTGCTTTAATACAAATCTTGGAAGGTTTAATGAAGTGGGAACAATAGCCCCCATTTTATTCATTCAAAAAATAAAAACTGTAAATACTGTTCTCATAATGGAATTTTGTTTTGCTCTTTTAGGCAATGCTCTGAGGAAACAAGGGAATATAGCGAGATAATCATGTAGCTGAATAAGAAACCTTAAAAAGTAGTAATATAATTCGCATTTTGTTTTATTTGAGACTTCCACGTAACGTAGAAATCTTATTCCTTCTCTTACCGATCTCAGTTGCTGAGCGCGAGCTTCATTATATTCTCGTCAATTTCTTCATTGGTACTGGTCACTGTCGAGTATCCCATTGTACCTCGACAATGATTATCTAATTATACACCTGTAGAAAGCACCTGTTCATGCTATAAGCCAATTTCTGCTTAAAGTTGACTCAATAGCTGAGCACGAAGAGAATTTGGTGGGATACTAGTTTTACCCAAATTAAGTAACTTTTCTAAAATCAATTTTCTTTTTAATATTCTTAACAATGACTTCATTATCAATTTATAATTGGCGGAGCTGAGATTTGTATATTAGCCTTTCAAAATCACAAATCCGATTTAATATTCTATTTCTCTTAGTATCTACAAAAAGCTTTCTCTGCTTATTTCTAGCTGCGTGTTAGTGCACTGGTGACTCAAGTGCTTTGAGCTATTAACACACGAGGGAATATGTGAATTGACTACTTCGGATATGTGATTCACTTCGGTGTTACACACACCAATCATTCACACAATCGATATAATGCCATTCAATC
Source organism: Anomotaenia brevis (assembly GCA_030710315.1). Classification (NCBI taxonomy): domain Eukaryota; kingdom Metazoa; phylum Platyhelminthes; class Cestoda; order Cyclophyllidea; family Dilepididae; genus Anomotaenia; species Anomotaenia brevis. The sequence goes on along the minus strand of JAUOZQ010000067.1, from coordinate 299,870 downwards.
TTTTCCAAGGTAATTTAGTACTAACTATTGGAAAGCAATCAAAACTCGAATGGTACAGAGCAATCAGCTCTTTTTTTAAATAATGTTCTTTGGTAGAAAAATCGTTGAGTATTATTACGCATTATGCATGGTTGTCAATTAGGAGCCCATTTACTGAAATAAGCATAACTAAGTAACATAATTTGGTTTGTTAGTTATTTCCTAGTACTCTGTGACAGCAATTTATCTGTAAGACTCTCTGCACGCATAACTTTGATATCTCGAAAAATTATTACAACTCATGATAATAGTGATTGATAATAGGTAGTACAATGAGAGATGAACACGATGTAACAAAAACGACGTTATCAAAGATATTCAATTCCAAGTGATAATATACGCAGTAGAATGATAGCTAAAAGCTCTCAATAGAAATATGAAATGAAAAATGACCTTGTAGCAAAAGTGATGGATTTGCAAATTAGATTGCTTTTCCTGTGCATCGCGGTGCCATCATAATGTCGACAATATTGATTTGAGAATTTTAGTGGGCCCTTTGGTGGTTACCCGATTAATTCGATTTGGTAGATTGTGATGACTAATTAGCAGGGCTCTCTTGTACACAGTCGTGTGTGAATTTGCATTTACCTGTCTTACATACGCAAATTTACCTCTCCTGTGACGATGATACAGCCATAATCACCAAGTAATATGAATTCATGTATGATTAATTTGAAGAATCTCATCCCGATCAATTTCAGTAAAAATAAAAAATAACCAAACACCCACAAAACATTGTATTTCCTGTAATATTTAAACTAACATTTTAGCTTTAGTTTCTTCCATGTGCCTGATCTTTTTCGCCAGTGTTTTCTTCAATGACCCAGTCTTCGCCCGATAATTGGCAAATATCATGATTCATACTTGAGTAAAGCCAAAGAATGCCTGCTGCCATTTGATGCTGAAACCCAAATCAAAAGTTAAGAGACTTATTTCCCTGTTACAAATGTGGGTCATATCAGGAGCTTACAGGGTCACAACAAACTATCTCACTTCCGTGGCAGCCATGTCGTTTAACTAGTTCCTCACAAGTTCCGATCGGTGTTTCTTCAGCTCCATCGTATTTCCTGTTTTCCAACCCTAATCCCACTATTGCTAGCTTATTCTTTACCTCATGGGTAAAGGGCAAGATCTGCAGCACATGAAGCTGAAATTAGTAATCTCGGCTTACTTTATCCGTATATCTAACTGTAAGTTTATTGCGAACATCATAGACGCAAAGAACCAAGTCGCCTTCAAAATCACGAAGCATTTCGTGAACCATATCTTCATAAATTTGCGATATTCTCAGCTGGGTGATTTCCAGTGTGCCCTGTGCCCATTTTACCTTTTTAATTTATGTTTTCTATTCAAGATAGAAAATAGAATCTTACATGTTGCATGAAGTAGTTCATGGCAGCTGGATGTCCACATACAGCGATGTGAATCTGTTTTCGATTGAGGGCTGGTTGACCACACATGCGCATTTTTGGATTGAACTTCCCAATTTATTGTCTTTCGATTTAATCCATCACCTCATTATATACCTTGCCCCTACCACCCATTCCTGCTGAGTGACAAGCTTTTTGTGGTTCAGATTGGTTTTCATGTACTGTAGAGCCACCTTTCCCCATATCAAAATAATGCACAACAGGATTACCGAGTCGGGTATCGCCCACTTTTGGAGGCCAAAGAAAGCACTCTGAGCAAAGTAACATTGTACCATAGAGTCGGTTATAAAATACTAATGGGTTATTCCTCTGGCAGAATTTCTTCCCCATTTTAAATAGAATGTAATCGGTATACATCAGAAAAGGTAAATTTTGTTATTCTCCACTCAATCTAATTTTTACTTAGAAAAATGATGACAATCGGAGATTTAATTACTCTTTCGGTAATTAAACCCATATCTACTAAATTATTTGACACGGACCTGTCAATAAGATTCTCGAGAGATAGACGGATGCATGAATCCCAGCACAAATGACTTTATCGCATTATTCACAGCCGAATGAGAGCTCACAAAAGAGATTAGCCCAAAAGCTTTTATAATTGCCATTTAAAATTAATTGAATTTCGATTCCATTTTATAATGTTATAATCTACGCCATCACGGAAAACTCTAAGTTTATATAAAATAAGGATATCTTCATTTACTACATGACTGAGCCCTAGGAACTCTGGTTTCCTAGTTATCTCAACATGATGATTAAATCTCAGTGATTTTAAATGCAGTTCTATTTGGTGTTCAAAATTGTGGCGCCCATTGGAGCAAGAGCATAGAAGTCACCTCCAATAGGGTTTTCGAGTATTAAAAATAATACAATATTTGGCATAAATGGCCTTCCCCAAATGGGTGCATGGGGTAGAAACTTGAAAAACATTATAGTGAGGTTGATGTTTTATTTGAAATGAAGTAGCTCAGTATCTCACGAAGTGATATAAATATGAAAAAATAATCACTTCGGTTTTTCAGCTTTATTTCTTTCCACCCTTCTTGTCACCTTCATCGCCTTTAAACCGTTCTGGATGGGTGGCACCAAGAAGTCCACATAAGCCTGCAGCCAGTTGGGGCTAAAAAATCACCTAGGTAAGCTCCAAACCGGTCAATTACCCCTGCCCAGGAGACAACTTCGGTGCCATGACATTTAAAGTGATTTGCTAGCATTTGACATGTCGAAGGATCACAATCAGCTCGCCCGTAGGGAGTGCGACATTCCGCACCTAATCCCACCACAGCCAGGTTCCGATTATTGTATCCCGAGGCTGGCATAAACTAAACAATGATTCATATGGACAAACAATTATTACATTCCTAAGGAGATAATGAACAGTTTCCCTGCAGCAAACACTGTAGACTAAAAGAGTAAGGTCAGAGCCACCTGTTGGCCGTCCGCCAAATGAAGTCCCCCCTGCAGCTATTGACACAGTCACGTCATAGGGAAGCGTTACAAATCTCATATCTTGGGCCTTGAAAAGAGTTAAAAACAGATTACTTACTCGAGTCGAAAGCAGTCTTAAGGCATGTGGATGACCGTAGGCAGTACAAGAAAAACCTAGCGGCTCGTGTTTTAAGGGTACAGGCTCCTTCTTGGTCTTATCTTCCTTTCCTTTCTTCGGAGCCATATTTAAAACTATAGTTCTCGTGAAGAACATAGATATCTTTTTATAGACTCTTAACTTGTCTTCATGATTGGCTAAAAGGGATCCCTAGCTACAATTTTGGAATTTGATTGATACTCTAATTGAAAAATTTATTTCATTTTCAATCATCTCTACCTAATAAACCTGTTTATTGCCAGTGAAATGTTCGGGATTACACGTTAACTAATTTAATTTTGGTGGTTTTAGAGAACAGAGCTTAAATATTGACCAGTGACGAAGTTTGAATTCTGAGGAATGCCACTAGGGTACTTTGTCTCAGATGAGCTTTAGTATGCATGAATGCTGCAAATAAACAGTTTCCAAGACGATTAAAGAATTCCGCAAGAGAAAATTGTGTTCACTCGTACACAGATAATTTCCGGAAATACTCTAATATTCCGACATTAGGCGTTTCAATTTAGACGAACTTTATTACTTTGAAAGGCAGTAAAGGCAACAACTACTTTGATAGAGTAACTATCAGATAGCACTGAAGCTGAAAATTTGCCCAAGTCACTTCATCTTTTTGCCCTTCTTCTCCACTTTACTGCCCTTCATGCCCTCGTCCTTCTCACCGCAGATCTCAACGAACTTCTCTGGAAAGGCAGAGCCGTAGAGTGCCAAAATGCCTGCCGCTAATGCAGGCTGGAAATCAAAATTCGTTAAGTTAATTGCTCCTAGTAGTATGCAATTCAGTAATTATTTGACTTACTCCCCGACTGCCGACAACCTCACTACCGTGGCATCCATAAAGTCGGCATAGCTGAAGACATGCGCCCACGTCTGTCAAGCTGGCTCCGCCCAACTTTCGGTTCTCGAGCCCTATGCCGGCTATAGCCATTATCTTGCGGTTTTCTTTCATATAGGGTAGAACCTAGAAATGAATACCAAGGAAAATAACCTACGTAGTCTTTTAAGTAGCTAGCCGTCTGGGCGTTGCAGACATCGTAGACGCAAAGAATCAGATCGGCACCATCGCTAGAGGGTCTTCCTACCCAGTCGTTTCCATTAACCACGGTAATATATACTTTGTACTGCATTGTTTTAAGTTCTAAAGTTTCTGACTGAGGAAAATATAAGATGGGCATAACTTACATGTTGCAAAACCATTTGGACTACGTGAGGATGGCCATAGACAGTCACTGTGAAACAAATCGACTTGCACTTCAGCCGTTTCGGCTTCCGGAATTCATCACGTCCTACATTATCTTTCCCGCTCCATCTATCATCCCTTTCTGCCTTCTTTTTAGTCTTTTCCTCCTTCGACGCCATAAAAAAATTCGTCGTTGAGTAATTAAACCGCACAGATTTATAGTTACCTTGGTACCAATCATGAGGGATGCATCACATGGTCTTCCAATTGGTCATCTTGATAACTTCGTCTTCCGTGAAGGTGTACTCATAGGATCAAAGCTAGAATTGGAAATAAGCTATTATTTCAAATTTGATATCGGCTCAAGATGAAGTACGAAATATAATGCTCAACCGAAATGCAAATGTTTAGGAATCTTGACGATTTCGTTAATGATGCGATTCCTATCCTGCGCATATATTCAATTCCATTTATATATTATTCTTACTGACGACCTACTAAGGAATGGTTGGTTATTTCAGGAGTACCAAACAAATTAGGTATGAGTTTTTTAAAGGCATTTGAAAAATACTTTAATATCTTACAAAAGTTAGTTGATGTTCGACCATCTATTTTATATCTTCCAGTGATTTTAACAATTCCCCTCCAAAATGATCAAGTTTTATAACCTATTAAATCATCTATCGAATGTGGGTTGGTTTTTTTAATAGCTTTTCCTTGTTTTTTTCATGAAATTCCACGGAAATATGTGTAAGTCGAAAAGCTCGATAAAAGGAAATGCAAAGCTGATATCGTTAGTGAGTTAAATGTGGTATTAACAAGTGGAGAACAACTCCAGGTTTGTGAGATGGGAGTAAAAAGACTCAGTCAATCAGAAATAGCAGGTGTCAGGATTAAACTGCCAAATTTCCACTTTTCTTCCCTCTTCAAGCTCAATCACTTTACAGTCCCTCTTTAAATGCCTGTCCTTTTAGTCTCTATCAGCGTCGTCTCCCCATTTTAAAGAGTATATTCCGTAACTGGAGACAAAACTGCGACATTTCTTTTTACTACTCTTAGATTCCAATTTCCATATTGAAGAACCCATAGACATATATTCACTATTTTTTATAATTAAGCACTATATCAAGTCCATGTAATTCATAGTGAACATGGGAGAAGGAAACTCCGGAGATTCAGTCAAACTTTGGATTTGAAAATGGAACGGGAAGTAGAGTTTTCGTCATGAAATCTTGTGCACGACATAATCTAGAATTTTTAGTTAGTTGTTTTCAGGACGTAGGAGCTGAATTTCGATCTAAGTTAGTGTCTGTCTTTCAACTTTTCAATTACTGAAAACGCAAATGTCCAGTTGCTAATGTGACATGCTATAAATGTAGTAAACACGTTGATTTGCCTCGAATCGTTAAATCATTTAATTGCACTACCGTCCCAATAGTTTGTGGTGCTTGTTAATTCTAATCGTCGTCAATGGAAACACAAAAAAGCTACCTTTTAACGAGGTAGAGTAAATCCTGTTTAGATTTGCCACCTTCATAAAACCTAGTCCCTTCCCTTCGATACAGTTACAGCTCAAAATATTTTAGTCCTCTTTAAATGAATTGTACACATTTCAAGTTGATGGGGGATTCATTTGGTTTGTATTTTAGACTTGTTTACCGGTAATTTAAATTCAGTTTACTTTAATGGACAGAAAGCATGCTCATCGGTTCATACTGTTGGGGTGTTTTAATTAACTACACTTGCTGTTGCTTCTTATGAGGCTATGAGCAAGCTAACTAATTCTCTGATTACCTTCAGCTACTGGATTATACCTTCATTTAAGCATTAATAATCTAATTAAATTACGAGGGTAATGTGATTACGAATCAGTAATGCACGGACATTGCCTGTTCCGCACGATCCAATCAAATGACCTTTGAAATGCCAATAAAATTATTTGTAATGTTCTATAAAGGGCTGCAGCTAAATAAAGATTAAGCTAAGCCAACTTCTAATGGCACTGTTAGGCAAGAGAAATAAGGAAAGCAAGTCAAATAAGGGAAAAACTTTAAAGGTCGAGGACGAGTCTGATGCACGACATTTTGCGAAACGGGACAGCCATTTTGCACACGAGAAAATTCGACTGAATGTTGCTTTGTGTGGAGACCCCAAAACAATCGCCTACTACATGCAAAAGGTACGCAGTCAGCCACCTAGATCTTAATGAGTGGTTTAGGAAATAGATTTGAATACAGAAGTCGATGGATTCAAGGTGTATATTGATGTTGACCATGGAAACGATGAAAAGGGGAAGATAATCAACAGAGAAGTTGATCTTTACCTCTGTTTGTACGACATAAACGATCAATCGACTGTAGATTTCTTAAAAAATAAAGTGGGTCTATTGATTCCTGATAAATATTCTATTCGAAGGTTATGCCGAAGGTGAAGAACCTTGGAAGGAAAATGGCAGTAGCGGGACTGGGCTTGGAAGGTCGCATTTGCAGAGGACGTGATGAGGTTGAACTGGGAACAGCAAATTCCCTTGCCGACCAGTACAAATGTCGGGGATCCGAACTCATATCTTGTGATGGTGTCAGTTTCTCCAGACCCATCATAACATTTAATTCCTTTTTTAAGTTACCGGACTGGATTTTTTGCTCTTTTAGCACCAATTGGCCTTAGGCACCTTCTCACTCTACACCGCGACGTTTCCCGAGAAGTTTCAGGACCAGATAAAAAGAACTGCGAATTTGGGGATCGAAGGTTACAAGAAAAGGAAAAACAAGAAAGAGCAAATAAAGAAAGACAAGAAAAAGGATTAATCTCCAAAAACTACACGATTCTGACCTTTTTGAAATGTAATGCAAGTTAAATTTTCGCTTTGTTGTAACTTTCAACACTGATGTCCCTATGGGCTAACTATAAATTACGTTTCCGTTTCAAAGTCCTCGAAATAGCTTCAAAACATAGATATTTCATAGAGCATTATTCCAAGCAGTTTTATGTGATATTTGCACTAATAAATGCCACATAGATGTTGCCTGTCTTTACAAGCTGCTTAGAAGTAGCTATAAATAAGTGGAATAAATGGCCTTGTATGATCCAGTAAAAATTTTTCGTCAAAATAAAAAAGCATTTCTACTTACTGACATAATATGGTGAGAAATGTCCATTCCACAGAGGCCTGCATAGATAAGAGTATCTAAATTCTATTAACACACCACATGTTAACTTACAAATCCAGCTTTATTTTCTTGTGATTAAAATCTAATCGATTCTGAATATAAATGTAGCTTGATTTACGCAAGCATTTTGATAAAGACTATCGATTTATTATAAAACCGCTAACCTGCCATCATAGCCACTCCAATTGTTATTCACTAAGTGAGCATAAAGTGTGCGTTCCGGTTGTGGAGATCTGTATACATGACCGCACTGAGGGTGCTTATCGATTTTAAAGAAGTTTGTGCTACTAACCATATGGTTAACTTAACTCCGTTGCATCATTGCTAGCACGCACACACAGGCAACTTAAAGAAGGCTTTTCTCAAACTCCGAATTCTGGAGCCTTCGTTGAGTAAATAAGCCGCATTTTATGTGATTTCACAGGGAATGTTTGAAGATCATTAGAATTTCCCAGGCTAATAAGGAATGGGAGGCTGAGAATTTAAGGAGCCAATAAATTGTCGTAAATTATATTTTTAGTTAATCAGTCGCAGTGTCGGGACAGGAAAGCCTAAAGCAATTTCTCAAATAGTGGTTTTGGATACAATTTATGTACTCGTAGTTATTCTATAGGTCTCGAAAATGAGATGATCACGAAGGAGAATGGTGGGGTGATGAGAGAAGAGCGAGAAAATGCGAGTGGCTTTCGGGTCCATCAATCATTTCTTCTTCTTCTTGTCCTTCTTCTTCTTCTTGCTGTTCTTTTCTTCTTTGCTTTTCTTGTCCTTTTTCTTGCTCTTTTTCTCCTTATCACCATCCTCATCGGCGAATTGATCTTGATGCGTGGCAACGTAAAGAGAAAATGTGCCAGCCACAATACTTTCCTATAAGCAATCGAATTTCAAATAGCACTCATTTCTGTTGAATTTCACAACATAGTTACTTACTGGGTCGCAGGTAACCAGTTCGGTTCCTCGGCAATTATTCAATCTGGCTAGATTATAGGTAGTTCCCAAGTCGACATCGGTCTGTCCGGCACCTGTTCGATACTCTAGTCCCAGCCCTACAATAGCCATTTGCTTGTTGATGGCCTTCACTTCTGGTATAACCTGGAAAATCATAGTAAGTGGGATTAGAAGCACATTTACTTTCCCTGTAAGGAAATCTAGCGTGTTCCGGTTGCGGACGTCGTAAACACAGAGGCAGAGATCGCACTCTTTGTTGATGACCTTTCCATCAGCATCGGTTCCCTGGTCTGCGTCAATGTTTACCCTTCGATCGTCGACATCTGCTACGAGCTTACCTGCCTATAAAGGTTAGAGGAACCGATATACTGAGTCTCACCTGCTTCATGTACATGTCCACAGCGGCAGGATGGCCACAAACACTAACACTTAATTGAACATTGTCCTTGCTCTTGTTCTTTTTATCATGCTTACTGGACTTGTCTTTCTTGTCCTTTTTACTTTTCTTCTCTTTCTTCGATTTCTTCTCCTTCTGTTTCTTTTCCGCCATGAAAACGGATTTCTAAGTGAATCAGGGAGTGTCTACACCTTATATATATATCCCCGTTTGCCTTTTAATTGGCAAGGATGAAGTATATTTGATTGGCTGTCTGGTGGTGCTGAGCCGTGCTCACGCCAAAACTAAAGCGATTTGTGCGAGTCCGCGTAATAGAAAGAATCTTTGACAAGTGGAGTAAAATTCAATTATGGTTTGATGATGCATGCACATCATCAGTGATCCGGGTAGTGCCATTCGTCGTCACCAAGATTCTATGGGAGTGGACAAGCCTCAATTGGCGGTTTCAGTTAGGAGGTTTTAGGTAATAGTTGTGCGCTAGTAGTATTCAGTCTCATGTAATTAGTTGGTCAATATCAAATCCACGAACCAGAATGCGATGCCTGAAAATTCCACGTTCGCATCCTAAACACTGACTTGCCAAAGAAGTGTAGGTACCTTTTACCAGCGTACATCATAAACAGCCAGCATTCGAAGCCCGAACGAAGGCTCAACCCTGGATGTTATAAGTTCGAGAAACCGATTGCCAAGTCCACGACGATAGGAGAAACGTACTTACACCAAAAAAAGATGAACCAACCATACTGCCCAGAAAACTGTGACAGCAGTGTCACATCAAAGGTGATAACGTACGATAAAGAGGAATGACACATTACCTACCCATATAAGTAATACAGAGCGCCATTCATGTAAAGAAAACACGAGGTCCACGTGGAGGATAGGTCGATATTTCCCATAGATTGCTAGAATCATTTGCGATGCATAGTTTTTTGGCACACTACTTTCACTTCCAAAAGTCTTTAACACATTCAACAGTAAATCCGATCAGTATAATACACTCCATTTAATCAAAGGTATTACACACACTTCTGGTTCTACTTAATATTCAATAGTAAGAAGTACTTGGTAGTATTAAATAAATTCGAGAAATGCCTCTTTCGCTTTATTCAATTTTTCCACAGTTTCCTCGTCAATGGACACGGCACGAAGATTGGAACAACCCTCCGGACGCTCGTGCTCTTCGCAAATCAGCTGATCCACAACTTGTTCAATTGAAAAAATTAACTTTCGAGTTAGTAAAGTGTCAGGATGATTGGAGCGGACCATTTCCCGTTCCACAATACACTCTTGACGATGCATTTCTCGGAGGATATAATAGACACCATGACTCCTAAGATGAGACCGCCCGACTTTCGAGGAGCATAGCTTGAAGCACAATACGTTTATAAATAATGAATTCGTACCTGAAGAAAGGCTTCACACAGCCTCGTCTTAACAAATACATCAGACTCCCTTTTAACAGATTTTGAGTCATATGCAAAACGAATATAGGGAGGAAATTTATTGAATTCTTCACTACTAAATTTGTCATTGGCATCGCAAAGGGCCACAAACGCACAGCGCAAAAAATCCCCATGTTCGGCGCAAATGCATTTATGTAAACCTAAATAAACGAAACACCAAATTAGAAACCACTAACTGCCATCGAAACAGCAATTCCTTATGATTCCGGCGACCGCCAAACGAGAATCCACATCTTGAAGCTCTAACAACATTTTGCCGATGGTTGAAAAATAAAAAATGTCACCAAACATATGACATCGCATCTCCGGTTCCGTCGAGAGATTCAAAAGGAGCTACGACAGTCACTAAAAACGATAACTCACATTAAGACCCATTTTTGACGGTTTAATTTCGCAAGTTGCTCTTTTGAGTAATATTTTCAAATATTTCGTGCCGCAAAACGAATAAGACCAACAAGATAAAGTAGTAAGATTAATAAGAATAGAAAGAGCAAGATTTTTCGTTTCATCCATCCCGTCAGCGAGGTAAAACTTTGCAAGAGACGAGAGGAACTCCTCCCTCTTTTGCGTAGTTAAGCACTCAAATAGTTTTTCCGAAAATTCTTTTTGTGCAGAAAAGTTGATGAGACATTTAACAGACAGCACAAATATTTCATCGTCGGCTAAAAAACTGAAAGAGCGAACGTAGTTTACCTAAATTGCCTGTAACTATCAATCTGGCAGATTGAATGACTACATCTGTCAGAATATTGAAGTATTGATCGATTTCATTCTTCAAGTCCATTGCAAAATTTATATTAGAGGACACTTCCAATAAAGCTTCGAGGACATCGGTACGCAGCATGACGACCTGACACCGATAGATAAATTGCGCATTCATTATTTTCGATTATACCGGAGTCATCATTGATTATCTAGACATGGAACCATTTTTGATTATATATATTGGATGCTAATTTTTAGCCATAAACGAAATTTTATGCACTAAGTATGACAATTTCTGCCTACCACCGTACTCCAATGCGAAGCAACTTTAATTAACTGAACTATGCAGATTTATTTATAATAATATCTGAAAAACGAAATTCATTACTGTTGCAACACTTTTACAGTGACTTCACAAGATTGCTAAACCAATGGCTACTAGTCCTCAGGAGACTTCCCCCATTATTTTAAAATAGAGCTTTCATTCTATTATTGGATGCAAAAATCTAGTAATCAAAAGATTCTCGAACAGGAAATAGGTTGTCACTTGCTTGCTACCTCAGCTTTGCCTATGAAATGGTGTTCTCATGTCTCCTTCACGTACATGTACCTAAGCATTAAATGATAATGCTCGATCTGCACTGGAAGAGAACCTGTTCTCATTTTTTCATAATTACGTTCGTCCTTTTAAAATTGACAGAATTTTGTCTAATTATTGAAGTCACTGGTTCTTCAGAAGCCATTCGGTTTTTAATTCCTCGGTGATGGCATTAATGCTTTTACTTCGTAATTCTTTATGAACAACTGTGTAGTAAGCAGCAATCATTCATGGTGGGGATTTGAGACCCAACCCCGGCAATTGCGAACAGCTCAGATGAGCACTGCCCGTCTAATGATAGTGCATCGATGCGAATCCGCATCACACATTAAAGAAGAAACTTATCCACCGTTTTTATCGCAGGTAGTGCCACTGTATATGAGGCGAAACTGTGGATTGTCAGCTCACTTCGAATCTGCCCAAAGATAAATCCAAAACCTTACGAGAATTATTCCTGAAAGGGGCTAGATGTCTTGTAGAGTATGCGATTGACGAGTTTCCGTAACTTGAGTAGAGCCTTCTACTGAACTTCCAAAACATAATACTATTCCGCGTAATAACATTCTCAAAAGAGTTTTATTTAATTACGATATGTTCAGCAATCGCTACGTGGATCACTAATAGCACGGCAGATATTTCGACTTCTTCCAACTCCGGGTATTGACTTCTGAAAAACTCACGTCTGATGAAGGAAAAATTTATCGCCGGCAGCTTATATCACTGGCGTGAGAACACTATGGAACCAGTCCATGCCAAGGTCAGCACACTATGACTGCTGTAATGACTCAAGGAAGTTGCTATAGCGTACAGAGCTGAAGCAGCGAACGATGACCCCTTCACAATGAAGGTCAATTCCATGCAGCCTCTCATCGTCATTAGTAAGTTTATAGAGGTGGCGTCTATGACCCACGATTAACACCATAAACCACAATGAAAAGCCAATACCTAGACCCACCACATAATCTAGGAATCATAGATAGAGAAAGCCTTTACCTCGGGGACGTGCGATTTCGGAAATCTACACCACAAAAAGAGCTTTCGGGACGATTTCACAGAAATATTCGAAATCGTCCACTTCTCTTTGTGGTCCTGAGGCTGAAGCGTTGAGGTACAAACAGTAAAAAAAACCAACTGAACGTCTAGGCTCCTGGGAAACCCAAACCGATTATGGTATTACGTAAGGCTGTGGTGAGGATCCAATCCCCACACCTTTTAACTTAAGCGAAAAAATCGGTCCTTAACACTACCTCTTAAATAATTACTTTTAAACTACTCTCTTTCAGATTTGCGCTTTTAGCCCCTGATTGTACCAATATCACAACCTGATGATACGGACAGGACGCTAACGACCACGAACCAACTACAAATCACTTAGTCATAGTTTGTTCAGTCGCCAGAATAAGCGTTTACAACTACGTACGGCAGCATGCGAATAACACCTCGTCCATCACGTGCTAGTTATTTCTACTGCAAGTTCACACTTCCATCCTCGGTTTTCTCCTATCTTGGACGCTTTGAGAAGTTAAAAACCTGAAGTGTAAACCACTTTACCACAACTACACTCCCGCTTTCTCTTTAAAGATGGTGGCTATTATAAGAGCACAAGTTTTCTTAGTTGGGCAATGGTAATGACGTTCAAAATTTTTTGTCTTCTAGACATTTTAATTGATTCCAAAACCCCAAATGATAAAAAGATACATTTCAATGAGATAAAAGCATTATGAGGGCTTCTTAAAAATTACGAACATGCTAACTACATGGTCTCAGAAACTAATTGCTTAAAAGCCCGATTCACCGACTCAGATAAGTGATCCAGGAAGCAAAGATAACCACGTATTTACTACAAATGAATGAAACAACTAATCGCAAGGATACATGCGAATTTAACGAGAATTTCGTAGGATTGGAACGGGAGTGTGCTACATTGGTAGCCATTTCTTGAGTAGTTCGGCATCCAGCTGCTGACCGGTCGCATTTTCATAAACACCGAATATTTTACCAATTAGGGCTCTTTCTTCATCAGAAAAGAGTAGAGCGGCTATACCAAAGTTTCTGCACGAACTAATAGCTTTTAGGACTCGTAAAACATCCGCAGAATCATCCGCAACAACCGTAAGAAGAACTCGCAGAATTGCCGACAGAATTGGGGGACCCGAACTGAAGGACAGGATGCTCTGAAGTAACTCTTCTGATTGCATGAAGAGTAGCTGCGCCAACTCCCGGTCTGATTGGTGTTTTTCCAGGCCATGCCAACAAAGAATAAAATCGCCAAAGTTATGAAATCGGTGCTGTAAGCAGAAAAGCATGGGATAGTTAGCCAATAAAAGGTAACTATGTGGGCCAAGTAATGCGTAAATTTTGTGTGGTGGAAATCTTAGTGGCTGATGACGTACAGGTAAAAGGTATATTAACCCCCTTCAACTGCTTTAGCTGACCAAATAGGAGCGCGATCTGCTTCAAAGTAACCTACTCAAAGTGGGTAAGCCGACATGGGGAGGTAAGTCGTCAAAACTAGTGTTCACACGAAAATCTGTCATGCTAGGTTATGAAAATCATATTGAAAATGCTTTGCGCGGTGTTCCAGTGGAGCAGAGATGTACCTGTCCCAGGACAAAGTAGAGCAAGCATCCATTGGATTTTGTTTTTTCGTCGGATTTAACTAATTATTAAATACCGCTTCTGGTAAAGGCTTTCATTAACTGATTACAGAAATTAAAAGTGATGAATTCAGGGCGCTTTGTGAGGCAATTGAATGTATCGAGGTGTGGGGCCTAAGAGTTTTATTTAATGGCTGATTGAAATAAACGACTCGAAGTAGGATTCATTGACTCGCTTTATGGTAACAATATAGCTATGGAGTACTTCTGAAAATCTTACAAGCACCTAGTTAATAGCGTGTTTTAATAGAGCAAGATTAAAGTTAGGGAAGTCCACAAGCCCCAAAATGCTTTGATCAGTAGGTGCAGAGCATATGAAGTAAAGTAACTCACGGGCTTAAGGTCTTTCTGAACTGAAGATTCAGTGCAACTTTTCACACGGACATGGTAAATTTTTAAAGAAGAAGGTGCCCACAGAGGAGTTGTTTTACTGGGATCGCCAACTTCAGAGGGCTTTACAGGATGCAACTCACAGCCGTTGACTAGATCCCTGTGGGACGGAGTGAGGTTGGCGGAATCAGAGCCTTACCGAAATTCATTGTAGCTAGCGACCCTTTGTTCTACGGCTCGTAACTTGGCGTCATTTTCACACCAGTGCCGCTCCTCAGCACGTACACATCGCCTTACATCCGTCTCTAGCTTCTCCACGTTCACGCCTAACCACTGAAAGTCGCTGTTCTCGATTCCTTCCTAATGAACAATAAAACAAAAGCCGCTGAGATTTAACCCACCAACAATACCAACTCTTCCACGATAAGAGTGAACGTATGTAATAGAACTAGACTTTCTGAAGATTATGCACTGGCTTATTCACCGAGTTACTTTGTTGAGAGCACAAGGTAGCAGTCAATGAATTGGCAGGCCCAGAAGATGATTTGACGCAATAGAAAGGCACTTACTGATATAACAGTTACTCCATGTGTTTAGCACACGAATAAGCGGCACTTTAGGGCCACTTGGATCATTGACGGCTAATTACTAATACAGTGGTATCGCTGGCATACATACATACCCAACGAAGCAGCTTTAAAATATACAATGTTCCCACGTAGTGTTATAACACTCCAACGATAAAGTGACTAAGGACAAGCCCCTTCGACAACCTTAAAGTGCATTGTCGAGCAGATTTTAACTAAAAAAAGGCGTCAATGATTCATGTGTCCAATTCACAAGCAAGGCACAACCCCCCACCCCCAAGTAGTCTTGCCAGTACACAACCTGATTCGGTGACACTAAACTTGATACAATTACTCACACAACTATCACGGATTCAAAAGCAACTTAAAAGTTGATGGTACAAGATAAGTAGGAAAAGTGCAATTTAACAAACCAGTGAACACAGTGATTTGGATAATACTGAAATGAAAAGGAACGGGATAAATTAGGTAAATGTAGTATTTATTTACAGAAAACAAGTTTCGTTCTACGTAAAGAGGGCTCAGTGATCGGGTAAGTACTAAGGGCGGAGCGTTCCCAAGCCCGTCTCTCGCCGGACGAAATGGAGGCCCACTTGGCGACCAATCACGCCTTCAGCCATCCCCCGAGGGCCCTACATCTGCTTCTCTTCGCAGTCCCCTTTCGCTAAATCCTCCGAATTCGGTAGTCTTCAGGGAAGGCCGTGACCCTCATTGTATCGGAACGTATATTCAAACTATAAACATAACATAACCCACCCTACATAAGTTAAACATTTTGACTAAGATCTGAGCAAATACTGAATTCCAAATGTTGCAAGACACAAACTGTGACAGAGAGAGGCAAAAGCTGGCTACAGATACCCTAAGTAAAAATGTCGAAATGGCTAATTGGATTGGTTTCGAAGTAGGACCTACATTTTGTACACTTAGGTTGGAGATCGTGTGTGCTATGTGAAAATAGACACGATGATATAACCTCACTTCCCTACACGAGTCAGCAGAGAAATAAAAGTCCAACGCAACCTTCTTGATTATTTAACAACTAAGCGTTCGTGCTAAATCAAGCTACTAATAACAATTACTCAAATCGATAAACAACCCAATGCATGGCAAATAACTCAGCAATTCGAAAGGTCATAAATAAGGCACCACACATTATCGTCAAAACAGAACCACGAAATTATCTGGCATAAACATATCCAAGTGTTTAAGTAGCCATTTATATTCGAGTCACACTAGCAAGACAAATTATTAGCTATAGTGTTGATTTAGACTAAAACAGCGTACTACAATCGAGAGCAATCAATTAGAAGTGAAAAAACACCGAAGTAGCAAACTTCATTGAAGAGACTTTCAAATGAACGAACCAGAGCATTGAAATGATTCTACCTCTAGTTACTTTTGACTACGAATTCACTGACGCTCTTCTCATCTGCGTAGTTGGCATTGTCTAACATGGCAAAAGGCAATCGAAAGTGGGGCGAATTGTTGATGGAAGCAAGAAGGCATTCACGAGAAAGCGTGCTGGGGGAAAATTGGCACAAGCCCAATTCCTCAGAAAGCCTCTCTAGCTGCAACAACTCCGAATCAATGAGGCACGAAAGCTGGGCAACCGAGAGAGCAAGTGTGTCGTTTGCGTCTGCAAGGCGCCTGACGAACCTTTCCAAAATGTCCACAATTGATACCAAAGAAGGTGGTCTACCATCCATCTCTAGAGCTGCAATTGTAAAATGCTTTAGGGCACAGAAAAGTAGCAAACACCTAAATTACATATGCATAAAAAGGTCGACTTAATGCTTTAATAGGTGACGAAATATTATAGTCTGGACAGAAAAACAATTTCAAAAAGCAACATTTATTTAGTAAGTACGATAAACAAAAGTGAAAGTGGGATAAGTTTTAGATGGTACATAAGGCGGGGAACGAGATGGTTATTTTACCAAGTTGATACGGGCGCTGTAGAACCGACCGCGGAAATGAACTTAAATCGTCTTAGCAGTCTAATTCTATCGACAAGCTGCCTTTACCACAGGGCCCAATTGCTGGGTCCTCAAGGGTTTCATGGGTATCGGAGTATCAGTGAAGACACGTTCCTAAATAGAGCAATTATAATGATAACTTCACACTACAGTACAAACAGCCTCACGCATAAAAAGCGTTTGACTACTATTCAACAACGCGACGGCACTGCCTCTACTTCCATGCACCGATGCGGAAATTCGCTTTCCCAATTCCAGAAAGTTTTCTGAAACCAACTATTCGAATCAGCGATCTTTTTGAACAATAAATTCCCTCTCCTTATCATAAGATAACGTGTTAGTGATTGCAGTCTTACCCGGGTTCTAAGAAGTCCTACAATGTTCTTAGTAATTCAAAACACATTAAGCCAACACCCCAACGTAACAACCAAAATTGTCATTGTAAACGAAACCAAACTTGCCACTCAGTCACAACAGCGATGCGAAGTCCTCGGAAGCAACAGCTGTCTAATAGGAATTCGAGGCCTCTCCTTATTTAATACTTTATTTGTCATTTTGAAACGAAGGAAATTCTATATCTTCCTAAGTAAATTTACAGTATTGGGTGTTGGCGTTATTGTTGTGAAGAAATTTACAATGTTTCATATTGATAACTAAATAATATTTATGGAGATATTTTCAGAATGTAATACTTTATTAAGAGATCATCTTATTTCGATAGCTCAGGCGATATATTTTGTCAAGGTTCACTTGCTGTCCATCCCTTGTGTAGTTTTCATTACCTGAACAATGGTGTGTTAGTTGTTGGTGTTTAATAGTCAGTGTTCAGAAACAGTAGTGAATACCTGTCGTATTGTGCCATTTTTATAGCCTACTGATGTGAATTACGATGACAGTTCGTGGATCGTTGGGCTACTGAATCGGTCCCCATCCGGTGTGTCCTGTGATGACATATCCAGCCTGAATGTCGCTCCTTCACCGCCAAAGTTTACAAGCCTTGCAGATCGGTACTTCAAAACACGTTATTTTGCTGATGTTTGCAGCGTATACGGCAGCTCTGGTGACGACTTATGCTTGATGCAACACTCGAATCGTGTTTTTGTCCTGGGATTGGCGCCTGCCCATCATATTCTTTCAAAATGCGATGATGGGAGAGCTCACTCCATTCTAGGTATTGATTTCCAGCTCTCCGATAGTTTTAATCTAATCAAAAGCAAGGTATCTGGTCGCAGAAAACGTGGATGTCACCAACTGCATCGGGGTAAAAGTAACGAATGCATCGGGTACGCAGTATGTAACCTTGGTAAGAAGCATCCTGTGCTTACCGGTGGCGGTCTTCCTGGCCGATTGTACGAATCAAATGGACTTCTTTCTATTAGCGCCGGTAAAGAGAAAAGAATACCTTTGAAGTCCATCGGCCATGTTGGTGACAATACCGCATATCTTGCGATCATCATGCCTAATCGTTCGTCTAATAACTCCGATCATGATTCCACAACCAATTCATCACTGATTTCAAGTAGCGGCTTTCTTCATGGCGGCTTAACGTGGGAGGAATACAAACTGTACCGCAATTTGTGATGTGGGTTGATGAAATGTGTACCTAAGTTCAATCCGACTTTTTCGTATGAAGGGTTTGGGTGGGGTCTCTCCATTGCAAGTAACCTTTGCTACTGTTGAGCTGCTAGTGGGTATATTTCGTTGCCTTCCTGCTTTGGTTTCGTGCACACCATTTTCTATCATAAATCCACAGGTCTTTTAAAGTCCTATGATCTCTTGACATGCTGGTAAATTAAGAATATCTTTTACAGCCTGCTTTTGTTATCAAATAATTCAAAAATCATAGGGAAACACCCTCGATATTTGTCGAAATGGGTCGGGGTCCCACCTTTTGGAACTCCATTTTCCCACAACAGTGTAATCGTAAATATAAAAATCCAGCCAAGGTGTTTATTACCGGACCTCGCTCGACTCCCTCGCTTAAGGTAGTCTCCTTTTAAACTGCACTCGTACATCTCGACCGAGAGCAGGTTTACGAATATTCGACTCTTGACTGCCCTAAAGTAATGTGGTTCTACCGACCCAAGGGCTTTCTGTCCTTTCGGTGTCCGTTTGGGAATCAACCGCTTTTCTCTGTTTGCCATTTTGGCCTCTGGCGGATTTAAATAACAGATGGAGTTATCAGCATGTTGATTGCTTTTCGGCAAGGCAGAATTCTTATTCATTCATGGGACGACTGGAAAGTTGCAGCCGTGACAAAGCAAGTCTGGCAAAATTTCTCACTTTCTGTGGCCTCGCAGGGAGTCCGACCTGAATCACCTTTAACGTTAATGGCTTGCTCTCTGCGCTTTGGTATGAAAGAACGCTACCGCACTATGATACTATGCAATCGTACTTGCATTCTCCTGTTGCGTGTGGTTCATATTCGATCTCTGTGGCACTATTCTTTGTACACTGCATGTCAAATTCGTGCTCACTGGCTACTCATCCGTGTACACATGCCTGACCGTCTGCTGAAACCTTTAATATTTTGCTTTGTGTATCAGTTAATGGGGAACGGTAATGAAATTATCAGGTCCACGTTTAGATGCTTTGTGGGGTGAATAAAGTGAGAAATGGAATGCTACAATCACCATACACCTGGTGAACTGATATGGTGGTTCACAAATTAAGAGCATTGAGGGCAAGCCTTTATTGATCAATTGCTCGGTTCTTCTTCATAGGATTTGTTGGAGCTAATTGGTTAACCGAATCTGTTTAGGGGCTTAGAATTGGACTGGGTCGGTGTTGAGGAACAGCACGGCAAAAGCGTAGCAAAGGGGATGCAGACTAAGAAGGAACACGCTCTTTTAAATCCAAGTGCAGAGCTGAAACAGGTAATTATCATAACCTTGACACTGGTCGTCTGTACAGAAGGTCTTGTTGTTGGCGGACCCGAAGGGAAGCTCCCGAGTTGCGCTCAAGGCCTTCGGAAACCGGTGGTGCTTGAAGGCTGTCGGCGTTCGATTGCATCCGTTCAGAGCCCTCTCCAAGCTCCAGGACTTGCGTTATTTGGTAGTCTGCAGGACTAGGTGGATGGAGCTGAAGTTCTTTCAGTGTCTTCAACTCTTCCAGAAGACGAGGCATCCAGTCATCGAATTTCTTTTCAAGTGCTTGGATGCGATGCTCAATGGTCCCGGTTGCAGTTGTCATACCCGTGGCACCGGACGGCAATGCCGTGTTGGTAGCCCCCAAAGTATAGCGCCGGTCTTTGAGGGCAAAGCTCTGAACCAGAATGAATTGCAGCACTGCTTCTGTCTCGGTTCTTCGTCCCCACAAAGCACTTCGAAGGTTGTGTGTAAGTTGGTCAACTCTTCTGGAATTGCGCAGTTTCCTGTTCCACTTGCGTTTTGCAACACTGCGAATTATTTCAAACTCCTCTTTGCTTACATCAGGTTGCCCATGGCCTACTGTGTAACGTTGACTTTCAGCCTCCTCTAAGTCCCAGGAGCTTTGACTCTCTGAGCCACTTATGTGTAGGCGCCGTCCGTTGCCACCTCCATGGGATCCCTTGTTTTTGCTTTCATTTTTGCTGCTTCTTTTTTGACAGCACCTTTGGCACAGTCTTTTAGAACACAAGCATAGTTCAACGATAATGGACAAGAGATTTAGCGGTGGTGGAAATATCGATTTATCCTGATATTCCTTCACCATCTGATATCGGTCTGCCAGCCAATGAGCAGTCGATTGCATACCTATTCGAGAGACTGTGTTACTGAACAGAGCAATGAGAAGATTGATCAAGATCAGATTCACAATAACAGTGTAGGCTATGAGAACGAAGAGGATTACTAGTTTATTTCCAAGCTGAATTCCGCACTGCTCGTCGGGTGTACACTCAGCTTCTTCTAAAGCGACACTAACTTCAAACATGGAGTAGAAAGCCCTTGATATCAACTTCTCAACTGCGGTTAAGAATGGCATTTTTTTGTACACCTTGGTTCCATTGGGTAGCGTCTGTTGCATAAATGAATTAGGGTACATAAGACCTTGAAAAGATACACCATAAGAGAACAGAAAGATAGCAAACACAATAATGAGAGGCACAAGGTCCTTGCGCAACATATCAGCCATCATTTTGAGACGAGGACCGATTATGGGGGAAATTGATGTAATGAAGAGTGTTCGCATACAGAAGAGGTGTAAACCAAAGAGATAGCAAACCCTAGCAACATAAAAAGTAACGTCATAAGCTTCTTCTTCTGGGGGCTCCCATTGGTTGATTTTCCCCACTCGTGTCCAAAAACCAGCCAGTGTCAATCCTATTGCACACAATTCCAAAGTGTTCCAGCTGTCTTTGAGGTAATTGTTAAATTGTCCACGAAGAGACTCTATAATCATTTGTCGGATTTCCTCAACTGCGTAGCCAATCACATAGGCAATTGCACCACACTCCATTAATCGAATATTGAAATGAAGAGAGTTGACGAGTACTATGGTGAATGTGAGAAGAAAGATGACATGGAAGATGGAATGAAAAAAAAATTTAACTTCAGGCGATGCATAAATGGCTTTGAAGAATGACCACCGAGGTGATTTCTGCCATCCGTACTGACGAGAAAGACGATCAAAGACTGTTAGGGGTGTAGGTAGAGACTTGGTATTTCGCCTCTTCAGTGGGAATATAGAAGTAGCAGTTTCCTTAGAACGCAGAAATTTTTTGTGAGGCAAGCCTCCACCGACGGAAGCTCTCCAGGTCTCGAGATCCTTATTGAAAGGACTAAAGAAAACAGACTCGTTTGACATTTTCTTGTTTGTATTTGCAGTGTTAGCGGTTGACGAATAACTGGCTGCATCGGCTATAAAATCTGCAAGAGCCCTAGCGCGCTCCTTTCGCGCTTTGTGCTCCAGGAAGGTGATTGCCACGAGAGGACAGAATCTCGAGGTAAATCCTATCCAATTAGGGAGGTGGATGAGCACGCCTCGCCAGCGTTCATCAAGTACTCTCTGACAGATTGGAAGGCTCAATAGGCTAGTGCACTTGGCCTGAGCGCATAGATCGATCATGGAGAGATTGCCACATATTCTCAGGGGTGCATTTAATATCCCTCGACATATCTCCTTCTCTGGTGTGTTATCTTTCAGGGAAACCAAGGTCAGGGCATCCACTGCTATCGCTTCAACCAAACTTGCAATTTGCTGTAGCTCACAGCGTACCTGAAATTAATTAAATTATCATATGTACTCAACGGTACCAAAAATTTATAGTGGACATGGAGGGTGATTTATCGTATATAAAATTGGTGTTGGAAGCTGATCAAATCCGTAGGCATCTTTTTGAATTTCACTGTTTATCTGAGGGAAAATTTAGCAATAAAACAGCATGTGGGCCTTTTGTTAGTGGGAAATGTGGAGTTCCGAAACTTAATGACCAGATACTTTCCTTTCCATCGATATTTTCAAATGATAGGATGCTTTCTAACGTCCATGGAATGTTTGGAGGTATCAGCCCGCAATTTACACCTATTTTGGAAAAGTCACCGACAAGGGTCAACAGATGTCTTTTTATAATTTTTATGTGACTTGCATTACTATAAATAGGTCATTTTCGAATGAATCTATCTCGTTTTTGCTATAGAATTTGATAAAACAATCTGTCCAAAATATGTTCTTTTTACTTATTGTATTACAACTATTCAAAGCAAGAGGAGGACGATGACCGAAATGACTACACAGGCATTAATTTTATTACACTCAGAAGGGAGGTAGTGTCCCCTGCTGATTCCAATTGGACGTCCCTCATGGATAAACTGTGACCCTTATTCGAGGTCAAAATGATTTATTATTCCTCAAGCGAATTCATTCACAGTTAATGAATACATTAAATTTAAATATTTGGGAATAGTAAATGCCTAACAATGTTTTCAACTTCGAAATATGTTTACCACAAGCTTTTAAGAAGTCTTATTAGGATTTCGACGTCGTATGAGTGACTTCCCTAATTTTTGAGGCTGTTGAATACGAATGTCCATACATTCCGGCGAATCCCACAGAAACGGTTAATGATAACTGGTGTTTATTCGATGACTGATGATGATAACTATACCTCCTCTAGACCTTGATTCTTTCATGATTTTGAAACGCTTCCCATTTATCATTGATGTTGTATTGGGAACGAGAACTGAAATTGATAATGATGTACTATTAAAAGCATTCACTGGTGGCGTAGGCTGATGAAATCATGGAGTTATTTAAAAAAGAGATCCATGATCCTCCATAGCATAGAACCTAGAAGGCTTTACAAGGAGGAATGGCTGCTTGAAAAACACATGATATCTAACTTGGGAGTTTTTTTGTAAATAAACTAGAACCAAAAATCGTATACCTGTTCTGGAAATGTTGGCTCCTGGTAGAGTCGATGGAGAATGAGGACAACGAGAATTCCTGCCGGAATGAGGTCGAACTGGCGCATTCTTAAAAGTTGTTCAGCAACGCGAAATCTACCACACAGCAATGCGAGGAACAAGATTGAGGTGTGCAAAGGCGAGAGAATCACCACTCCGTCAACCATCAGCTGTTCAAAAACTACCAGACCAGTGAGGGTCCTCAGTATTGTCAAAAAGTCGTGTGCTTTAATGTTCATTGAAAAGTTTGATTGAATATAGGAATATACGCCTGTTCCATTCTCATAACAATCAAAGAACAGCTCAGACCTCTGGAAAGATGTAAGACCTTGGGAAGTTTCAAAGTCCATCGGAGAACTCTCGTTTATGGCAGAGCCTTTCTTCAGGGCTCGGCCTCGAATTTCCTTTCTCTTCTTGAGATAACCTGGATCTTCTTGACACCACATTAAAGAGTCCCTCCAAGATTCCAGCAATTCTACATCATCATTTAGCAGAATTTTTCTCCAAATAGCAACGTGATTGACATTTTCTTCCTTAGCTTCAGATTGAACCATTATTGTCGGTCGCCGAATTAGGGAGCCTCCATGGACAGCTACGCTAACTTTTCTTGAGAGCTGCTGTGTAGATAGGACGGTTGTATCTTTTGTTCTTTTAGTGGCCATATCTTCGGCGTACTTTTGACGGATGCTCCTTGGGACTACGTCGTTTATTCGCATTAACAACTCTACCATCATAGCTGTTGGCATGATGTCAATGAGCACCTTAGCTCTACCCGCTTCATAAGCTAGGTCAAGGGCTGTTTTCCCCTGCACTGTTCGAAGCATCGGGTCGCCTCCAGCTTCCAATAAAATGGCAATGCATTCAGAATAATCGTTGACAGCTTCTTCGGAGCTTGCACAGTGTAACGGCGTTCTGCGAATGGTATCAAGATAGTTAGCGGCAGCAGCTATTTTGGCTAAATTCGAGGGGTCCTCGCTGCTGCACTGGGAGTTCGTTACAGTAGGACCCGGAGCTGTGGAAGCTGGACTTAGTGTCTCCTGGTTGCCAGATTCGCGGTCGCTTTCCGTCTCATTCAGCTCGGCGATAGCGTCCAAAAAAACCTTCGGGATGGAAGAAGAGCGAAGACGGTGTGAATAAGCTTCGATGAGATAAGATAGCACAGCTGGGCGGCCGAATGTTGAAGCCACATGAATAGGAAGCCTCCCATGGCTGTCATCCTCATGAATGTCAGCACCTCGATTTTCAATGAGATCTCTACGTGAAAAACACATGGTTGTTTAGTGATAGTTTGCATCTGAAGAAAAAACGACTGCCTTAAGCCTTCGTGCCACAACGACTCAAAGGTTTTTGTAGTAAAAGTAAAAAAAAAATAGTTTAATTGAATTTGAGGCCATTGAAATCTACAGTCAAGGCATTGGTTCGGAAATTGTATAAAGTTATTCTTATGTAAATTGTTTACGTTTCGATTAGGAAATAGGATATCGTAATATTTCATGATGACAAAAACTAGTAGGAACAATGCAATTTTTAAACTAGCAATCTAGTCTATAGAAATTAGTCAACACGAAAAAACCCATTAAACAGTCGTAAATATTAATAACCTAAATCCAGCACTCGTTGCTTTATCATCGTTGAATTTTGCTTTAACTAACGAAAATCAAATAATTCGTGTCTAAATTAAGTTAATGGACTGACAAAGTAGAAGTGTCTGGTTTTGTTCCTGTATGTAGTTGGCAGTGTGCGGTTTTTCACCTGATTTAGAAAGCGCCCATTCAAGTCATCGTTAATGAAATGCATTTTCTTGTGAGAAGAGGCACAAATTAGCATATTTGCGAATCGTTCTATCAGTATTATGTAAGTCATCTATGTTCTTCACATCGCTAACTCATTTGCTTTTCAAGAAAAAATATCCATAAGACACATATAATTTTATTAATGCAGTAAAGAAAAGTTTAGATGTTTAATTTAAATTTTCGAGCTTTGCTTACAACGGCCTGTTTGAATCTACAATAACGCCTTACAAGCAATAGTCCATCGATAAAAAAATTCGAATTTATGGATTGTGAATTACTTGAATATGCTCATTTCATGATTAATGTAGTTGAGAAAGTTATAAAGAGTTCAAAGCACAGTTTTCTTAATAAAAGAGTCACTGCTTACATACTCGTTTTATCTCAAAAAGTCAAACATTCTTCCTTTTGCACAAAAACGAAATGTCAATTGTACGAGTGTTCACCTCCATTGGAATCACTTTTCTGCATCCCACTTCGTCTGACAGCCATTGCCGTTAAATTCGTAAGTGTCAGAGGAAATCCACAGAAAATCAAGCTTCTGAATGTTGGTTCGAATCCAGGACTCAGCATGGACAGGGGGCAATTTGTGGTTACCCAAGTTACCTCAGTAGTGCTCTTCAACATAATTGGCTTATATGATTTTAAGTCTTCTCAATAGCTAAAGCACTGATGAAAAAGCACAAGCATCCAGATCGCAGTAGCTTGAGCTCAAAAACTGCAAGTGTGTTAAAGGTGTTGACTTTAGCAGCCAAACTCAGTAGCTTTCCTCCAATTAATAATCAAATCGATAACTGTTATTCAAGTGCCTATTCATTAGTGAAATGAAGATAATTACATTCTCGAACTTTCAGCATCTTTACCATATTTTAGACATTACATCTCCACATTGGTGGCTTTCCGAGGTTTGAAAGATAACAAAGCACTTTACCTAAGATAGAATTATCACATCTCATTATTTGGTGCAATGAAATGAAAAAATGCAAATCGTTAATAATGTTCTGCAATATTTTTTAGGCAACAATAAGAGTAGAGGAACTTTGTCTTATATCAATTTTAAAACATCAATCGAGTATGAAAACTCTCATATAATATTCAGGCTTTGAAATAAATGTCAACTTGGAAGTTGTACGACAGACCGCCATTACCACGAAAGACATCCAATGGCTTCAACAAAACGGAGATTAAAGTTAATAAAAAATTATTCTAAGAATAAATCCGGTGACTTGTAAATATGCTATGCTAAGAGGAATTCCGTGGATTTTCATTATTCGTAGCCCATAGTTCTCACGTTATTCATAAATATAAAAATATATAAGGAATTATACCAAAATCTGTGTCAGGAAGTCAACGCTGTGTTTGCTCTCGTGATTAGAAAGTTGTCCTGCTCCAAAATCTGTTTTAAAAATCGTATTATGTGTAAGGTATTTTTATATGACAATGTAATGTAGTAGCTTAAATTTTTTAGTAATAAGTAAATGTTAATGAAATATATATTTTAAATATTTGTTTGCTTCAATTTTCAGTTCCTTCATTGCTTGGCTTACTTTTACTAGCCCGAAGTCGTGTTTTTGGCGGAAGATTTGTGCAGATATCTCCTAAACTTATGATAATTTAGTGCTTTCATTACTGTTAATGGACTTTTATGTCTCAGTCGGGCTCTAGCAACTCCACATTATTTTCCACAAAAACATAAATAAACATAAAACATAAATAGGATTAGTAAAATTACTATCTATGATTATAAGACAGGAAGCACAGTACGACCTCAAATTTGAGCTCTGATTGAGACAAGTATTTATGAGAAGGGGTAATTGTTGTGACAATTGCTATCCACTTCCTGAATGGCATTTGATTGCCCTATTTTCACGACTTATGTCGTTTGAATCGAATTCATCGGAAGGATGTTCCGCGGGCTCTGTTTTAGTTCCCGAATACATATGTAGGAACGAAATGAACATGAATGGAAATTTTTGCATTCTACTGTACGTTGAGTTAGCATTTCTTCGCAAAAATATGCATGACTTTTTTAGATTTCCCAGCAAATGTTTATACAAATAAAGAACTTTATAGCAAAATGAAAAACTAAGCCTTACTTCTTGTTCCAATAGCAACATAACTCCCATATCTAGAGAGCGACTTGTTTCATAGGGGGTAAATTGACACGACAAATGGGTTTAAAAATTACCATCGTATCGTAATTTCTACGAGGTAGCAGACATTGCAGACTTCAGAAGAGGAACCCAGGTTGTGACTTTTGCAGACAATGCCTTTTGCTGCCCTAGACCATTGGAGGGGGTTGAAGTGCAAAACAAATTCCAGCTGGAGGGAGGGAAAGACTTTTTTGACTGATTATGGCAAGCAGGTCTAACCTCAATTCCCGTTAGCCTCTGCTGACCACGAAATCGTGGGTTATGAGGTCATTGGAGTATTGGAATGGTTGTTGCCGTCGCCTAGGCTGGTTTTTCTTAAATGAATACACATAACCAGTTTTAAACTGTTCGTATTGAAACCTCCACTTTGGTGTACATATTTTCTTCTTAGGCTCTCAGCTAGATACACTTTTCAAGTACATATCGCTTCAACTCATCCATAGCGAATCCAAATACTAAAGCAATAATTAGTGTTTTAAAGGTAAAAATAACCCAATCACGTTCTTTTAAGCAGCTTCTCTTAAGTATTTTTGGGTGTTTGCACGTCCAATTGTTGACATGTTAGAAAATTGTTCGGGACCTCTGCTGACTCTAATGGAAGGCCCAAATACTGATAAAGATAAAATCCTTTGCATGGAGCTGCAGATGAAAGCAACCATTCTTACAGGCCACTTTTCGCCCTAAAACGCGGCATATACAATATGTTTAGTTTACTTGAATGCCAACTACTAAGAGATTCGGATGTTTAAATTTGTAACTTCAGTGTATCCTATGGAAGCTACATACTAAAGCACAAAAAGCAGTTTATGAGGTAGTGCTGAAATGATCGTTTGAGTATAAGGCATAGTGGAAATATTCATCTTGGAACAAAAATTTGCAATGCTAATTTGGAAACGCATGTTTCGAATTTTCGTTTCGAAGCATTTTAAACCAATACCATGGTTGTTAAATTACGGCACTTTTGACCATTTTACGTAACCCATTCTCAGAAATTATAAAGGCCATTCTAGTAGTTTCTTCGAAAAATCTGGAGAATGCTTTGAAACAATGCGGCGCCATTTCATCTTTTTATTCCTGGATTTATGGCGCCAGGACTATTTTATACTGTATTTTGCGTGAATTAGACTTTAAGGCCACGATGTGGAACATTCACATAAAACTCTTCTAAAGTTGAAAATATTTGTTTTCCTCTAGTTCAGAATTTTTAAGGGACGTCAGTTTAATGGTCTTCTAAATCATGACTATTCGCTATATGCAATTTCAGATTTATTAGTTTTAGTTGCTTAGAAATTGCATATTTAGTCAAGGTTTGCGTTAGCTTGAAGTCCAATGCACCCAAGTTAGAAAATCAGATACCGTTAGTGCATGAGTGCAAAAGCGGAACCTACTTGACGATACCCAAGTGACCCCATTGACAAGCCCAGTTGAGGAGGTTCTGCCCTTCGTTCTTCCAATCACGGTACTGCATGCCATGCTTAAGGAGGGCCAGGAGGACTTCCGGGTTGCCTCCTCCGCGCATTGCGAAGTGGAGCAGGGTGGTTCCGAACTGGTCCACGAAGTCCACGTTGGCTCCATGACTGGCTAGCACGTCGACAGCCTCTGGATTCGAGGCAATGCAGGCTTTCTGGAGGGCAAAGTCTAGAACATCCTTGCTCACATCGTACTTGCTCAGATACCGATCCAAACCCTCGTAGTCCTTCACGTGGATGAAAGCGTGTATGATCTTCGCTGGTGAAGAGCCTCCACTTGGTAATGCGCCAGCAATCTTCAAGGCAAATGCCTGCCTGGCGTCTTTGAGGTTGAGGGAGTGGGGCAAGGAAATAGAGGGCACTTGGGCAGGCTCCGAGGGTACCGTCAGGGCGAGTCCTAACTTCTTCTCGCCTCTGTGGCCTTGGCGGTGTGATGGTGAGCCATTATCACCCACTTCGAGACTGTCGCTATCCGAGAGACTGTTCTTACTCATGACTTCAGCCTGGTCAGCGTTTCAGTGCTGGACACTGCCTTTACTAAGGCGAATGGGAGCATAAGCAAATGACCCGGTAGGTCTGTTGTGTGCGAAGATGCGAGTGCCCGCACACACGCGCGCAGGCGAAACTGCGAGTGAATCGATGGCAGCCAATAGTCGCTCAACATACATGCACGCTTCGTGCAATTGGCATTCAGAAAGAAGGTAGATTAAGACGATGGGTTGAATGGAATGTTTTGCTGCAATTTGCAAGCGCCTCGTTGGACCTTGCGATCTCGAAAGCCTATAAACATTCTGAACATGTAATAGTTAACAATCGGATTTCAGTCAAACTTCGAATAAACATCGAAATGCAATTATAAAATGACTGTATAACATTTTCGGGAAATGTGGATGTGAAGAAACTTGCCGCGTTGTCAACTCACTTAACTATGCGATTAAAATTACTCCATGAGTATGGTAAACTGTGATGCTTCTTATTCAGTAGGACAACTGCAATGGAAATGACTAGTACTCTTTCCAATGAATCGACGACATAGATGAACGTGTATCTTCAATTAGACATAACATTACAGCATTTTGATGCCACATTCAATCAAGAATTTTGCAGGTATTCGATGTCCTTTCTGACTGATTTATTTCATGGGTTCTATCTTTACATAATAAAGAAGAGGGGCGTCATTACTTAAAAGATGGATAAATTTTACTTTAGACCGTATAAATTTTAAAACTTAAGTCGAGATGTAGGCTTATCATCCCCAAAGGTATCGCCAAATTTTAGCTTTCTGATCTCAGGTGTCATAGTGCACTAACATTGGTTTAAAATTTCATCTGTTATGGGTACGTTAAGAAAACTATTATCGTGAGAAAGAAAGGCCGTAAATATAGAGTTCGAAGTTATACAATTATGCTTCGTCCTCTTCAGTGATATATTAACTGCTGTGAGGTGAGCAAGCTGAATGTGACCACAGCAAAGGTAAACCTTGGTAGAAACTAAATAAAGTGCAAGAGATAGAACTAATGATTCTAGTCAAGGCTGCTTCGTAAAACAGGTCAGAATAAGTTGGGTTAGAAAAAGACGGAAGTTATCGGGGAGATATGGGGGTCAACCCGAAGGAAAGGGTTAAAGCAGTCCTCTACAGCAAGCTGAGGGCACACAGGAACTGTCTTGTAAATAGGCTTATTAACGTGGATTGTGTCATATTACCCAAGGGTACTCGTAAGGGTCTAGCAAACTAATTAGAGACGTTATTTGTCTTAAAACGTGCTTTTTAACTGAAAGTCCAGCAACTTATTTGTGGCAATAATTAAAAGGCATGGGTTGTTGTTATCTATGCTAGTTGGGTATGACTGATCATCCCTTAGCACTTGAATAAAACAATCACCAAATTTCTCACTAAAAAAATTGGCAGTTTATTCTAAGGAATGGTTTTTAGGTACGAGAAATCCGACTTGCCAATGTAAACACAAATTCGTTCAGTTGAGAGCATTCTTGGGCGGAAAAAGTGATTTTTTTCAGCAGTTTTGAAATCGCAATCTAAAAATATGAATTGCTTTTCTCGCGGTATTAATGCCCTCACTTAAAGTTCTGTAGTTTCATTGCAATGTGTCCCTCCAAAATTCTGGTTATCAAAGATTGTTTGCATTGAAATGCTACTGCTAGGCGAGTAAAACTCTAAGGATTCCTGAATCAATAAGGTCCTCCTTTGGATCAAATCCTGCAGCTTCTTGGACATGTTGACATTAATGCCTCTTTATCAACGCGACGCATTTGGTAGTTCGGAGTATGCCTTAGCAGAAGACTAATTAATCATAGTACCTCAGATTTCAAACTGGAAAAAATAAGCAAATGAAAGCAGAAAAGCCTAGTATGTTGCAGTGTAAACAACCAGAAACATTTAGGCATATATTCCATAGATTGTTAGAATTTTCATCACGGAAATAAACTAAAATCTAATTTACAACCTATTCCAGTTTTAACCCAAGTAAAAGGTGCTGTTTCGCTTAAAATCTTGAAAGTCTGAATCTAATTTGGAGGTGGTGTGAGATAAACAAAACAATGATTTTTCCCTTATCTGCTGCATGTTCACGGTCCAACAAGTTTATATTCAGTTGTTTTTGCACCTGCACTGTTTTCACCGAAGTTGGTTTCACTTGATGTACTTTTTCACGAGTGTTGGTTATTCCCCAGATGTGTGAAATTCTTGCTGAGCATCTCGAATACAAATACATGATATCTAAAGAA
The DNA here is from genome assembly GCA_030710315.1 of Anomotaenia brevis. NCBI lineage: Eukaryota > Metazoa > Platyhelminthes > Cestoda > Cyclophyllidea > Dilepididae > Anomotaenia > Anomotaenia brevis. Next base: position 268,247 of record JAUOZQ010000067.1, on the reverse strand, counting down.
AAGCTTCTATTGGTCATAAATGTGTTTATAAAGACGCTGAAAACCTTATCTTTTTCTTACATGTTCACCTTCAAAATATACGAATTCCCATTTTTATACTCTTTCTTTCTTTCATGAAAAAGGCTTATGGGCAATTACGGATTTTTCAACCTATAATCACCCTTTTCAACCGAACTCTTTCCAATATGCACAATTTAGTGTTGCAACAACATTGCTCTTAGGAAACGTAGAGTGTGCAAGTGCCCGTACCAACGTGGGTGATGAAGCCTGACCGTGAATCGTTTGCGCAGCAGCAGCCTCTTCCTTTCGTGTTATTGCTGCTGCATCGATTAGCCCGCCTAAAACGGGATCGCCACAAAGCCTCCTCCGACCAGAGAAAAACGGGGGTTGTAGCTAATGGCCACACTTAACCGTCTTGTAGACACATTTTTATAACTTAACGCGTACGACTCATTCATGGGCTTGGCAATACAACTATCATGTTTCAACAAAAATTTAACAACTCATTCTTTCATGATAAAGGCAAAGACAATTTCTACGGCCTCCAAATAAACTATGCATTTAGCTGTTTTAGTTGCTTATGCATAGTAAAAGCAATCACAAACAGAAAACCTTTTCCCCACACTCTAAAGTAAGTTTGTGCGACTGAAATAGAATAGTAACACTAGGAACAGGTGTAATGTTGACATCCAGAGTAAACTAAATTTCAACCACATTATCGCCACCTAGACACAACAACGGTGAGGTGTTTGTAAAATCTTTTAATGAGTAGGCCATGTGAAAAGGGTATTTCAGCTTCGTATGGATATTAAGTTGCATGATAGGGATATCGTAATGTGCTTTTTGGACACACTAATGATCAGTACATTTGCCACTAGAGGTACGAAATTTCGCTAGTTTGCCTCCCTAACAACTTCTTTGGGAATGACCAACGGATTTCACTATTTGATTCAATGACACCCAATCTGGAATTTATTAATCTAACTCAGAATATCACCTATCGTGCTGGAAATTCTGTAAGTAATGCAACGAAGAAATGGGGCATTAAAATTATAACAGTAAGTGGGCTCAGTAAATCAACGATTTTTTTAGCCCTTACAACCTATTCAACAGTATAATTTGGATGGCCGAAGCAAGGATGTGTACCACAAAATTCGACCATTATTTAGAGAAAACGTTCAGCCTTTTGATGGCAACAAAACAAGATACGCAACCCGCCCCAAGACTGCGTTTGCCACCTATCCCAAAACTACCTATGCACACTACCCTACTCGGACTCATGCTTCGCCTATATGCCAAGCAGTGATACTCTGGGTGGTCAATTTGCCTATGAGGGCACCGCCAGCATCCTACCGATCATATTTTGATCTCGTTCTAGATCTTCCTACCACTCGCATAGCGACGATGCTGCCTTGTCAATCACAAGAGGACCTGGTATCTAACTTCCCTCCTAGTGAATATATATGTGCATCCCTATAAAAAGTGTTATCATATACCTTTTCTTTACTGAGAAATAATAGTTCAAAGCCAATAAATCCTCTTCATTTCACTTTCTATTTACTCTGTGTTGGAGAAAAAATGAACAACATCCAGGGAAATTTAAAATATAGCATTCGCCATTGGCTCGTGCTCCCACATATCCTTTAGTATTTAACATTTGATTGGTTCCCAAAGTCATATTACTGCATTTAATACAGTCCACCTGAAGTTCAGCCCTAGTTTGTTCATTTGGACCAATTCGACAATGAGAGTTTAACAAATTTGTGCAAATAAGTAAATTCTGCTCAAATGGAACCTTAAGGAGTTTTTGTCCAAAATGGCAGTACCAGGGTGCTAGCAATGCACAGAGATGATGACTACCCCATAAGACACTCCAAATATCAGAGGGAGAAGAAGAGGCGTGCGCATTTTGTCAATTATAAGAAATGTGCTACTTGTGAGGAAAGCACCCAAGCGCTTTTATGAGGCATAGGAATAAAAGATCATGACTCAGAATTAGGTTGGCGACGGGAGAGTTGATCGACTTGGTAGGCCGGGCTGCGAGTCTGGGAAGCTGCAGGAATATAGTTTGTCGCGTCTGGACAACTGACGTGGCGGTGAGCCAGCGATCAGAACTGGAAAGATTTTATTAGGCCATGTGCAGAAAGAAAAACAACCCGCAATGTTTAAAAGTGAACAAAAAATAGGGCAAATCTTTAACTTTTATAGTCATTATATGCACTTATCGGATGTCAGGAAAATTCAAATAAATTCGTGCATGGAATAACCGATTTATTTCAATAAGGCACGCGTAAGCCACCCCAGAGTGCAACAGTTTTGAAGCATCGGTAGTTGATTTTATAAGGACCATCTAACGTGCAATCAGGGACAGCAATTACTTCATAAAATCTGACATTTACTGATCCGGGAATCACATCCCCCACTAGGTTCAGCAACCCCCCCCCCAGAAAGATTAGGGATATCCTGAATCACCATCAGATAGTTATCAAGCTCTTAATTGGAAGTTGGCTAAACATAATTCTCACATTGTTTACCCTAAAGTATTAATGCATTAACTTGTGAGTATCTTCATTTAATGCTGGCGTTAGAGAAACCTTTTAAACCGGAATTTTCCCTGGTCTTTGATGAATGTGATATGAGAAAATCCTCGAGCCATCAGGCCCCACAATTCTAGCCCAAATATACCTTTTGTTAGAAAATATGCAGAAAACAGAATGCCGTAGAATTTCACTTGAAATTACTTCTGACTTTTATTCAGGAGTGGACCACATCCATAGGTAACATTTCTTGGTCATAGCGCATTACTGATAAGACTGAAAAATATTGGTGACACGATTTACTTTGTAGTCTCATAAATATCGGTCGAAATGGGATAGTCGACCGAATTTCGAAGTGCATCAAGAGAAAGACATTATGCTCTTTACAGCAGAAGTGGCCCTGTTTGTCCTTAACAAAAGAGCCTCTTTTCGTTGAATCAAAGCGCAACTGTTTAAGAATACTCCTAAACAACTCGCAAAAAGCATCGAATTCACATGAAAGCTTTAAACGGGGAGCTCGATTACTGCTATGTAAAAGGAATACATCAGTCAAAATTAAGCCAATGGAGTTGTGCACTAGGTAAGTCACCTAGACGTTTGATTCATCTATATTAGGATATTTTTAGATGCTACTTTTATACATTACACATTAGCATGCTCCAAACTTAGCCAGAAAAAAGAATGCAATAGCCACTCGATTCATCGTCAAAGCCCCTCGAAAGTTGCATTTTTGAGCCAAATTCATGGACCACACTTCCCCATTCCTGGAATTCAGTTCTCGTAAACTAGGTACTTCTTATTATCAGTAGAGTTTTTTTTACTACCGAATACCTGAAAATAAGCTCCCGCAGATACTCCAAGGCGTACCTTTGACCAAGGCAATCACAGTCAATACTTCCGACGAATCACCTAGGTTCCGTCCACCCGTTATAGAATTACTGACACCAAGAGTACTACTTTAGGAGGAACATTCAGGGCCGGTGACCAAGCCAACCACCAATTGCTCGATGTCAGCAAGATACAGCGCTAATGTTAAGACGACTCTTTGATCAAACTAGCGAACTGTTGGCATAAATATTCAAGTCTTCATCACGACATCCCATATGGTTAGGCTTTTTCGACATCACACTTAAGTCCTCCACTTCCGGAATGAAATAAATAAGATTTCAGAACCCACAGCAGCGTTACCACCTGGGGTATTTCTCACCTTACTTCGAACATGTGCGTAAGCACCTTTACACTAAACCCATAAGTGATTCCACACCACCTAAACTCACCAAGACATTACTAAATTCATTCTTCGTAATTGAAAATCAAGCTGCTCGTAGCTATTTGATTCGAAGCCCCGACAATTCATTGAAAAACTACTTCTGTTGAAATTGTATTTACACTAAAGTGTTAGAAGGACTATAAACGCGGAAGTGATTGTGGTTACAGCACAAATTAAAACCTCATCCACTGACGCAGGCGACAACTGTTAAACTTAAGACGTCATCTAAAACAGAAATCAATGATGAGGCAGGTATTGAGAATTCAAAATTGTGATTGCATTAACATGAGTCTCTCGTATCAACCTAAGTGAAGAAGCTTAGTCATTGGCGAACATGTAAATTTCAATTGGTAAATTAGCTACCACGGTGCATAACCTACAACCCAGAACCCTTTACACGACTTTCTATTTATTTCTATCCAGGAGCTTGACTTACAAAATGAAGAAAGAAAAACAAGGAGTACATGAAACATCACTACCAGTTATTTTGGATTATGTACAAACGACTGACGGCGCACGGACGTAGGTGGCAAATTGGCCATAAATACTTACGAGATTAAAAGGTAGACTGCAAGATAGGGAGCATTCAGCTTGAAGTGTTTGGTGGTGGTGCCGGAGGAAGAGGAATGGCAGAAGGTGAGGGGATGTCATACAGTCGGCTATCATTTGAGCGCACCAAATTACTCGCCTGCTCCTCTTCAAGCGAGAAGCTCTGCCATTTGCCACTGCCACTGCCACTGGAGGAAGGTATAGCAGCACAGCTCCCCACGTTTGTCGCCGAATCCGACTTTACTTCACTTACCACCGTCCCCTGTTTGGGCTTCACGCCTACAACACAAGTAACTCAATGTACTACTTGCTAGTTAAATACCAAAAACATCGCTACAGAGGGTTTAGTCAGCAAAATTTCAATGTATGAGGGGACAAAAAAAAAACAACGCAATTTCAATTTTTCAGTCGAAGAATGGGTAAAAAATGCATTCCTCATTGTCACCATTGAGAAGGGTCAATACGACCAAACATAAGAAGGCACCACAAACCAAGCATGGAAATAACCCATAAACACATAAATTGTGTTTCGATGCCTCAGCATCTAATTGGTAGATTCTATACTCCTGAAAGCTGAGCTATGCGGTATATGCAGATAAGTGGATACACATCTAATTTGCAACCAATGTTTCACCTCCACAGGAAAAAGGTTTTTCCATTATATACCTGCATGATAAGAAAACAACCCGCGGATGACATCTACCTGCAACGCACTTTAACCAAATGTTGCGTTAAGGAACCAGAAATTTTAAGAAAATGGGAAACCACTTAAAACACTAAAAAAGAGAGACTTGAGTAACTTGAAATGGAATGACGGTAAAAAGTACAAAGATCGAATATTTCGTCTATCAAGCACAAGCAAACATCAGAAAAAATATATAATATAAACAAGTTTAAAGATGAATTCTGAATTACGGACCAGAAGTGGGACCAGAGGCATGAGTGGATGGTGGTGCAATCGAGCGCTGGCGCTGAATGCAGTGCCGGCTGTGACGACGCGAGCGCGATGAAGTGGAAGAGGATGTGGAGCATGAGGCGCGTCGATGGCAACGACGGAAGGAGTGACGACGACCGTCGGATGACCTACGTCGCGACCGCGAACGCGCTTTATGTCGATCCAAGGGGCTACGAGAACTGCTGCACCCCACAAGCTTCCCAGCCAAAGATGAAGCTTCTGATACCTAAAGTTCAAAGTTATTGATTAAACTATAGCTACAAAAACACACACCAAACACAGCCATTTTTATAAATAAAGAATCAAACTATTTCACCTAATAATGTTCCTACTCAGTCTAACTTTATATTTTGATATAGGGGAACCAAAAATTAGAAACAAACAGCTGTTGGTAAAATAACAACTGGTTGTAATGCGAAAAATGCCTCCAGCAGAAATCCTCGCCCAAATTACAGTCGTTCCGTAGTCAACCTAACAAACTACATTCGGTGTGCAACAGAAATCCTAAAAAGTTTATTAAAATCGTGAACAAACCTGTTCAGCGTCCATAGACAAGAGCTTAGCGGTAACTGTGGCGGCGGCAACGGCTGTGGCAGCTGGTAGCTGGCTGATGACAGGACTAGTGTTTATTCCTTCTGGAGGTGAAATGGCCTTAGTGACTCGCAGCAATTGACCTCCAAGGTCGAACCTGTTCATGCTCACCACTGCAGCGTTAGCTGACTGCTCAGAGTCGAATTCAACATACCCGAATCCACGGTGGAAACCAGGCCGAAGTGGATCTTGAGCAAGTCTAAAACCATAAGAAGTACATTGGACGTACCGGCACATAGTAATATTCCCAAAAGCCTGGAAAACCAATGCTATGTCAGAGTCTGTAAGATCTAAATGCACACCGGCAACGTATATCCGGTTTTGTAGTTTAAAATCACTTATAAGTTCAGCCATAAATGGGGCTGCATCAGGAAGATTACTAGGCCTGCCGACTTTTAACAGACGACCACCGAAATTCGTACCATTCATCTGTTCAATTGCTAGCTGTGCCGCTTCTGGATATTCAAATTCAACGAAAGCGAATCCTTTATGCTTTTGTGTAACAGGATCCCAACTCATGCTGACGTTTTTAACCGGACCAAAAGGAAGAAAAGCCTGTTTAATCATCTCTTCCTTGATGTCGTAAGAAATTGATCCGATGTAAACCCTATTGAGCAAGGTAAGAGTTTGATTTCGGCGAGCAGCGTTCATCTGTAGACTCTGCGATTGCTGGGTTTGTCGGAGAAGTACCACTTTCACATTTTGTTCCATTGCATATTTCTTTGCTCGCTGAATTGCATCAATTTGAGAAATTTCTAATTTCCTTAAAACAAACGGTTGATCGTATTTTAGAGCCCCAGGACCATTGTAAACTGGGCCAAATGGCTCAATTATAACATCTTCCACGGCGAAACTGGTAATCATTCGAACAGTTAATAGTGAAGTACCCCAATTATGTCAAAATCAAAGGGCAAGAATTAATCGTTCTAAAGTGACTGATAATACTCATAATATATATTGAATTCTTTAAAAGATACTAGTGATTTTTTACAGAAATTTAAAAACAATGAAAGATTACCATAGACCATTGAAACACAAAGATGAGTAAAAATAACGCCTGGAATATTTGCAGCGACCGTAAAATTAATAACTCACCAATATGACATTTAGTACTTTTAGTCAACTTTATCATTTTCAGATTTCTCTGATTGGTTGACCTCCGTAGCACAATTTGAATGTCATTGGACTGAAATGGAGAGGAAAGTGTAGGTGTGCTCTTTGGATTTTATCGTGCTTTTTAGTGGAGATATAGAGAAGCTGCCAAAGTTGCCAACGGTTCCGATCAAAGTCCTTAAAAGACGCAAAAGAACCAATAGAGACGTAATTAAGGAGCAACGGAAGCGCGCTTCACAGATTAGAATAAGAGCCATTGAAAGAAAGTCGCAGTTCCATCGTCCTGCTTATTTTATTGCGGTAATATATTACATTAGTTTAATCTTTCAAGACTGCACGAAAAGAAGCCAGAGACAAGTCTCGGATCGAACGCCTAACCAGGGGTAAAGGTTCTGCTGCGTGGAATGACCGTTTGGGAATTGTAATAAGAATACAAGGTGATGATGGTCTCTCCGTGGAATCCTTGCAAGTCTTGCACGTCTTGAATTTGTACTCTGCTAACAACGCAGTTTTCGTCAAAGTTACACCTTCAATGCTGGAACTACTGTCTATCGTGCGCCCTTACATCGCATGGGGCTACGCCGACCTGGCGACGGTGCGCAATATTATTCTCAAACGTGGAAAAACTAAGATAGGAAGTAAAGCCCGTTTCATTGACAATGCAGTCGTAGAGGAGAAGCTTGGTATGTGTTTCCTTCATTAACTACTTTCTAGGACGTCATGGCATTCTGTGCATTGAAGACATTATTCATGAGCTAGTTTCACTAGGACCTCACATGCGCGAGGTTCTGGGTTTTCTGCTCCCCTTCAGGGTTATGCCACCAACGGGTGGTTGGGTAAGCCATCTGAAGAAGGCACAGCATCCTTTTAATCACCTGGCTGGAAATCGGGATGAAATGATCAGTGAACTTATTCACAAGATGGTGTAGGGCGAAAGTTGGTAATGTTAATAAATTTCTACATCTCAGTTGCATCTCTCGTTTTTGGATAGTATGGACTTGGAACCAGTAGTTTCTTCGTTAAATAGAATCACGATGTATTCAAACTATTTCACGACATTATGGATAGTACAGACACAAGCCTTGATCCTGTTTAACGTTTCATGAAGATAGCGAGTTACAAGTACTTATTAGTTTGAAAGCTTGGAGTTGTATAGTGATAACTTTGCTTCAGCGGGTGGGTTCGCGCAATACGGCCTGTTTTTTTTTGGTTGGAGCAGGGGATGGGGATTTGTGTTTGTTACCGTCAGCCTCGTACGTGTCCGCACCTGGCTTTCCCTCGGGTGGTGACGGTAGCGCGTCTTCGAAGGAGGTATTTGCCAATGATTGTACACCCAGCAACTTTTCTAGTTCATCGGTAAGTTCCTCGACACTTTGGTCGAAGGCATAATCGTTGGGCGCAGCCAGGGTTTGTGAAACATGATTCACGTCGTCCATAGTGTCAGCTATCTCATCCAAAACTTTTTCAGCGCCTTTGATTCCTTCTAAACCTCCTGTGGTGCGCTTCAAAGCCACGCTGGCTTCCAATAAGGCATGTATTACAGTTCGATTATCTTGAGCTGCTCCGATTTCCAGTTCCAGGGCCTCAAGTCGTGCAAGTTGTTCTGCCTTCCTAGCCAAATCGGATTCCAAGTGTTTGCACAGACGTAATAATTTCAAGGCATCTTGTTTTCTATGAGTTACAGGTCGATTATCTATAGAAGACCTACCGATTACACTTAGCAAGTTTTTTTACGTGATCCCGTTTATTGGCTATATCCTTTAAAATGCGGTCCTGGTCTTTGATGAGCTTTTTTATTGTGTTCCTTAGATGAGCGATGGAAGCGAGTGTTGGAATGTCGAATTTAGTAATTTGCCTACCTGTTGTCACAAAAACCAGCTTGAAATAAAAGCAATAAAGTAGTTGATAACACACCTTAACTGGTGAAGAAGGAACAATTTTTATATACATCCTTTCTACTAGTTGATCTAGTATGTACAGACGAGTGGGTATATGATCGAAGTAATTTGTTAATGTTTCCTCAAATTCATTAAAAGGGTACACGAGTCCATCATCGGTGAGGGATTCTTGACTTAGTTTTAGTTGTTCGATGAAATTTTCACAGAAATGTGGTACAAGTTCTGTTAGGATCAATGTACTATCTTGAGTTCCATAACTCCTGCGATTTAAGCCAGTTTCCGAAGTCCTAAAATGGATGTTATAAGTATTAAGAATTACTCTTCGCCCTTTATTAATGCCCAAACCATTGAGGCTGGTTTCTTGATGATCCATTCGAATCCAAGCTTTAAAGCAGTGCCGATTAGACTGTTGTTTTCCGCAACAGAAACCAATCCCTGTTTAGCCATTTCATTAAGGACTTGATGCAAACACTTAGGCTGATAAATTACACCATCTGATCCGAAATTTCGTTGAAAAATTTTTATTAAACATTTTTCTGTAACAATCACAATCCGATTGTAGTTTGCGTAGCTCATAATGAGCTCTTTCCAAAAGCCCACTTTCAAGTCATATGAAACTGGATCAAGAGCTCTTGGGCGTTTGATAGCTGCAAACAGGGTGTACATTTGAACTTCATTATTCCAAACTTCCGGAAGAGAAAAGTGCCCGAGCCTACCTAACGAGCGACCCATAACATCAGCCCCAATAACTCAGATAGCCCACAACGTATATTACTGATTTAAATTTATCATCGATTAACATATGTGATGATAAAACGAGTAAATCATTTAACATTCAGCGAAGATTCTTCCCTAAATTAAAATTTACCCTTTTTAAGACTCTATACATGAAACAGATCATTAATGCTACCATGAGATTCGATTAACTATTTACCCTAAAACAAAGCAATTGTTGCTGCCAATCTACCTAGCTGTTTTAATTTAACTACGATACGATTGCACTTTGTTGCATGTAATCTTATTGAGGATGTGCAGTTATCAAATACCTTAGCATGCCATTCATAAACATTTTGACCATTTTTGATTAGCGATGAATGTACTTTTCAATTCCACATTCTCTCCACTAACCAGAAATGGGATGAAATGCTAACGAGATATTTTACACTTAAATTGAGTACATGCTGTGGCCGCTTTGAAAATGAAAACCAACTTTCGCAATTTGTCTAGACGAATAGGCACTATCCGAGATTCCGAGCTCTTATTGCATCCTTTAAGTGTATCATGCCAATATTCAGTGGAAGAAGAGTTTTGTGTAATTTTTTAGCTGATCTGGTGAAATGATACTGCTAGAAGGAACACCAACTCCAAGATTAACTCTAAATATATAGGCTATTACATAGAGGATAGGACTAGCTGTTCCAAGCATGAAAGAAGATAAGTCGACCAAACAAGACTACTCTCCAGGAGCTTGCGTATCGGAAAGTTATCTAGACACATACTTGTAAAGGATGCACTCAAGAGGTTTTATGTAGCACAGAAACAAAGGGGCATTACTCAGACTTAGATTGGTGACAGGGGAGCCCGGTAACTAGGCTTGGGTACGCCTTGTGAACAGGATATTGATCAGGCTGTAGAAATTAAATAGCTGCCGTCACGCTGAAACAGCGATGAGAATTGGGTAGTTAATCAGGCCGCCACATTACTGTCGACGTTGTGGTAGCTTTCCGTCGCTGGAGATACCTAAATTTGGACTGCAAATCAGTGACATGGAAAATCCAACAATTATATATTTTTACCATTTTAACCTATGGAATAAAGGGGAAAAATCCCATTGGCCGAAAGTAGGTTGCAAAATTAGAAAATGTGGCTATTTTTCATGAAGTAGGCCTACAAGATGCACACCTTAGATTGTCATTAAATATTGGGCTGTTTAAATATGAGCAACGAAGAGTGGTTTTATTTTTCTCGCTATACCACCACATAATATCAATATTTTACAGTTTCTTGCTCTCAAAATTGTAAAGAAGCCGATAGCTGATTAGCGAGGTAAAACACCAGCAACCAGATTATAACATATTGCATTCTATATCCAGTCTATTATTGCTAATTATGTGTGGATCCGATATGATTGGTTCCCTTTGCTTTCCTTTTTTCCTCGCTTTTGCCAATATGCCCCCTTTAATGATAAGAAGACATTAAAAATGACCATAGTTTATCTTCGCATTAATGACTTAGGGAGAGTGACCGCTGTTTGAGATTTGGTTACGAGACACATAGAGGACATGCAGCAAAAATTGATTGGCCATTACGTTAAACTTATTGCAAAGGGTATATAAATAATATTGAGTCCAGCCCAAGCAAAATTTACCGAGACGTAAGCAAAAAAAGTCAAGACGTCTTTGGGAGGAACATTAGACTATTGAAGAAAATAATGGAACAGTGTGCTTCAAGTTAACGCCTTATAAAGGCAGAGATTTAGAAATTTTTCTTATAAATCCATCGAATTCGTGGAGTGGCTCAAAACTAAAAATGGGTGATAAAAACAGATACATATATTAACCTAATGTCTAAAATAAAATGATCTTATTTTGTTTTCATCCACTAAAGTGGGACTTGTATTATGGTAAAAGGTTGAGTAGATTACCAAAACGAATCACGTAGGCACTAAAACTGAGGCGCTGATGTTTTTGAAGTTAAGATAATTTTGAATCTTTTCAAATCTGAAATTCGCTTCACCTTAATTAAGGAGATAGTCATGGAAGAAAAAGAACAGTGAATAATTTAACCGAGTACTCTCAAAGTGTTATCCTCCAATGGCCCCCGTAGTGAAATACTTAGCTCTTATACAGATTTTAATTTTAAAATTATTCAACAGTTGTTAGATGGTGCATTTATTAGAGAACAATAGCTTAGCGGTTCATTTTGAATTGTTATTTTTATCAAAACCATATTTTAGTGATTTATTTTATAATTGGATTTATAATCTTTCAATTTTTGCATTAGGTTATGACTGCAGACGGGAAGGTTTTTACTTACAACAACCTATACCAGAGAGAAATCAAACTGTCATTGAAATACATCGTAAAATGCTAAATCAATAGTTCATTAACATTTGATGAAATCCAAACAACCTAAGGGAACTTTCCTTCACCCTATAAAGCTTTATGGCCTATTTTTCACAAAATCTGTAAACGAATATAGAGCCATTGAACTTCATGACACTACAAAATGTCATCATTTTAAAAGGCGCTAATGAATAATTTTAAAATATATGCTTTCGTGCTATTTTGAAGTCTCTTTTAATGATATGAAATTTCTCTATTGAGTGGAACGTGTAATTTATAAACCAGTGTTTGTGTGTTCTGCATGTATGTGATGGCGAGGGGTTTTCTTGCGTGCAGTGCCGTTCGCAAGTGTTTGGGGTCGTATCTTTCAGCTCGTTTCATTCATGCACTTCGTGAACCAACCTGCCCTGTTCCAAACAAAACGCCCAAGGCTGTTAAAGATCCTTCAGAACTTTTTAAAGATTTGAAATCAGGTCAACATGTTTTCATCCAAGGTGGAGCGATGACACCTACACATTTAGTCAAGCGTTTGCACGAGTTTGTCGTTTCTAATGATTTAAGGAATATAAAAACTGTTCATATACATACGGAAGGCGAATTCCCTATCAATGACGAAAGCGTTAAGGCGAACTTCCGTAGTGTTTCGCTCTTTACCGGTAGGTTACATATTTTTTACTTTTAAATTAGCTAAATAGGTGGCAATTGTCGCAAAGCAATCGCGTCCGGCCAAGGTGACTACGTACCGATCTTTCTTCATGAAATTCCGAAACTATTCCGAAAAAAACTGATGCCTCTTGATTTTGCACTAGTCAATATTTCACCTCCAGATCAACATGGGTTTTGCTCAATAGGATGTAGCGTTGATGTCACTAGGAGTGCATTAGAGGCAGCTGATGTTATCATCGCTCAAATAAATCCACATGTTCCACTGTGTAAGGGCGATGCTGAAATCCACATTAGCAATGTTGACTACACCATCGATGGTCCTATGTCGTTGCATGAAATGCCTGCTAGACAGAGCTCTCCTCAAGAAAAGAAAATAGCTGAGTTCATCGCCAATGAATTGGTTGCCGATGAGGCCACGCTTCAAACTGGTATCGGTTCTATCCCAGACTCAGTGCTGGCCCTCTTGAAAAACCACAAGAATTTGGGTGTGCACACTGAGCTCTTCTCTGATGGTCTGGTTGATCTTTTCAAGTGCGGTGCTGTCACTAATGCTAAAAAGAGGCTTTTCCCCGGCAAAATCGTCACTAGCTTCGTAATCGGTACCAAAAAGTCTTTCGACTTTCTTAATGACAATAAGGGGATCGACATGCGTGATATAGCATGGACTAATAACCCCTCAAATATCGCACAAAATCCTCGACCCACTGCCATTAATTCTTGTATTGAGATCGATCTAACTGGTCAAATTGTGTCGGACTCAATCGGTTCAAGAATCTACTCAGGCTTTGGCGGCCAAGTTGACTTCCTTCGAGGTGCTGCCATCGCCACCGATGGTCTGGGTGTGCCTATTATAGCACTTCAATCTGTGACCAAAAAGGGTCAATCAAAGATAGTGCCATATCTACAAAAGGGTGCAGGTGTTGTGACTACCAGGGCTCATGCTCATTATGTCGTAACCGAGTATGGTATCGCCTACCTCTTCGGTAAATCAATTCGTCAGAGGGCTTATGAGCTGATTCGAATCGCTCACCCTGATCACAGGTGAAGTTATCGATTTCATTTAGTTTATCTTTCTATTTATCTGCTTATGATTACTATTTCGTGCATTTTAGGGAGCAACTTGAAAAGGATGCATTCGAACTTCTTAAAGTTATGCCTTCAGCTGATTAAAAAACCCGACTTTGCCAAAAAAAAAAGTCGGGGAGCCGTATTTCTGGTATAAAAATAAACTGGGTTTTGTTAACAACTTTTGTATTGTACTATGGGTTTTTTAAGGTCACTAGCATTGTCAACTAGGTCCTGCCAACGAGCTGGTTTTCGTTTGACTTGTTGATTACAACGTGGGGTCTGTCAGAGCGTGTGTTTTAACGGGTTAGAGAAGTGCCCTATCAAAATAAATCAGGTTACTCGGGTGGGTTTTCGTTTGTGGCGTGTATGTGGTTTGCCGCTACTCAATTGCATATTGGGATTTGTTTAGTGCCATCGATTGGGGCAAAAGCGGGTTTGATGTGAGCGGGCATTGTGTTTGACACGGCTTTGATCCCGCCTGTCCATGCTGTTTGACCGGGGAAATGTATCACTGTTCGTGGGGTACCGCAGTGGACAATATCTTTGAGGTAAACTTAGGGTTCGTATTACTGAGAGGATTAATTAATGACACCACATGGCCTCCGACGCGAGTCGTGAAACAGCAAGGAATAAGTAGGTATTCTCGTGTGATTTCGGTAGATTCCATTAAGTCACTGAAGTACAAACACTGGATACAACGGTATTCTCAGCTTCGAGTGACTAAGGTTCCCTCACACTGACGAGAATTTGTGTTCAGTCAGTTGTGAATACCTACGTGAAAGCACATTCGGGCGAATAAACGCCCCAGCGCACTGTAGAACTTCCTAGCAGAAATTGTCGTTGATTATTGATTCATGAAACCTAAATCCACTACAAATAAAAAATATTATCTGAGCAAGCCTTATAGATAGCATAAAAACCCACTGTAAGATAAAGTCGTAATATTACCATATTCACTAACGACCATTGATACTACATCTAATCAAATTCCGTTTGCAATAACACCGATTGGTTCTCTAAAATTCTAGCTTTTTAAACCATGTAAACATTTTGAATTAGCAAATAATGCAGCCACAGTTACTTTTTGGATCGGTACCCACAATTTGGCAAAGGTAATCACTTCCTGGTAGGCTTCAATCTAAGCACAGACATACCGGCGTATGGTACCGAGAGACATGACTTGGGTAGCCGCATATCTTGCGATGTCTGTTTCAATGGTCTCTTTTTCAAAATATTTTTATAGGTACTATGCAATGCAGAACCCATGTTGGAAGGAATTTTTATAGTTTGTAATTGTTTCGGTGGGATTTTATCATTTTAAGTTAATATGAAGATCGCACTGAAATCACCATCCTAGAGTTAAAGTGATTTAAGTAAACCAAAGCTAAAACAAAGTAATTCAATATCATCTAAATATTTTAGGAAAACATGGTAAACTAATCTTAGTATCGCCATGACTCACTTGCAAGTATTTTAAAGAACGGCAACTCTGCAAGGAATATTCCATTGATTAAACTACCTTATATAAACAATTCTCCACCACAGCTTCATTCTCGGTACTATGAGTTTAGTAATAATTCAACTGCTAAGGATTTGGTACTGAATGAAAGACCATTACTCTACTAGCTTCGATGCAGTGTGGTTACGGACACTAGCATTATAATGGGAGGATTTTTAGCGCTAATATGATTGTGGAGAATTCGATAAAAGGATTATCTCCTCTCACTAGCTGTTTTTTATAAAGCCCTACTCTCGTTTATGACACCTAGAATATGAAAAACATCACAGATTATTAAGTTTGAATATCAAATTGGTTCTATAAGCTTGTATCTAATTGGAAAACTCACCACTATTTAATTTGAATTTTCAGCTCTAAATGAAACAATTAATTTATGACTTTCCTTATTTTCCAACCAAATACATTTCAAATGACAAAACTTGAGCCAAAAATAGTATCACTAAGCTCTAAAACACCCTGAGCTTCAGAAGCTTAAATCCACAACATTTATCAGTCACAATCTAGCCATTTAGACAACGAAATCTTGTGATCCAAGTATTTAGAGCCGTGTTTTTAACCTCGATTTCTGAAAGATTGTAATTTCAAACTGTTAAGATTTGTTTACAGGCAATATTTAGAATAATGAATAAATTATTTAACAACCCCCCGATCTCCGCTTTCTACTCCAATTCTCTAATCCCATTTGTACCTTCCTCGTAAGGAATGAAAAAGTGATAGATTAAGATAGGGTTGATAGACAGGGAAACTGAAGTAAAACGAGTACTCCGTTAACAAAACAACTACATTAAAAGAATAACCATTAATACTGTCTTCTAATCGACTCTTTGGATTTGTTTCAAAGGGTGCTATTTCGATTACTACTTTCGTAGGGAAAGAAGTAAAATGTTAATTAAGCTTCAGAGACTCGTTTTACCGATTCAGAAATTAAACTTAACCCTAAGTCTAGCATTTCAAAGGTCTCTAGGAAGCTGGTATTTATTTCAAATTGTGCATGCTTGTCGGTGTCACAACCATACATCCTACGATGTTGGATCGAAAGCTTGAGGAATTATGTCATAGAGGTAAAATTCTCAAGTTTAAATTAGCTGAATAAGGAGAAGTCACAGAACTAGACAGCGTTAGTGTTCATATTTTGGGTCAGCTCGACTAAAGTCATAAATGTGGCGGAGCAGCCAGTGAATTTGTAACAGCCGGCGAGTAGTCACCTATTAGGGGGTGCCTCGCCTCTAATGTCTGTTTACTGGGCCTTAATTATGACAAAGAAGGCAGAGCTTCCTCACTAGTCTAGGTACACGTATTTCCAGGAAAATGGTTTGATGCAGAATGTCTTTCCTCAACCTTGGGTATAATTAAAGCTCAACGAGTGATTTTTTACATGTTTCATTTTTCAATCGATCCGTTGTTTGCACACTGTTCTTTCATGGTATAAAGTAAGGTGAGTCAAACATTTTGTGGGATTTGTCAAATAGGGATAGAATAAGCAATTAAATAATTTAAAACATATCACCTAGCCTCTAGCTATATGCAATCAGTTTCATGCAAGCCTCTGTTCTGTTCAGACACCTTTCACCAAGGAAAACAAATCTCTCGAGGTAAGTTTGAATATCAGATTTGTGTCTAAACCCGAATAAAAAGGACAAATTGCTGAGTCCTTGGAGGACGTTTATTGATCACATACTCTACAAAGGACTATAGCCAACAAGAGGATTGAATTATTCAAGGAAGGAAGAGACGGCTCTAAAGAAGACGAACCTCAAAAACAACGAAGACACCGAGGCTGCCTAACATTTAATTGAAAAGTTCGGTGAATAACTTTCCTTGAAAGACACTTTTTCAATTCAAATTTATAATTAACATAGACTGAGCAAACCGTCGGTAGGATAAGTACCTAAGCGTTGCGATGGCCTGAACAATAGAATCCTCAAAGTGATCCTTCCTAAAAAAGTTGTTGAACAAAGTGGGAACAGGCGAAGAGTGATTTCTGGTGGCAAAATTTATCACCGGAGAGGAAGCTTGGAATTCATTATGATCTTGAGTCTGAAAACGAAAGCAATGACTACCCCACGTTGATCTTCAAGTTCGATTCGCAAAATTCGACCCCAAAATTATGAATGCGACTTTTGAGTTGGATTCAGAGGATGTAATACTTGAGTTACAGAAGTACATCGCGCAGAGATTTAATGAAGTTAAAGACTCTGATAAAAAAGGAAAGGGAACCTTCGTGATGGGATTCTGTTGCTTCATCAAGACGATATTGTATCAGTAAATTCTTCAAAAGTTGCTCAAGATGTCTCGCAATTTCCATCGGGAGCTCCTCCTCGCACACACCACCTGAGAGTATAGTCCCCATTTAGCTCCATCAGAATTTTTCCTTATCCCAAAACTCAAAGAAAATCCTACGTAAACCCATGTGTGCAAAATAGAAGAAGCAAAGCGTTGGGCCACTACTTGGCTCCGATAAAGTCCCCTAGAATTCCTCGAAGACGATTTACTTCGCAGCTGGAAAAATCGACCAGAAAGTGCATTGGCCTGAGTGTCAACTGCGCTAAGAAATAGGTACATTTGTATTCTTTTATAAAATTAATTAACTTCTTACAAATCGCATGTATAGCCAGCTTAATTCCGAGAACACAGGTTTGCCACTAGTTAGATATCTAGTGTAATATCATTTTTTGTGCTATTATGTATAGCCAGCTAATCTGCTGAAATAGCTGTGCTTAACGATGTTGGTATGTGCCAAGTGTATCACCAGTTGGTGTGCGTAGTCAAATACCTTTTCTACTTGTTAGTTCACTTAAATTCTGCATTCTAATATACTTGACGTACTTCGACTATAATATTCGGGGCTATTTTTCCATGACATGAGTTTATATGCATTAAAGCATTACGCTTCCTTAATCTTCTATAAATAAATTTCGAGTGGTTCAATATACATGACTTCACTCGCTTTTAGAGATTTTTTCCTGTGGACTAAACATTAAATAATTCCTGATTTGATTTAGGGACTGAGCAAGCCTTCGGTACTATTAAGTGTAAAAAATCTGCTCATGTTTACAATGCGGCACCCTTATAGATGACGGTTTCAGAACATTGATTTTCGTATTCGGTCGTAAAATCCCGGAATTGACCTCCATTCTGGCCCAGCTCATAGCTCTATTGGACAATCGAAAAAACCTCCAGAAACTGTCTGATGCTTTCACAAGGCGTCAGAGTAGCCTTGAAGACTGGCGCTCAACGCGGGTGGCTCCCTGCACAAGGTGAGAAAGACGCCGAATCGACCCACATACCAGGCAAGCTCCTCGAAGAGTGTCAGCCACAATTTTCCATCATCCACTACTCTACCGGTTTGTAGCTATTAAAGTGACTGTCTGTTTTATCGGAATCGTCCCAATCGTCAGCACTAACGTCGGAACTGCAAGCAAATGGGCTACAAGGATAGTAGGTGAGACGAAAGTGATAAAAGAAAGATCACTTCAAGGCCCTGATATGGACGCGAAAGGTTGCAGTCTTACGGAATCCGGGCGTCTCAACTGGTGAGATAGGTCACGGTAGATATTAGTAATTGCCCGATTCGGCCTCAATTAGACAGTCTCTGAAAATAGCCTTATTTTTGCGAACGTATGAATAAAGCTCAGAAGACCGAAACTGGAGCAACTGAAAATCAACGTATAATTTTTTGGTTTTAGAAGTCATCGGAATATTTGTTTTAGCTAATTCCCAAAACACCTGTATATCAAATAACGTTAGAACTAGTCCGATTGTCCGGTAAAAAACTGAAAAATCGATTAGAAGTGCACTTTTGAAGTATATACATGTTTGCCAATTAACATTATAATGGGCTATTCAAATAATGAAAGTGGACTTGTTATAGAAATTTGGGGGTGGGGGGGTGAATGTATATTTATTTCTGTGTATTTCATTACTGAGCATCAAACATACGGTAAAGCAAAATCGCAGGGTTAGCTATGTGTTATTTGCGACTGCTAAACTGTAATTTAAAGTTTATAACATCTAGTTATTTAAACCTTGTCTTAGCGGTAAAGTTCGTAACAATTTTCCTTTTAACTAAACATATAAATGTGCTATCGTTTGAATATTTAGTTATGTAAAAATCAGAGTAAATGGCTTTTTTGAATAAAGCAAACTAAATACATGGTTTATTTGTTTATCTGCGTCAACTTCCATTTAAAGGTCTGTTGCACGGTTTTCAACAATTTCTCCATTAGGGCTTTTTGCCTTTTTGTATCGCGCAAGGGGTAGTTACACAACATTGCACCCTCCGTATTAATTTTGAAAATGTTCACTAATCCGTTGTTATTTTTGACCCACCGAAATGGTTTTTATCATATCTAACTATATGAATCAGTATTGATCGGATTTTATGGCAAAATATATGACCAGCGACCATCGAAATGCCAAATGCATCTAATTCACCGTCGAATAATGTCAAAATATCTAGTAAATTACTTCAAATACAGGTTGAAATGCTTGATTCGTCCCGTCAGCATTTCCAGTTATCCGTACGCATCCGATATTTATAGAGATATTTATTGATTGTAAATTTTTATTTGCTTGTGAGATTAAATTTGGCTATATAATTCTGTAGCCTCGATCATCGGGTCAAGATCTCTTTTCTGCTCTTTTGGAACGAATCGGTGCTTTCGAAGTGGATTATTTTGATTTGGAGTATATCAACAAAGAAGGCAATACGGTACGGAACCTATTGTCTTAACAACTTTTTAGTGTTGGCTAGATCATCTCAAACCTCTGTGCAAACAGCATAATGCTGATAAGGAGTACGTATTTACATTTTGTGTTAAATTTTACGCTCCCTTTCCAAATTTACTGGATGATGAATACACACGGTAAAAAATCGTTGATTGGTTATCTCGAAATTTTGAAGGTACCTGTTTGCTCTCCAAATCAAACGAGATTTGTTACGTGGTCAGCTTATATGCAGTGAAAACACAGCTGCTCTCTTAGCAGCTTTTATAGTGCAGGGTAGGTTCTTTTATTCTTTGAATACATTGTGTTTATACTCATAATAATTGGAATATTCGGAAATTGAGTAAATTTAGCGGATTCTCTTAATTGACGGGTTTTGGGGGATTAGATTTCATACAGCATTTTGTTCTTTGGAAAGAGATTATTGCATTTGGCAACTAGATACAATACGATTTCTGTACATATAGTACCGGTATTTAACATGATGTAGGGGAAATGGGGGATTTTCTGGAAGATACCTTTGTTGATCGATCTTACCTCGACGGTCGTCGACTGGTTCCATCTACCACTCCTGAATTTCTTGAAAAAGTTATGGAGTGTCATCGAAGCCTCATGTGAGTGCCCTAAATCACTTGATCAATTATCACTTTGCTAGAGCTAAGTTACTACTTTGTCTTTTAGTGGCCAAACTCCTACTGAAGCTGATGCGAGTTTGCTCGATACTGCACGGAAAGTGGAAATGTATGGAATTCGTTTGAAGTCGGTCAAGGTTAGCTTGTTACTGTCTATTTATCGCAAGCTGACATATTTCAAGCAAATATGTTAATATGATGCATAAATTCTAGCCTGTTACATTAGCTCGCGAAGGGAAATGCAATTTTATCGGGCTGCTGGGGGCCTACGTTCACAGTTCTTTTAATAATGTATACCTATTTCTAGATGGTATATGTTCACACTTTTGCTACTAGGTTAGATGTTGATTGTCCAAGTTTTCTCACGGAACATGACACGATAGTTCCAGACCAGTCAGTTCTGCTGTTTATTTTGAATGGTTTATGCATCTCTTCAGAACTCGAAAATTAGGGTTTATCAGCTATATATCCTCCTACTTTGCTTTAATGTTAACTGTATTTTATTGGGACGCACAATTATATTGCCATCTGGTAGGTGGATTGAATAGTGTACTCCAGTTGATTTAATACGGCTTAGTGCGAATTTAAATAGAAGAAATAACCTCAGAAAGATTTAGTAATACTGCGTAAATCATGACGATGTGCTAGCTCTTAACCCTTTGAAATCATCATCTAACCATTGGTGTTTATTTCATAAGGTTTAAGCTCGAAGGTTGTTTTACGAGAATACAAGGGACGTTAAAATAGGTGTGAAGTTTCCCATCTTCTCCGAGACCTTTTCATCACAGCATGAGCTTTATCGAGTCTGTTGTGTAGGCTTATCATTAAGTCTCCAAAAATTACTTAAGGCGACAAGTGAAGGTTGACAAACTACAATTAACTCATAGGCTCGCGACAATCTAAAATTCCAGATCGTAGAGTCGTTCTTTAGAATTTCACCTCATATTGATGTTTTTAGGCCATCAATTCTCTCTGAGTGGATCTAATATTCTTCTTGACCAGTCACTTAACAAAGCTTTAAAATGCTACATCTTCACGATACTCAGTTGAAATTCAGGGACTAACTTGATGCATATAAATAAGGTGTGGAACGGAGAAACGGCTCTGAAAGTTTCGTATAAAAGTATGTTGTTTTGTCTTTCTTAATTTTGCTTCCATTCTAAAATATCTGTAGTTAATTTTTAATTTGATCTATGAAATTAAATCATGTCTTTTTCAACCGGGTATTATGGTGGTTTGAGTTTGCCTCTAGAGCCTCTACTAGGCCAAGCCGTACCACGGTGATGGTTATATACGTACATTTTCCACAACATACTATTTGGATACATTTAGGGCGTCGACGGGGCGTCAATGAACTTGGCCGTCTCCCATGCTGGTCTCTTTGTCTTCCAAGGCTTCTCCAAAATTAATACATTCTCCTGGGCTCGGATCCGCAAGCTTAGCTTCAAGCGCAAGAAATTCCTTATCAAACTGCATCCCGAAGGCTATGTGAGTAGAAACTTTCGAAACTCAAAAAACAGCTCGAGATGACGTCACTTTGGTCAAGAGAGCTACTAAGTTCCCGATAAACCAGAAAAGAACTTCAAAAAATCCAATGTTTTCGTAGTTGGCATGAACTATATAGCATTCGCCTGATGAGTTATGCTGATTTTTCGGGCCTATTTGTGATGGCAATTCTTAACGTATGTATGAGAACTTGGCCTTATTTTACATTAAAATATTGTTAGCCGTGTAATGGAAAGATTTTGGTCAGTAAATTAACCTGATCATCTCAATAAATTCTCACTTCGTCAGTTCATGAGTACATTTATCTGCACTGAATACCTGGCTCTGAATGCACTAGGGTTCGGCCATGAAAACTGCTGTGATTCGTAACGCTTCCCTTGATTTGCCTAATTTTAGGATGCAGTAGAGTTCTTCTTCGAGTCGAGGAACGAGTGCAAAAGTTTCTGGAAGCATTGCATCGAGCACCATGCCTTCTTTCGTTGCCAGCCTGTAAAGTTAGGCAAAAATGCCCCTCATGTGTAAGTTAACTAGTTTTCCCGTGATTTCTGTCGTGGGATTGATTCGGTAACACAGCAGAATATTGTTCACCATAGGAAATTTGATAAGTTTAAAATTAAGATGATCTAGGATAAGTATTTGGTTAATAATGCAAATCAGAAACCTAGTTCAATCCCCTACTGTCTTTGTAGGGTGCCTTTATTTGATCAATCCTGTTTAGAAAATGTTAAAAAACAATTTAAGCACTAGCAATAAAGCCCTAACTCTAAAAGTTAGCAAACTAAAACTGTAATGGAGTCTGTGAATACATATTCACATTTTTACTGGATCATAAGAGTTTTAGCAGTCGTATAAGTCCTCCTCGACGGCATTAAATTAGGAATGTGTTATGGAACAGCACCTCAACATCTACGGGTCAAGTGCACAAAACTCCTAGCAGGGGAGGCGTATGCAACCCTTCGCAGCAGAGTTTGTCTGCAGTCTCCTGCGACGCAAACTCTGCGAACTACCAGCAGCTGCAGTCTACATCGCAGGCGGTGGTGACGCCAGCGAGGAGTCTGCCACTGACAGGGCTCGACGGAGCAGGCATCGCAGCCGCCACACTAGGCCCATCCTTCGTTCAGCTGCCCCTTGGCACCGACTGCGGTTCCCTGCGCTATCCGCATCGCTTCATGCTCGTGATGTCGCGCCGCTCTGAAGCCTCTCTCGGTCACTCTGTTGGCGCTTCCATCGCTACTCCAGCAGGCGCGGCGAGTCCCGGGAGTGGATTCCTTGTCATGCTTCCCACTTCTACAACCGACCACCAGCAACAGAACGCCTGGCTTTCTGCTCTACAGCAGCAGCGTCAACAAAGACCTTTCTCTCCCATCGATAGCAAGGGTGAGCGCCCTTCTAATTTTACCGACTTCTTTTCGTTTCATTAAATCACTTCGTGTTGTGTGGCCGAATTCAACGCAGCATATCTTATCTACTTATCAATATCACCATAGTACAATAACTTGTTATTCTCGATTTGAATAAAGACTACACTTTGTTGATTGGAACTGAAAAATATTGTCAAGTGTTGCTAGTTATTATTTATATCTAACATGCTCTTATGGCCGAAAGATTTTAAGCTGGACATTTGAATATTAATGTAGAAATTCTGTTGCAGTTCACCAAATTCCTCGTTCAAATTATTGACTTTGCTTTCATTACTATTCTGTGTACTGTGTCAACGCATTTGTCCACTAATACCCCAAAGTGACAAAAAAGGTATCATATATGGGTGAGGTAGGAGTTGGTTGAGCCTACACGCGGGTCGTCATAACCAGTGCATTTTGCTCGTGCAGCATAACATTGTGTCAAATTGTGTGCGCGCAGAGTCGGCCTATGCGACGCTGCAGATGAACACGCAGTCGGCACCTAACGGCGGCGCCCCGCAGGATGCCGTGGGGGGCTACGCACAGGTGCTATCCCCCGCCTCGCTCCCCTCTGCTGCCTCCGGTCGCCTCGTCTACGTTGACGCCTCCACTGGTAAGGTAAGTTGCTGCTAACGCTTCATTGCCTCTCTATCGTCGTCCTTCCTGCCAACTCAGTCATTGATAGGCTCCCTCCCCACCTCAGCCCCTGTCCCTAACGCGTCTTTGACCAAGCCTTTTTTGTAGAAGGTGCCATCTCTGCGGTGAGTCGGGGCGCACGCACCCCACAGTTATCCGACAGTGCGCGTCTTACTCATTAAATGTCATGTCCCTTGACAGTTTTCTTTTTCTTTGGGTAATTTGAGGTGTCTATCGTTCATTAAAATATGATTGTGATGGTTCAACGATGTTTGTTGAATGCAGAAACATTGTGATGCTGTTAAATTGCTTGTACTGGCTTCTTTACAGTTGATCCCGGACAGGCAGTTGTTAACGATGCCGCACCCGTCGTTATGTATGCGAAAGTGTTTGGGCCGCGACGGATCGGCAGCGACCTCACAAGCACCCACAGTGGCCAATTCGTCTGTTGTTGGGGATACTAAGACCAGTCAGGGTTCGCAGGATCTCGCTTCCCTTCTGCCCTTTCCCCGTCGCCAGGCCGTCGGTCCCCTCGCAACTTCCACAGCGGCCCCTCTTGCTAGCAGCAGTCTACCCCAGCTGATTCGCACCCACCCGCACGGCCCACCACCTCCCGCCCCGCAGGTAGGTTAGCCAACTCACGCGTTGCCCTGCCAAAAACTTGTCCAATTCTTACCATAGAAAGAAAATGAACTCAGGTGTTGTGCTGTGACAAAATCTTGAAAATATCAGCTCACTTGATTTGTTAACACCAGAGTGCTATGTTAATCATATATCGTGTTTTATTTGCAACATTCGAACTCTATCTTATAATTCCTTCTATCCTTTTGACTAACTTACCGGTTCTCAAATGCCCGATAGGCTCATTTTTCAATCATCGGATAATAGCGTGTGCTTCATTATTGGGAGCCTATTACAAGTTTGCGGATGCTGCTTCCTTATTTGTAGCGTAGGGATAGCGTACACCCGAGGGAACGACAACTGTCCTCAAGTACCCTGGATTCGGGAATCACTTCGAAGTCGGCCTCCCTCTCGCGCCCCTCCTTCGAGGCCTCTGGTGTGGACGAGGAGAACGAGAACAAAGCACCCGTGTCACCGGCGCCGCTACCCGAGGTGGAATTGGATGATCCGGACCCAGTGCATCCATTCCCCTTCAACGTGATCCCGGGCTCGGAGCTGGACTTCGCAGCGCGCCGCTCCCTCCAAGCTTCCTGCCTCTCTCTGGCCACTCGCTCACTCCGCTCCTCTTGCCAGAGCCTCCTCCACACCGATTGCGAGGTACTCCCAGCTGGGTTCCTCTAATTTTGGGCCCTGCCCTAGCTCATTAACCTCTTCCCACCCCCATGTTCAGTGCATGTAATTTAAAGGCCTTTGCATTTATGAGTAAGTTGGAGATGAATTAATGCTCTTCTACCGGTTTCTTGGTTAATCTATGGACTTTACATTGTAACTTATATGCTGTAGTACATTATGACTTAGTGGTGGTACTCAATATTTGGGTAATGCGAAGTATAAGTAGAAGACAAAAGTCTTATGAAGCACTTTCTCACATTTGACGAAGGACATGAGAGGTCACGAGGATGGCGAAGTAGAAAAAAATCAGTTGGAAAGTCCGTCACTATCACGGAACCACTTCACGTCGCGGAGCGCGAGTTTGCATCGACCGACGGTTCGACGTGGACAGGGTTCGAGTGGGGTGGCAGAAACTTCGACTCAAGACGATTTGGCGACGTGGCTGGCGAACCGGGGCTCTATGACGGGCAGCGGAGACGCGGCCTCGGGGTCAGCCACTTCTCGCAGCCTCGTGTCTCTCAGCACTGCAGCCTCGAAGAATCACGCATGCGACGACCGTTTTTCGCGCTCTTCTCGACGTAACTCGGTCTCCGGCAGCATTCGCAGTCATGTCAGTTCTTCAGTTACACCAACCGCGCTCTCTCATTCCTTTTTACTACAATGACTTCGGAAATGATTGAAATAGGATTAACTTACATTGTTCCTTTTTCCTAGGTGACTATGAAACAGATTAACTTGAAATAAGTGTTGGGGCTCTAGGGTTGCGTTTTGGAGACTATAGCACTAGCGCTTATGGAAAAAAACAAAGTGGAAAACATTATTCCATCTATTTGCACCCTATACTCGAAATCACATCCACAGTCGATGCTCCAACCTCATGCTTTCATCCGTTCATGTAAGTATTGGTTTATATTGGCTCAAGGAAGCATCTGCTCTAGATTTCCGGTACCACCACAAACAACTCATTAGGCTGTTTGGTTTCTTGACTTTCAAAATGCGCTTAGAATCGAAACACATTCTACAATAACTCCACGTGTATTCTATGACTCCTCTTAAGGTCGTCTGCGCTTTATTCCCTAACGAAGGGTATATCTGTGGTCTTTGATGATTTTTGTTAGTTAATGGATTCTGACCAACGTTCAGGCTCGGAAAAATTGAGCCCTATTATCAAATCTCTTTTTGTACACTTTAGCCACAAGCTCTTTCCAGTGTTGCCTTTCAACTTCTGCGCGAGCTGACCATGACGGAACGAACGTACAAGAAGGATTTGGATGTTGTCTGCGAGGTATGAACCCAATCACTTCAACCACCAATTTCCGAAATCCTTTTAGTTTAGCAATTTGTTAGTGCTTTTCACGAGGCTCTGGCATGTATTTTACCTAGCTGCTGAAAGTGCGTGCTCATCCTAATGTGATTTGACCTATGTGATGCGTTGCAGTATTTGTTTCATAAAGTTCTCGAGAAAACGATAGACCTTCTTAGTTTACCTCGGTACCAATGATGCCTTATTATGTCTTCTCAATGCTGCTAGTTCGTTTGCATACTTTTGGAAAATGACATGTATTGAATTTGAATTATTCTGTACTCGTTAGCAAGCGCTAAAATTGGTGCTCAAGCAGTTCTTGGGCTAATGTTTGAGACCTCAAAGTTCCGTTAATCCACACAACTTCCTTTGTATTTTAATTGCCTAGATTGTAAGTGCGTATTGCTGAAGTGATTTGCGCTTTTTCATTGCGATTTAGCGTTACGTAACCTAATTTTCTCCCCATCCGCCTACTACTTATCTAGTCCCTTGGGCTTTCCCTTAACCCTCTTCCTTCCTTCCTTTCATCCCTCGAATTTTATCAACTCCCTGAGAAATACGTCATTCCATGAAAGTTTCCTTATTATGTGAGATCATGCAAGTTGTCATTTCGGCCCACATGAACATGGATTTAGATTTTTCCTAAATCGGAAGGGTTCACGATCAAGTCAAGTTATATTAAGCTCAATCGATTAATAAATGATACGAGACTACGCAGTCTCCCTTTGGGGACTATCAGTGCATTCCTCTCAATTTCTACGAACTAGATGTTCCAACGCCCCCTAAACTTGTTGATAAGGGTATTCGGTCGTCGTGCTGCGCTTTGAAAATCATTCCACCAGTCTGACTCGGTGATCTTTTTCGAAGATACCCATCACATTTCCTTCACGTTGTCAAGGCGGTATTTCTAAAGCTCATAGATCTCAGTGCTTATACCTTGAGCACAAAGTTACTGACGTATGTTGAAATAGTGCATTATTGCTTGTTCTTAGTCGGAAAACTTTTCCGGATGATCCAGTTGCTTTTATTATCTGCAGGGTTTTCGGGAGGCCGTGTCTGAGGAGTCGAGGAACTCTCCAGCAGTGCTTACAGTCACGTCGAAGCTTTTTGCTCTACTGGATCCAGTGCGCACGCAGGCGGTGGACTTTTTGCGCGAACTGGAGCTGCGCTACGGCGCCTGGTCGTCACGAGTGGAGAGCACCTCGCGCCACTGCCAAGCGGGCGCTACAGCCGGCGCCTCCACACCGTCGTCCAGCGGCGCTGTCAAGGCGGGGACTATGTCCGCTGATGGGTCTTCGGCCTCGGTGGGCCCCGTCACCGACGCAGACTCCGCTGCACCCTTTACTCCTATTCGCATTGGGGATCTCTTTGTCACAAACTTAAGGATGCTCCAGGTAGGTTGTTGCAACTATCTTTCATATTGTAGTATTTTACTCCACAAAGTCCCTTTCAATGCAGGTGACGGTATTTGCAATATGCTTTTTTAAATACCTCGGTACTGTTCTCATTGCCATTTTTAGACGCAACTTAGCCTAGAATGTGAGATTTGTTCTACCGCAAACTCGGTGGTGCGGGGTTTAAAATATGGGCAACTAGCATGATGATAATTTCATTACACAACAGAAAGTGGCTTAACTTCTTGAGGGCAGTGAGTTAGTTCTTGCATATCCTACCAATGGTTTGTGAAGAAGCCTCCGTAAAGCTTTGGTATGGTTCAGATTCAGCGGCTGATGTGTAGACCAATTAGCGGTAATGGGAAGGGAACTTCATTTTTATTTAGTCCTATGGTGAAGGCTGTTGTGCATCCTGCACCACTCACCAATGACTACTTCGGCTAGTTTATATTTAAGGTCCTCATTGCGGACTAATCAGCGTATGAAATATCCTTTAAAGGCTCTGGTGCAAATGTTGAAAGCCCCATTTTGTTATTTAAGCCATGTGTACGGATCCAATTCTAAAGATCAGCATACTAATTCAAACTTTCGGGAATCGTTAAACTACTACGCATTGCCATTGAAGAATTGCTTTGACTGTTCAGCTTTTGACGTTTCTGGGATACAAATTAATTTACGAGTCAACCACTATTTAGTAGTGTTACTCAGCTTGGTAACTGATTTCACTGTCAAAGTAAATTATAATTGTTACAATTTTGAATGCTATAGCCAACTCCTCTGTGAGTCTTTGTAATATTCCGTCTCGAT
Source organism: Anomotaenia brevis (assembly GCA_030710315.1). Lineage (NCBI taxonomy): Eukaryota > Metazoa > Platyhelminthes > Cestoda > Cyclophyllidea > Dilepididae > Anomotaenia > Anomotaenia brevis. The sequence continues at coordinate 239,320 of JAUOZQ010000067.1, read as the reverse complement.
ATGTAATGAATTTGTCACTTATTTTAAAAACCGTACCATAAACTGTGCCTAGTATTATGAATCATTGTCAATTTGTAACAAGTATCTCCCCTTGAACTACGGGTCTAAAGATACCTTTGGATTTCTTTCATTACTGTTGACCTTCAATTAACTTTTTGTGAAACACTTCTTTCGACTACACGTTTGTGAAGAATCCTTTTTTCCAAAGGATTCGGAATGGGCATTTAAGTTGGTATCTAAGGTCTCTTAACAACCCATATGTATGTGATTGGCATTTATGCTTGAACCGCCAACTGCGAATCAGTGCACGCTCTGGCATTAAATACCACGTAGTGATGCCAATGAAATCACCCAGAGTTGAGCAAATCTTCTAAACCGAAATGTCACAATTGACTTATTTTTACTCATTTTAATGTTGTGTTTGGTGTTTGTGGTAGTGATGGTGGTGGAGAAAACTCGCGGAGGTCCATATTTTAATTTGATACTCAATTCCAAACTTATTAGGTACTGTGGAATCGGACGATTTTTCGATTCCATTTTTTGATCTGCCACCAATCAACCAAACGTAAGATGTGGGGTTCTCGTGTACGTGCAGTTAGCAAAGTACTCGTGAAAACAAAAAAAGATTACCAGTTGATCTTTAGCAAATGGACATCGAAAATGGGGGTATTCCTTTACCCGTATAAAGGCCGCTTTTCCTTTTATTGATTGAACAGTTTCTTATCTGAAAGCTATGAGTATGAGATTGTTTCTCCAATATTCGATAGTAGCAAAATAAATAGTCATTCTTAAATCCTCTTTTGGTGCCGTTCACGCCACCATGCAAACTTTCTATCACCGAAACCACTTTGAAATGAAGGTTGCTGCTTCTTTCCTTTTTACCTTAATGCAAATGCACACTTCTGGTATATCTGTGTACTTAACTCTCATTAAATTGGCTCGCACTTAAAAGCAACGGAGTTATTTGCTTTGATTTAAATTTTTTAGCTTTATCGGTCGTATTTGCGTGAAACAGAATGCCTCATTGCCGACTTGGAGTGCCTTGTCAGGAGTCGGCCGTCGTTCCAATCCAAAGTGCAGTCTTTCGAAGCTCTCAAATCCTGCTACTTGCCCTTATACGCCTTCCTGCTGAAGCCCATGCACCGTCTTCTTCAGTATCGATCAGTTCTGGAGCGACTCATGCGCCACTACAGTGAATCAAACATTGATATGCAGGATTCCCGAGGTATTGGTTTCCCGAGAATAATTTCAATAAAGCCTAGTTTACTTTTTTCGGCCCCCAAAGTGTATTGGAGTTATCGTGTTTATTGTCTGTTTATATTTGTCAGCCTTCACCCCACGCATTAACTTTTTGATACATTATTCACATTGCCAAAAAACTTGACATCAAACTACTGCAATACGATATCCTACGGTGATTTTTAAATGCATTGGTCCTAGTCAAAGCCTTTAATTTCAACTTATCTTAATGACAAACCTCTCTAGAGTATAGCCCTATACCTTATGGAATTAACTTCCGCGGTCACATGGCTGTACGCATTTAACACTGGAGTTAGAACAATGTGCAGACTTTTAGTAATTGCCTATCAATCACCGATAGGTAGTTAATAAAGGTAGCACTTGGATTACATACTTTAGGCATTAATAAGACCTTCCTTACTACGGCCATATGTTCAAAAGCCCTACAATGTCAATGACGGCTGTGCATTAGTTTTGGAATACTATCAATAAATTCTTTTCCCAGTGTGTTAAATACCTATGCCTTGAGCACACTTTTACTTTTTAACTGGTACGCCTGCTTGAGGTCGATCGAGCCCGACCAAAGGGTTGTAAATTTGCACTTCTCGCTTGCGTCGGTTTCAGTGGCTCACGCACGCTTACTGGACACAATCCAGTCGCAGTGGGATAGCTATAAGCGCTGCGAGAACCTCTACAAGTCGCTGGAGGTGGAGCGGGACCTAGTGGGCCTCGGCAGCGTGCAGACAACGGCCCAATCGAATGGTGGTGAGGAGAGACAAGGTGGATGGCTGGCCGCGCGCTCACGCCAGTTCATCCGTGAGGGTCTCCTCCAGAAGCTCTCCAAAAGGGGCTATCAGCAACGCATGTTCTTCCTCTTCTCCGACCAGCTCATTTATGCCAGCCGCACTAACGCCGCCTATCTTCAATTTAAGGTATTTCTTGCTCTTGTCATCTTCAACCACTCGTCACATAGGCGGCCTTTTTGCACTCTTCCCTTTGTAGTGGAATTCATGCAAAAATATTTCACATTCACGATGTGAAGATCCCTCTGCATGTGTTTATTTTGAATTCCCAGACTATACAATGATGTTTAAATGCACAGTGTGAGCATATGTTCCTCGCACCAGATAAAAGGTTTTCGTACGTCTTATAGCAGCACTATCAACATGGCTTGTTGAATGTACAAGGTAATCATTGAAAGAACCAATGGGTAGCCCAATAATAGCTTGAGATGAAACCTAGTCTGGTAAGACAAAGTGGCCAGGTCTTTATTTCATGAGAGAAGGAATGACGTGTGAGTGAGTGTTTTTGATTGTTTTGTGGGAGTTCGTAGTGTACGCCCTTGTGCTGCAGGTCCACGGCCAGTTCGCACTGCACGAAGTGATGGTCGAGGAGGCGGGCACAGCAGCGGCGGAGGCACTGAGCTTCACCGTGTACGCGGGTTCGCGGTGCTTCGTGGTCGCGGCGTCCTCGGAGTGGCAGCGCGACCGCTGGCTTGAGGACATCTCGCGCGCAATCCTCGCTGCTAAGTCCTCCCCCACCGCCGCCGCCGCCTCTGCTAGCTCTGCGCTCCCACCGACCCCGTCCTCTTCCACCGCCGAGGTCGACGACGACTCCAAATCGGAGCCATCCGGTGTGTTCTTTCACACCTTTTCTTGAAACCACAATTCGTCTTTACCTTTTTGTTACGTCAACAGATGCCGTGGTGGTACACCTTACCATGCCAAGTGTAGACTTGCTCAGCTAGCTACCCCCTAAGAAACACTACACTGACAACTTATAGTATTTCAATAACCACATTTATTTTAACGAAGCTCAGGGCCTTGGCGCATTTGTCCTTAGTTTGTGTTAGTTACAACTACTGTCAGTTCATCTGTGATTGTAAAGATGATTTGTAAACGTTTCATCAGCACGCCTGTTCTTTATAGCTATCCGGATGTGAGATGAAACACCTGGAAAGACGAATGCTTCAAAGACCGTCAAATATTGTTACTCATGTAGAATTCCAAGGTACTTTGTAGTTTAAGTGAAACTTTATACTGCTCCATTTTTCGCATCCAATAGGATGGATTTTTGAATTTCCCATCTGCTGCAACGCCCAATGGGAATCCCCGTGATTGGCGTGGTTAAAGTTGTTGAAAGTAGCTTGGCAATCATTTCGTTTGTGGATTGCTAATGATTTCAGGAATGCTCGGACCAGTGTTCTTGATTCAAAATTACACTTGGATTAGTAGCTTGATCAGGTCATCAGTGGTTAAAGTGTGCATCTGTGAACCATAATATCGACTCATGGAAGCGATTGAATGAACACAAGGAACCTGATTCTGCTATTGCCAGAACTTATCAGCAGGCTGTTTCTCGATCCATTGATGGGAGTTTGTGCCTCTACTAATATAAAACGTGGCAAATTTAACCCCATGTAAGACTGACGTTTACCTTTGGGAATAGAAAATCGTAGCTTTGTAATACTACTATGTATGACGATGGCCACCAATCACGCGATTCGCCAGCAACTTTGTACTAAAACTATGTCAAGCATATGATTTCAAATCAGCGTCAGCTATTCAAGTAGGTATACATATAATACATGTATATTACTTTAACCAAGAATCGCCTTACTGTCGCTCATTGGTAAGTTTCGAATCAAAGCACTGCATTACTTATCCATTTTGGGTTCCCTATCTGGGTATTCAGCTATTAATTCCATAGCCAAACACTTCTTTTGCTGTCTTTTCCCTTTCAAGAAATACAGTTGTAAAAATTAGCTTAATAAATGGTACATACTGACGTTTTTCTCCGTTGGATCCTTCGCTTACTGTTGCAAGTGTTTCACTCTGGCACTACTTCGTCTGAATGCATCAGTTACAGGAAAATCCCGAAATTATTCTCTTAAAATGACACGTCGGAGAGCGCGCACATTGTGATTTCATGAAAGAGGACAAGGAATACGCCGCACCACTGAGACACACTTATAGCTGGAATCCAAGATGATTATCAAGCGGTGTATTTGACTAATGCATTTCCTGTGCCTAAATTTAGAGCCTACATTATGGAAGTATTTAGAATCATTTGGTGTGTATCGTGTAACCGGTTGGTTCTTTTCAAAAACTAAAATCTCTGTATGCCTAATTTCTTAGGAAGCGTACCCATCGATGGTACTGGGATCCCCTTTTTGATGCTCTACAAACTCTATAGATTTCCAAGGCGAAAAATAGTTTAAGTGAGCTTTTTCAAGTCTCCTTCCATTGAAAGGAACTGATGTTTACTTCGATAACAGAGCTGGTGACGGTGGCGTCTTCGTCTGCCAATGCTGCTCAGGACGCGAGCAAGGTACTGCATCGCGCCACCACCAGCGTTCACGTATGCTGGCACCGTAGCTCCACCTTCTCCATGTCCGATATCCTCCGCGCCAACGAGGTTAGCTCTCACCATCCCTCCCCATGCACCTTAACTTCAAGTCTCCATCGGCTGATTCCATCTGTGGTTGGTTTAAATCGGAATTTTAGTACCAGACTAGTGGCTATCTGCTGCGGAAATTCAAAAACAGTAATGGCTGGCAAAAACTCTGGGTGGTATTTACGCAACTCTGCCTATTCTTCCACAAAAGCTACCAGGACACGTGTCCATTAGCCAGCTTACCACTCCTCGGCTACAGTATCACCATACCTTCTCCTGAAGATAACATTCGCAAGGATTTTGTCTTCAAGCTGCAGTTCAAAAACCATGTCTACTTTTTCCGTGATGACAGCCAAACCTCCTTCGAGCGGTAATAATAGTTTCTACTGACCCATTTGTGAGTAGACGAGGATGACCAACGAATGCATTTTCTCTTGTAGGTGGTTTGACTGTCTGAGCAGTGCGGCGGGAACAAGCTGGCGACAGCGCCTGGCGGGTTCACGCCAAGGGGGCACCGTCTCCACTACCCCTTCGAGGAACAAAACACAGTGATCTAGTCACCGGCTTCGGTGTCCACGTTTTCGTGTGCTTACGCGCCAGCTAGTATTACTCCCATCACTTTTTGGGCTTCCTTGCCTACGTATGAGCTCACTTTGAAGAACTATCTTTTCTTCCTCTCCTTTTTCTTCATGCATTAAAGTGCGTTCCTACTTGGTTCATCATCACTGTAATCTATGAGATCCGAAGAGTAAATCGTACCAGAATGAATTGAGTAGCTACCATTAGCGTAGGCACCTATAGCCCATCAAACTCAGTTGCCGCCTTAACTTAATGCAACCCTTTGAAACAAATCATTTAGGAGTCAGTTACTAGAGTGAATAAACCAGATGTTCGAATCTCAGCGCCGCCACACCAAGCGGTGTCGTGATCTCACGCTGGCTATGAAATCTCCCCTTTTCCTTTCCAACGTTTTTAATTCAAAACAACTTGGTGTGTGGTAATACCTACAATTCCGACACCTTGGTCCCTTGTTAAGTTGAACCAATCGTAAAGTATTAGAAAAATCACTTGCTTACATGAAATAGCAAGTAAGAAGTAAAGCGGAGGTTGTCCAGATGAGTCTGTGCTTTATGGACAGATACTATGCTAGTCATTTAGAAATGCCCAGTTCCACCCGGTTTAGGAACGTGCTAATCTGGCAGACTATGATGACCCCGGTTTTCATCGTGCGATTCAAGCCCTCAATCTAAGATTTGCATCAAGTAAGAGGTTCACCATTAGCTTAACAATCAAATTTGGGATGCTGAAAAAATTTCAGCAGACTGTTGCGCAATGCTACCACAGACCTCACTAATAGACGAATTCCCATAGTAACCCAAACAGTAAGGTAGAACTGACCACAAAGCCGACGACCATTCAGAAAAATAGATCAATTCTAAATCGATAGTAAAAGGAACAAGCGTACAACCGATCCGGCAATACCGCGTGGGAATGTAGACTTACAGATAACCTCCAAACTCCATCTGTGGAGGGAACCAGTGCAAAGGTTGGTCCCAACAACACCCATTAAACGACCAGATTCAAATCTATATATATATATATATATAATGCGAAATGCTACACTGGGAAGTGGTCATGGCAGAAGGGACAAGGGAACGTTGAAGGCCTAGCTAGACAATATAAGACAGCTGGAATATGCATCACACACGTGACTAATCCGGAAGTCGGCATTAACAGGTTTTGCATATAAAGTAGAACGTCGGTGATTTGCACGTGCCACTCCTATCGCACCGACACCGCATTGTCTGCGGTCCATTTGGTGGAAAAGTTATCTAAAACAGCAGAGGGATCTCGTTAGTGGGCTTCATGGTGAATGGACGGTGGATTTTGAAGTAGCCTACTGGGAGCAGTAAAGGCATCCTTGACATCAAGTAAATGGGCAAGTTCGGTGAGAAGGGACTGGAGACGACGATTATCCGCAAGCTCGACGGTGGGTAAGGGCGGCAGACTGGCGGGGTATGCGCGGCAATCGCGGTGTAACCGTAACACAGCCTCACAGAAACAGAAGCGCAATACGAAGGCACGCAAGAAATCTCCGGCGTACAAGAAGGCGATCACTGTGGGATCGAGGTGGTGCGAACGCAGCAGCGCGTGGAAGCATTCACTCAAGAAAGCACTCACCAGTCCTTGTGCCCGCTCCCATAGACGCGTAGTCACCGATCGCCGCCCGCAGAGGGCCAAGTACCCCAAAAGCGGGTTGGTCAGGAACAGAGTGAATAAACTCCCATGTCTCCGTTGATCTCCATTCCCTTCTATCGTAGTACCACCACCCCCGTTGTCAAGGCCAACGTGCCTCGAGAGAACGGGGAGTATCTGCACATCCGGAGACAGCAGCACCATCATGGGTTGCCCAAATAAACTCTGCATACTCTGCAACGGTCAAGAACTCATCGTTATTAGGCATAACACCTACTAGATACCTAGTGGGGCAAGACTTACACACTACCGCACGCAACAAACATAATGATCACGTCTTAAAAAAATGTGGAAATGATCAGGTTGCAAACTAAGCTAAATTTATACGGAAATATAATCCGCAACAAAATAATCTACGGAATGAAATCGCAAAGGCGAAATTGAGATGTGATAATGTTAACCTTAAAAGCAAGAGCATATTTTCTCATTTAGCTTCACGTACTGTGCTGGCCAATTAATGCATTGCATTATTTTAAGGTTTGGAAAATGGTATTGAAATAAGATGAAGAAATTAGATACACGATTTGGAGTGACTCACCTTGAATGCACTACTGTTGTCACTGTCCACGATTAGGAAGAACGGCCTTCGCGTGTACCCCATGAGATCACCGGGATAAATGCTTAAATGATCAGGGTACAATTATCAAATAGGAGGCTTACCAATGAGGCTCCCGGATATAAAGCCGGTTTTTGAGTTTACGAGTCGCTGAAGCAGTCTCCCGAGCTGGATTCGTCGCCACTCCACCAGCCTCATAGCCAATATACTGTAAATCTAAAACGGCAAATTATCGATGCATCGCCTTCGAATTTTCATTAACATCAAAACTACGCCTATTGATATAACGGTCTAGAAGTTAGGCAATCCAACAAGCGTAATTCAATGTGGTCAAGTAATAGGAAACTGAGATTCGGACCGGGTTGGGGGGGGGGGCAGGTGCCACGGCAACCACCACAAGGCACACATTTCAGCTGCCATACCAACAGGAACGGTTCAACATCCCCGTTTTTTGACATTAACAAAACGACGCTGAATTAGACGAGTGCAATGCTACACACCCGGCGCCAAGGACTTGCATTAACTACAACGATATTCGAAGATGAAACTGCCAAAAGCATAACAGCAACGACATTTAAAAGGTTGAACTTACAGAGAGCCACAATACACATAAATAGCCTACAATGCGAGCATGTCTAGGTGCGACTGCCACGAACAGAATCAAAGACCAAAACTCATATTCTGGTGTTCTTGCAGCAATAACGGGAGTAGCAAATGGAAAAGGAACAATTAAAATCAAAATGAAAAAGGACAACACGTCAGAACTACAGAGTCAGAATGATAGCGATGTCTGGCAAAGTTAACTGGAAAAAAAAGCAATAAGATGGGGAATAAAACTGCGAAGTTTTAAAAATGGAAGTCTCTTGTTGAGGTGCAGAAAAAAATCACGAGTCAGAATACAAATGGAGAAGACTTACAATCAGGGTGGGATTTCGAGGAAGTCTTCATGCCGTCGGCCGAAAGGTAGAGGAGCAGCACGCCATCAATTGGTAGCTCTTTTTGTGCGGCTGCCATATAGGTAGTGAAGAGAGAATATCCGGGTTTGTATAGTAGGTACTTGTGGGGATTCTTGCACTTCGGTTCACCATAGGGTGGCTCGGTCATTGGGAGATCCATTGTGCCACCATTCTCAAGACTCTTTTGTGCGCGAAGACCCGGGCCAGCACGGCCAAATCTGTCTGCGATTTCCATTTCCACACATTGCAACATGCGGAACATGTCCAGTGTGATCTCACTAAACCTTACTTGGTCGAAAACATTTCCCACTATAATAATTTCAGACAGTTTGAGGTGCCTGGCTGGTAAGCCTTGAGGGACATTGGCATCTATATCTTCACATTTAAATTGTGTCAACCGGTTTGTTATCACCAAAGGAGTTGAATCGGTACTAATAACTGTGCAAAATTCGTCTGCATCAATGAAGTTTTTGATCTCATCTATCACGCCATGCCAGTCGCCCCGATCTTCGATAAGAAACGTATTCGTAAATTCTTGAATGTTTTCAGAAAATTCCTACACAAATGGGATGTAAACAATGGGCAAGCACCTACCTTGATCAGCTCTCGAACAGCGACCATCTGCTTGAGCAGGAGGCAAACAATAATGAACCGAGCATAATAGCGCAATTTTTTTACCACCTGATCAGCCCTACTCTCTTTATCGATATGGAAGAAATATTTGCGTTCTCGAATTGCCGAGAAAAACGAAAATGCCTCCGTCAGATAATCTGTATCACTAGTGCGGAGGCTAACAATTAGCTCTAATTTTATAGATTTCTTACTAGTAATGATAATAAAGCTGGCCAATTTTGGAAGCGATTTCACCGATTTGCCAGCGACTCAAGCCATATTTTTTATCCAGAATCAAACGATGATTTCTTTGATACTTCCACAGTTTCGTGAACACGTCAAAAGTCCTACCAAAGTATGTCTGCCACTGTTTATGACCATACATTGGTAGATCACTAAAAATAAATTCATTTAAGGATTTCAAACGATTGATCACAGCATACAAACGACAAACTATTGATGCCTTTGCCGTATATTGTCAATAACATGAAACTTAAAACTGTAACGAAGCATAAAACAAACCCAAGAACCACCGACATAACACCCATTAATATATTTAAGAGCACATATAAGGATCAATGTTTAAATGCTCACCGTAATCCATTAAAAAGTTGTTTTGATTTCTCAAGAAGATGGCAAAATTCGGAGACGATTACTTTAGTCGATTCCATATCTCCAGGTATGCAGAAATCCCGCTCCGGCACAACGCGCCCAATCGAGGCCATTGAACTTAGATATTGCGGAAAAGTTTCCGGGGCCCTTAATTTGATAATACCAAACAAAATATGTCAGAAATATAAATAATGTATGAAAATAAATTTAAAATTAAACAATGTAATATCAAAATTTGTTTATTTAAAAATCGCTGAAAGTTTTACTCTTTTTTGAAGAATAAATAGTAGTTTCACAAATGATATCGACAAAGCGCCAACTAAATTAAATACTTCTGTTGAAAAAAAATAAATATCCAAGCTTCAATGTTTCTACTACTACTTATATACTCTTTGCATTGCTTCTTAGGTATTCCTTCCTTTTACAGCCTTTTCTAATGTTATAACACTTCAAGTATTTATGCTCATAAAATAACCGTCATCAGTTTTATTGGTATGGAAGAATAAGTCGTCAATTTTGTACATTTTTGAGGTGTACCGCTTTATATATTTAAAACATTAACAAAAATATTATACATTATCTATGACACTAGAATTTCATGATTACTTTCAGGTTTAGCTAATTATTAATCAGTTTTCAGGTGGACAATTTGTACTTGACGCCATTTCCTAGCATGAAAGGATTTGATATTGCTTGAAAAGTCGAGTCTAATTTGGGTTGTGTATGAAAGGCACTAATCTTCTAGGTTGGATGGTTGAGTATTGAGATAATGCTTTGCAAGCCATTATACAATAACAAATAGAGAATGGAACACAATCATTTAGGTTCGTTAAATTAGTATTAATTGGATACTATATGTGCCTTTAGATTTTGGACTTTATGAATCCAGGCACTTTTATGTCAGTGTTTCACCACAATTCTCATAATCTTGTAAAATTTATTTGAATCCTTCAACAAATTTTAACCCAATAAAGTGAATGCACTGTCGAATTTCCAGTTTATGATACGGTCGACGGCATCGGATGCCTCTATCGATACCTGTGAGTGAGGAGTTTCAGAAATTAAACCGCCTCAACCATATAAGAAATGGCTAGCTTCCACATCTATTTTGAAGTTGCATTCACTACAGCATGGCCAATACGTTGAGTGAAGTGCATTAGCTAGCTCTGCATTTTTCTCCGATGCTTTAGAGAAATTTACTGCACTTAAACATCTATTTTATTTCTCTGTGTTGATGCTGGGGAGAGCTGTAAAGCGGTTTGTTAGCTGCAATATTTTCAAACTATGAGGCAGATGTTGCATTTGCATTTTCTCTAATTAACACTTCTAGAAAATAATTAGATCAGCAACTTGTTGATTCCATTGATCCTAAGTAGGAAAAATCGATGTTGAGCTCAACTTCTTACACATACTTTAAATTAGAATTCGTGAACGCCATAGCAGGATCATGCTTTTCAACTTAAAAACCGTGAAACAGGCCTTTGATAACGCCGCTGGTGGTAAACATTACCTCACCAACGACGATCTCGAAGTGTTTTTTATAGAGATTTTTGGCCAACAGCCTTCTCAGCGCCTGCTGACACAGGTTTGTGACGAGTTTGATGTCCTTTCAGCCGAGAAGCCGATCGGTGCTTCCTTGCCAAAGCTGGTATCTGTTCTGAAGCAGGAACTAGGCTTCCAGATAGAAAGTAGATGCTGGCCAAATGAAGATGAGTATTTGGCTCTCTTTCACGCTCTTGACTCAAGAGGAAGTAATTTCATCACTCTAAAGGATTTGGCTGAACAAGTAAAGGCTAGAGTTTTGAGAGGATGTCTGCGTTCTTCTTTCCGCATCTTTGACACCGACGGGGACGGACGGGTATCATACCGTGACTTTACTGAAGGCCTGCGATCGATTTGATACGGTGTCCTTTTCCTGAAAAGGCAATATTTCTTTTGGCTTCTGCAAGGAAAATTTTAAGTTCATGTTTTGTGTGTTTCCTTCTTCGACGATATGACCCCTATACAATGGACAGCTTGATAATATTTCTTCTCTGAGTAATACTTTCATCATGACTTAACAAAGCCTTTTTCAATGGATTGTTACGGAATTATTCAACTGGAATCATTCACTTTAGAGGTTGGCCAGGATGAATAAAAGTTCGTTAATTTGCACAAGGAATTTATTGTATTGCCGTCTTCTATGAGCATGAAGAATTTGTCCACTACATTAGTCCTACATCGTGGCCTTGAAGGTCGCCACACCTTGTAAATTAAGAAGTGCTTGTATGCAATTCCTCCTAGCTGTCTTTGACCTCGTTGTTCTATACTTCACTGGGAAACCCTAAAGAAGTGTTTGATGAATTATTTTGATTTTATTTCTTTTCGTAATTTCAGGAAATTCATTGTAATCATCTATGTATGACCATTTTTACTGCTCGCTCATCTGGAACCAATCCTTCAATGAACTATCCTTTAAGTTGCCCGCATTTTGAACTGTTGTAGAAATTATATAGACGCTCAAACACTGTGTGTTTGTTGTGCAAAGATTTTTTAAAACGGTGTCAGCGTTAAATACCATTTATGCACCAACATTTCTGTTGCCGAAAACGATTTAATTTAATGCTATTGAAATTTTTTGCTGTATGAAGCACGTTATTTACCGGTGCCGATATTTTCCAACAACATCTATTTAATAAACCAGTGATTGGCATTTTTAACGTAGTTCTTGACTAATGCTAATACATATGCAATTACAAGTTGATAGGGCTCCATTTTTCGTTTAAGACACCGGGCCTCCTAGATAAGTAATTTCTTACTTAAATACACACGTTCGTTCGCTTTTCCGGCTTTTCGCACTATCAACCGAGACTGCAAGATTAGTTTCATAAGATATACGTTTTTCTGGCTAATTCATTGCAATTGGTTCTTCGTTTTTCGGTTTTCAGAGCCTTATCGAACCCTGTTTTATTAATCTAATGTAGGGGTCATTATGTTACTTTCTCTCTCGAGCTTGAAACTTTGCCACGAGTACTAATCATTGCAAGTTAACGGGATGGCTGTCATGCCTTGAATACAAAATTAGACAACCGCTTGTTGAAAATGCATCGTAAATACCATATAACAGCAAAGGTACAATTCCTAGACCTCACCACAGCTTTGGAGTAGTGGATTTCTGCTTATCAGCTCTAGATTGCTTTTTGAAATCGTAAAAATAGTCGAATTGCATGGGGACACTCCTTAAAGTAGTCATAGTGAGGGCACTATTTACTCGAAGTTGAATTAACTCATGCTGTAATGCAATTAATAAGGTTGCCGAATTGCGGAGGCTAGGATTGGCCAGATGCAATGTTGGAGGATACCCACCATACTCAAGCTGGATTGAAATGAAAGCCAGATAATCGGTGTGGTTGGGTAAACCATGAAATTACCTTGGCGTATCACAATTCAACTATCGACTTTGTGAGCACGGCGAACGGTATATTGTGCAATTTATATAGTTTAATCGCGACGCATTTTAACCTAATTTTAAGTAAAATGCTGCAATTTCATTTTATCTTAATTAATAATTGTTTAAATAACAAGCATAAAATCGTTCTAGCAATGAACTTATACTAACCGGACTTACGATTGGGAACTTCTTTTGCCTCAAACGCGGTTGATATGATAATGTTCAAATAATGATGAAATTTATCTAAGTTTAAATATACTGTCGTCTAAGCGACTACGAAAATTAACGAAATGCTCTGAAAATACGAGAACCGAGGACACAACTAAGGAGCATATCACTATTATTTCATTCAGTATTCATATATAGATATTAATAAATAGCACAGGATGGAGGTTAAAACATACATAAGCACATTATGTAGTTCCAAAAAGACAAATTATTTGTGGATGTTGAGGTTAGTTGAGAAGATATGAAATAAAACGTTGATAGGGGCGAAGAGAATCTTAATCTGGTGAGGGCATCACCTTCAAACGCTCAAAAGCAGCCTTCTCCAAGGATTCGCTGAAACGAAAGATCACAGCTATTGACCCACAATTCAGTTACTTGACGGCAACACTCAGCATATGGTTTCAAATTATAAAAGTAGTGATTCGATTTGCGAGAAAAATAGCGTTTTGAATGAGTTACCCATAACTTAGACAGTGAAGTATTGCAAAAAATTGTCAAACGAATTTCAAAGACACGAATCGGTATTCCATTGAGAAGCTGGGTCAACACACGTGAGTGCCAAACATGCAAAATTGAATTTGCCGTCTGTTGCCTATGCTTCAACGAAGAATGTAAAACAGTTAAATCATTAGGATAACACAACTGTTAACGCACCGGTGATCAGGGTGGGCGATCTGGATGAGAGCGTAGGCACGTTGGCGGAGATTGCGACCAAAGAGGTATGCGATGCCATACTCTGTGACAATGTAGTGCACGTGTGCACGCGTGGTGACGATGCCACCGCCCTCTTTGAGGAAGGGCACTATCTTTGACTCTCCCTTCGCTGTAACCGAGGGCAGTGCAATTATCGGCTTTCCCTCTCCGTCAGTCGAGATGGCTGCGCCACGTATAAAGTCCACCTGACCGCCTACGCCTACCATTGACCGAATAAATAACAAACATAGTAGATAGTGATACCATGCCTTGAAGACAACAACGAGGATAAAACATAGTATAGCGAAATTGGCCAAACGGAATTTCAGAATGCAAGCTAATTGAATAATAGCAAACATCGAACGAGATTAATTGTTTGATTTCTCATGGCATAAGGAGAAATTGCTTAAGGGGTTACGAGACTTAAATGAACGAACCCGAGTATATTCGGTTCCCAATGGAATCTGACACGACCTGTCCGGTGAGATCGACCTCAATACACGAGTTTATGGCCATAGGCCTCGGGTTTTGGGCGATAATGACCGGTGAGTTAACCCAGGCAATGTCACACATGTCCACGAAGGGATTGTTGTCAAGGAAGTCGAAACACTTCTTAGTCCCTATTACGAAACTTGTCACAATTTTCCCAGGGCGCATTTTCTTCATTGAGTTGGTGATCACACCCAGTTTCACTAAATCAACAAGCCTATCGGAAAACATCTCCGTGTGAACACCGAGGTGTTTGTGATTTGTTAGTTGGGAGAGGACGGCATCAGGAATAGAACCTATACCTGTAAAAAGGGCATGACAGCACATATACCATAGTTCATCGACTATTTATTGCAAACGCACCCATTTGCATGGTTGCACCATCGGGAACAAGTTCTTCAGCTATATATCTCCCAATTTCCTGCTCCGCCTCACTTATTTTACGTGGCTTAAGTTCATGAAGAGGTTGTGGACCGTGCATAAGAACACCAATATTGCTCACGTGGATGCTAGCATCTCCTCGTGTAACAGGCATTTGGGGATTAACCTGAGCTGTATCAAATGAAAATCGAAGTACCACTTGACCTACCAACGATGAATTTAGCATTCTGAATAGCAGAACGTGTTACATCAACGCTTGGACCCAGCGAGCAAAATCCGTGTTTGTCGGGTGGAGTAATGCTGACGATAGCCAGATCAAGTTCAACATGTTTACGACGAAACAGAAGTGGGATTTCACTAAGAAATATGGGGGTGAAATCAGCACGCCCCTCATTAATTGCTTGACGACAATTACTACCTAACAAAAAATTATAAATCTGGAAAACACAATACCAGCGAATAGAGAATTAGTTCGGAAATGACCAGAGCATTCTGGGTCATTAAAAGGAAAAGGGCCCTCAGTATGTATGTGCAGCAACTGGACATTCTTTATGCCATTACTCATGACATATTGGTGTAACTCTTTTACCAAAAGCGATGGTGTTGCAGCTCCACCATGAACAAAAACCTTGGCACCGTCTTTCAAATGACCAAATGCTTGTTCACCGGTTGTAGCCCATTGAGGAAATCGGCCTGGTATTGGGGCGAAGGGTTCAAGAGTCCCCTCGATATAGTAATAGCACCTTGTAGTCAAATTAAAACACCTTTTAATTAATGATTTCGAACATAATTTCGAGGTAGTACTTCGGAAAGTCAAAGCATAGTATAACGCCATTCCACCAAGTCAAAGTTTCACCAGTACTGTCTCGGTAATTCCCATTGGCTAGACAGACAACAGTTCCACCTGACAGCACTGTTGCATTTGCGTATTTAATTAATTTAAAGAAAAACCACGTTTTAATTAGCACGCTTAGGTAAATGATCACAATAATTTAATTTTGCTAGTCAAGCGTAAGAACAAGAAGAAATGTAATCGAAATAAATATGTCTGGTTTTACATAAATTTTAAAAAGATCCAAAACTGATATATGGGAAATCGTAAGGATAGGCCAGAATATTTAAATTAGAGCTAAAGTTGTTAGAGAAAAACTTGCCAAGTTCTGATTAGTACTGATTGCAATGCAGATGAATTTCATCAGTAATATTATTAATATGGATCTGGCCAAATATCTAATTATAATAATCAGATGAATTCACCGCCTCTCTACTCCTGCTAAGCACCAATCCTCATGTGTCCACTCCGTCCTCTAAGAGACCATGGCTCAGATACGGACCAACCGCTAAATTAAATCTTAGATTAAATTACTTTTAGCTTAATTCACTTAATGTGATAGTATTTTCAAATGGAAAAACAAAATTCTTTTAGCTTATTAATAAGCAATGATTAACAATAGTTCTGATTCCTAATATCCTATGGTTGTTTTTTGTCGAAAACAGAAGGAAGCAAAATTACTACAAAATTTTATACAATAGTGTGCACTGTATTAAATGTTACCTCCACCCCAACTGCAACCCATTAGTAATCAAAAAACTTTTTCGTGAAATCGTTATTATTATTGTTATTGTTGTTATTGTTTAAAACGGTCACAATAAACTTTTATTTTTGGTTTTAGTCTACCAATCGTATTGCCTTGGCTGTTGTCACAATATTGAACAACTTTTACAATGGATAAGTACACTACGATTTCTCGAATTGGTGAAGGATCCCATGGCGTAGTGCTTAAAGGGATATGCAACGACGTAATTTCAAGCCTTACTTTTATCTCTAGTCAGGAGAATTGGTTGCACTAAAGAAAATTCCTATTCGGAAGCTGGAAGAAGGTATACCGGAAGTTGTCCTAAGGTAGATCCCTCTTAATTGGCATTAAAGTGCAGAGAAATAATGGCTCTGAAAGTGACTTCGACACATCAGAATATCGTTAGACTTCGGGAAGTTTTTCCACATGGTTTTGGATTTACACTGGTTTTCGATTTCATGTCTTCTGATCTAAGTGAGATCCTCCGAAACCTAGATTCTCGACTGTATGATAGTGAAATTAAAGCTTATATGGTAATGCTTCTCCGGGGAGTCGAATTTTTGCATTTTAATGGGATTATGCACAGGGTATAAGTTATTTCCCTTAATTATTTCATAGGATTTGAAACCTGCTAATTTACTGGTTCATTCAAGTGGTGTTTTGAAAATAGCTGACTTTGGTCTAGCAAGATTATTCTCCAAAGATGTGAACAACTTGTATAGTCACCAAGTTGCTACGCGGTATGTCTTTCCTCACCTTTAATAATTAGTTGGTACCGGGCCCCAGAACTGCTCTATGGGTCGAGAGACTATACAGAAAGTATCGATATGTGGTATGCGATAAAAAAGCGGTTAGATTCGTAGGGCTGTCGGTTGCATATTCGGTGAGCTCATCAACAATTCACCTCTTTTTCCGGTAATGTTGTTCTTGCTATAACACTGTTAGGGAGAAAACGATATCGAACAACTTTGGCTTTTAATACGTATATTTGGAACTCCAACTGAAAAAAATTGGCCAGTAAGTACCAGAGCCTAGTAGTTCCTGTTGCTGGTGTTTGTCTTACCTTATGTGCTTCTCGCAGGGAATTGCTAGGCTTCCAGATTATAATAAAATCAGGTTTACCCAATGCAAACCCGTAGCTTTAGATGACATTATTTTGTCAACCTCACCATTGGCCCTAAACTTGTTGGAGAAATTTCTGCGTTATGATCACACTAGACGTATTTCCGCCACAAAAGTAAGTTGATTCCTTCGATTTAGACATATAATAAATACCTAAGTCATTTTACCACTTTCTGAGGTTGTTTGGTTTTATTTCTTAATTAAAATGTAATCATCATTATTTACAGGCCCTAATGCATGAATATTTTCTGATGGATTCGCTACCCGCCGATCAGAATCGTCTGAGGAAGCCCTCTGCTAGACGTTATACTCTACCATCCTTAGAAGACTGTCTTCGGGATCCTCTTCATTCTATGACTCCACCTTTGTATCATTTTGTGAATGCTCTCGCCTTCTAATAGGTCTAATCATGCTCCCATTCCACTTGCATAGTATTTAAAATAATCGATTGATACAGTCATGTCCTTTTAGTTTACTTATAAATTTTATAAGCACAATAGGTAAAGACTGAGTTAAGTGTTTATTAGTTAACAGGCAATATCCAGTAGCTTGAGAATATTATGATAAATTCCGAAGCATCTCAGACACAAGCCTTAAGATGGCTTAGCATTTAGGCTCCTCCCATTTCCCCGTTTATGCACCAGGTAAGCCACGTGTATTTATTAGTTACTGGTAAGCTATTATTATTACTGGTAAACTATCGAAGGAGATCCAGATCCACCTAATCCTTTGCGATATCCATTCAAATGCAAAAGCAACTTCTGCGATGATTTCTCCTGTTTGGACACAATTATCTATGTCTGTCTAAATGGTTAGTCGAATATTTTCGGTGAAATGACGGTAGTGGCTTCAGGATCGGGGTAATTATGGGATTTAAACCTATGCGCTACTCCTTGGGCTGATATCTAAGGATCTAGTTAGATTCCTATGTATTGACATAATGGTCAGTGGTAGCAAAGTGCTGAGTATCGAGGTGCTTTAAAATATCCATTTGTTTCCCTAGTGGGGTTTTTTGGGTCTGATAAAAAAGATTGGAATGTTTCACTGACTGGCAACTGTACGAAACGATAGCTGGTGTAAGTTGATGAAGTGAAGTATTCGTCCTTGCATTTGGCTCATACTTAAGATTACCAATGAACAATTTTTGCCATACATTATGATTTCACCTTAGGAGGTTCGGTTTAAAATGCCAAAACAGTTGATCTGTAACAAATATTTGAGGATCTACGGCAGTCGAGGCTGATTTGAACAATGTCAAGCTAAGTTTACACGACATAAATTAATTTCCAGTGCAAATAAAGTGATGGAATATGAAGCAACTCGAACCCGGTTGGCCTTTTCACAGAGAATGGCCTCTAGAAGGCGCTCGTTTAAACGAAAGAATCTATTGAAAAGTTACTTTTGAGATGAGCAAGGGAGTTCGTGTGTTTCTTTTGTCTGTCAATCTTGCTATATTTCTATTCAGCATTGCATCACACAAAGTGTATAATATATATTTTTACCGAAATCAGGATTCTTTTAAGGTATTTACTAAATAATTTGGACCAAAATTAAAATTTAGCTCATAGATATTCGGGAGAGCTTAAATACCTACATAACTTAAATGTGCGACCGTTTTGAGCGAGTTTTAATTCAATAAATAGGTTTTCTACACTAATAAATGAAAGCCCCTTGGTGTCCATTTTAACCAATGGTTCATAGAGTAGTATTTGGTATTTGCTTTTTTCTTATTAGTTTGAAAGACAAAATTAAGCTTTTCTTTTGAATCGTCCGGTTGTTAATCGCGCGCGTCTATCGAGTTGAATTCGGACTTCAGTGTGTAGTTACACTTGTGTTGGGTTTTGTTGTAGATTTTCTGTACGTACATGTTTTTTGCGAACTTAAACTCGAAAACAATGCCCCGGTTTTTCCAAGTACTTTTCGACAGCTCTGTATTTGTAAATCATACGTTATAGTACATTCCATTCTCAAAATATGATGCTTACAAGTATCAAGTAACGAATTATGTATTTTCATTTCTTAGTGTGTCATACCTAGGACAAGCACCTTTATGATATCTTCTCTTGTTTGTATCTATGCGGCCCTATTTCAATGTGAAAAAGTAACTTTTCAATGCGTTTTAGAGCTTGTAGCGGGCTAATGGGAGCATTCTTGGACAAACCGAATACGCAAAAAGTTTCTGACTCCGGTTCTGGGAACGGTATTGAATATGGGGTCTCAAGCATGCAGGGCTGGCGCATGGAAATGGAAGATGCTCACGTAGCTAAAATGTCCCTTCCCGGAGAGCTCAAGACCTGGGCTTATTTTGGGGTGTTTGATGGTCACGCAGGCTCCCGCGTCTCTAAGCTTTGCTCAGATTATCTTTTGGATCATATACTAGCGACACCAATCTTCAAAGACTTAATTGCCTCCAGTGGAAAACATGGGGCTATCGAAGAAATCAAGGCTGGCATCGTGTCTGGTTTTATGAATTTCGACGAATTTATTTTGAAAGACAGTCCTACCGAGAAATCTGGATCTACATCTATAGTTGCTTTTGTAACCCCAACGCACTACCTCATCGCCAATTGTGGCGACTCTCGGGGTATTCTTATTAGAAACGGAAAAGTTGCCTTTAGTACAGAGGACCATAAACCAGTCAATCCGAAGGAACACCGACGGATCACCGATGCTGGTGGTCACGTTATTCTTTCCCGTGTCAACGGTTCTCTAGCCGTTTCGCGGTAAGTTGCTTATCAAACCAGCATATACCTGTGTAGGTGGCGCCACAATTTCTGTTTGGTTCTTGCAGTTTTTCGTATATTGGAGTTATTTGAGGATCACTATAGTATTCCTTGTCTGTGAGTGTTACGTGCGGGTTTACATGCCTGTCTCATTTGAAGACTTCGGGCTTTTGTTTTTAGCATTTCCTTTACATTACATACATAAAGTTAAAATTGGGTTTAGCTTAATCAACATGTGCTATAAGCTCTCCGTGACTACGTTTGGCTTGTTTTGTGGAATCTTGGGTTGTTTTATCTCGCCACTACTTAAATGTTTCGCCACCAAGCTTTATGAAAGTCACTGCAATAATCCGTTTCCATACTGGGCCATCTCTGTAATACTCTGCGTTTTTGTTCCATCTTGGCATCTCTTGCTTGATTTTCCATGGTTCCTTATCTCAGGTCAGTAGAAATTGTGAATCCTGTTGTCGATTTTCAACATTGTGGTTTTTGTTAGGATAGGTAGTGCTGCTGTGTTGCCTATTGTTAGTTTTACAATGATGGTAGGTGAATTATTATTGTTCTCGTGTAATAGTTTGTCTGTATTCGCCTTGCTTGTACTAGTTAATCGTTCATGAATGTCATAGCATCATGCCATTGTCCTCTAGAGCGCTGGGCGACTTTGACTACAAGCAGATAAAAGGTCAGTCAGCTGCGGAGCAGTTGGTCTCGCCGGAGCCGGACGTGACAGCGATCGCGCGTGTTCGTTCTGAGGATGAAATGCTAGTGCTTGCTTGCGACGGCATCTGGGATGTTTTCTCTAATGAACAACTCTGTGAATATGTCATTCAACGTCTTAAGTGCTCCTGCTCCCTTTCCAAAGTGTGCGCCGAAACCATCGAAACATCCCTCTTTAAGGTTCGTACTTTCATTGCCTACATCAGGCAAAGGTAGATCTTGTGCTATCAAATGGTCTTGTTGTTGTTAATGAAACAGTGAATTGCGGGGGAATTACACCTAGAAGGCAACCGTAATGGTTCAAAATGTCTTAAAATTGAAAACTGCAAACAAAAGTCGGTGGTCAGTCTTGATTGCATATTCTTGTTTTCGGCGAGATTGAAGGTACTTTCTTTGTTTTCGTTATTCTAGGTATGTAAATATAGTTCGTTTTAGCTGCCTTTATAACGTTCATAGCGTCCTTGCCCGCTCATGAAAGTTAATTTGACTTACTTTTTCGTACCATTAGCAGTAATCGGGTCGTTAGGTTATTTTTATATGACGTTTGCACTCTAGGTGTAGCGATTTTCTCTTGTCACCATGCAGGTTTTATTTAGAAAAGGATATTGACCCAGGATTTTCTGGTATGAGTTTGAAAGGATAAAAAGTATTTCCAAAAGACTAAATAGTGGTTAGTGCCCTTTTGTTACTCTAGGGCAGCAAGGACAACATGACCATGCTTATAGTGGGTTTGGATAACATGCCTAAACCGGACGAAGAGATGACCAAGCTGGACAGGGAACTCGATGCAGCGATTCAGAAGATGATTGAAGGTGAATGCCACTTGGACCCTTCTGAATTTTGTCAATTTGTTTTTATTTTCCCCTCATTTGCACTTCAGATCTCATCGAAATGTGTAAAGATACAGACAGATTCACCTCGTCTTCTATCAGTAATGTGATCGAAAATCGATCGCTTCCTAACTACCCTCCAGGTGGTCTTGTCACCAAGTCAGTTGATTTCTCCCTAAGAACTTTCACTACAGCCTGTTCCTTTGCGAATAATCGCGTTTTATACGTAGGCGAGCGTTAATTGAGGTCATCTGCTCCACTCACCCTGAGGTCACCGATTGGTGAGTTTTGGCCGCTTGCAATCACCCTAAGGTGTTTCCTTAAAACTCACCGTGCTGGGGAAATAGGTTACTTGGACTCATCTCCAGCTAGTACTTTACTAAATGCTTGTCAAACAGCCATTATTTTCTATGGGGTTAAATGACAAAATTATGAATTTCTATCACTAACCATCCCCCCCCCCCGATTTGTTGTTTTAGCATAGATATGAGCGTGTGAGTAATTACAGTGTCTGATTCCTGGTCCAATCGGTACGCATGGCATTGTGCTACTGCTTTGACCTTGTCTTGACCTATTCTACGTTTGCGCGCATGTCTGCTGGTGTTGTTTCCTTCCCAGACTACCCCAACCTCCCGTTCTCGTCTCAGTATCCCAGTGCTCTTGTTTTCAGAGTGCGATCGCAATGACTGAGCAACGTCACAGGACTGCCTCGTGATTTTTCCATTCCCTCTTCTCGAACCATTTTTCTTTGCATCCCCCACTTTTATCGAGCGTTCAACGTGTTTTAGCCCTCGTTGGATTGTTTGCTTCTTTTGTAAAATACGATGCACCTGCAAGCCACTAAACCAACCGAACCCTTCTCCTGCCCCTCGCGTCCGTCTGTAACGAAAAGATGGGATCAGTACTGTCGCGCGTGTGCCCTTTTCTCACTCTTCCTACTTTATCCTTCCTCTTCCCCATTGCTCCCGCTGCTACTAATTTTTTCCCTCTGTAAAAACCACGAATTCGCCGAAAGATGTTGATAGCAATGCGAACACCCTTCTCGATTCGGCTCCTGTAGTCTTGTCTTTACTCCTTTCACTTGGGTACCCACGCAGCAATGAGCACTTCAAATTCGTAAATAGGAGATGCTGTTTTCCCTGTAGTCATCATTTACTCACTAAGCATAATCTACTTAACGGATTTCGATGTGAGTTGGTTTACATATTGTACTTAATTCGGTTGGGAGTGCAAGCTTGTTCCTGAGGTATGGCTTTCTGGATGCCTTTGGTCTCTTAGAATTAACTAATTAATCAATTTAAGCAATCTGGGAATACCCTCACTCTAGTTTAGGAGTTTAGGTTTTCAGCAAGTCTGGTTGGTTCCATCAACGCTGGGTCCCTGCTTCAGGTGTCACAAACCCAGGGACTCTGGTCGCACTGAGGTCTGTTTTTTGCTCTGGAAGAGGCGTACGAAAAATCCGGTAGGGTAAACCATATGTGCTGGTATTTACTGCTTCTACTTATTTAGGTAGGATAAGTTAAAATCCATTGGAGAGTCTATGCGTGTCTCTTGAAACATTGGGTGGGAAGCTCTGTTGAGTTTTGAGGGATTTGAGTTGTGTAGGAGTCATTATTACTCGAAGAATGAATAGAAGATGGCTGCCATGAAGCCACAGAATGTCGGAGAGAGTCTACGGCGCGATGCAGTACCGAGATCACATTGGTTCATCGTGCAGGCGGCGTTTGGACTGCAGGCCGAACAGCTTTCTCCCTCAACGTACGGAGAGCTCTTGGTCCAGTCCCCACTAAAGCAAAAATTCACTTGCAATGAACATTCGTATTGGTTTAACATTCAGGGAAGTACCAACTCTGACCAAACCTCGAATATTTTATCGTGCC
This sequence comes from Anomotaenia brevis, assembly GCA_030710315.1. Lineage (NCBI taxonomy): Eukaryota > Metazoa > Platyhelminthes > Cestoda > Cyclophyllidea > Dilepididae > Anomotaenia > Anomotaenia brevis. The sequence continues at coordinate 215,623 of JAUOZQ010000067.1, read as the reverse complement.
TATTTTCAAGGTTTTCTCAAAATCTTAACCAAATACTACTTTATCATTATAAGCAGTAGGTTTCCACTGAAGTAACATTGCACAACAGATTAAAACGAGCCTCAGCAAATCGGTATTTACGGACGTTTAACCATTCGCAAGATCATCAACGAATCTAGGTTTTAACAAAAAATTTTAAAATTTGCCTTAGTATGCCCTCAAACTGAGTGAAGCTTTTTGTCTTCATGCCTTTTAGTATCTTCACAAAAATATTAAAAGGTAATAGTTCGGAGAATTTCCTCTTCTTAAAGATTAATGAAAGGGTTAGTCAAAATATTTAAAGTTAATTTACCCTGGTGAATAAAGGCAGACGAGAAATGTCCATTTGTTTTGTTTTTTGGCACACCCGAATTCATGATTCGACGCCCATATGATCTGGCAAAACCGATTTTAAAATTGTTCAAAGCACTCGAGATTTAATGCAATAAGATATTGATCGCTTGACATCCTAAATTTTCACACACTGACATCAGTAACCTTTTTGTACTCCCCACAAAAGCTGCAGTTTCCGCCTCCCTCAGCATCCAGGTGTTCTTTCTGGTGGCTCCATGCCATCGCAAGCTCTGACACTGTGGCCGTGTCATTTCGACTCATTGCAAAGTTGTAGTTACGCTCATCGCTATCCGGTATATCTTCTGGGATGCCATTCGCTTTTGCCAATAGTTGCGTGGCGGCTTTTTCAAGCTCAATCGAGTATTCCTTCAAAATCACTAAGTTGAGAAATTCGGGTATTTTCTTACAAGGTAAATCATATTAGCGGCCGGAGGTTTCACGCTGGAACGTAATCGACGATGAAATCCTAGAAGCCATTCCCGTTCCTGTGGTGATAATCCGAGGGACTGGACACTAATTATAAGGCTAAATAACCCCAGCGTTGGTATCCAGGAGCTGATGGAAAACATGGCGAACGTGGTTATAATCTTTCAACGGATAAAAATTAAAGCAGTACAGTCTGCTGGAAAGTTGGCTGAAAAGTAAGCAGTCTTGCATCAACCCAAGTCAGGATGCGGCTACGAACCTCCGTGTCCTTAGTTGACCTGGGTAGCTGGACGCGTCAGCCAATCATATTGGTGCACTTTCTCCACTGTTCAAGTGCTTGTGCCAGAGTATGATAAAAAGATCCGAAAAGTTCGTATTTGGCAAATGAATAAAGGTAAACATGTCCAATTAATAGCAAACCTTTGCTACTCAATAGATATGCAGTAGTACTTCATTTTAAAGTGGGAACATTGCCAATGGCCTGAGGGTTTTAAAAACTTGGTTTAAGAGCAAAAAAATATACGGAGAAACACTTGGTTCTGTTCGGCGACTATAAGGGGTGCGATGCTGGATCTAGTGCTTGGGCCTGCAGATCTTCCGTGGTTCTACGTGTTTAGGAAATACTTCGGGTCCCTGAGAGCGAAGAGAAGGCGGCTTTGGAAAGCTTATCTGAGGGACTCCACTGTGGAGAGCTAAAAGCCGTCGAAATAATCGGTCCTTAATTGTATGAGGACTGCTAAGGATGAAAACCTTGACTCACTAATGATTCAATATTCTACAAACCTTATGGATTATGACCATACTGCTGCTGTTAAAACTTTTAAAGCAACATTAAAAGTTGTAGAAAACCGTTAGGCAATGAAAGGCGATAAAAGACTGGAAGCTGATTCCGACCTCCAAGAATACTGTTCAGCGCAATTCGACTCAATGATGGTGAAGGTGGCACCAGTTAGAGGGAACATAACTGACACTGAGCTCAATTCGAAGTAGCAGCACGAAATGGAAGGAATGCCGACGGATACGACAGAGCCAGGTTTTTGTAACCAGCGAACTCAAGGAGTCGGGTTCGAATGGAATCCGACCTGAATTAACAGTATATGGCGGAGATAGGCCACACTAGCCATTACTTGGCCTCTTTAATGCTTTTTGGGCAGGCTTGGCTGACATTCGAAGAGTTTTTGACACAGTTCCGCAACCTGCGTTGCTCAGCTATGCTTGAGGAGACTCTAGCACAATGAAGATATTGGCTTGCCTTCATCAAATCCTAAAAATAGTGGTGGACCCAAAGCCATGTGGAGTATGTCGATGATGTCTGTTTCGTGGCTGACTCGCCCTCGGCTTCACAACGAATGTCCATTAGGCTCACAACCACCCTTGCGGAGTAAAACATGCAAATCACCTCGGCGAATACTGTATGGATGCATGTAGGGGGGTGGCGACGTACCTGAGGCCTTTAATAAAACTAAATCTACCGCTAATATTGATTTTTCTCTATCTTCCTATAATCCTGTTTTGACAATAGAGAAAGCACAAGCTTGGTATTTCGTATTAAGTCGTTACTCAAACTCCTATGTCATAAAAGACCAACCCTGATTTTTACATCGATAATAAAACTGCCTGCTTGATTACGAAGGGCCAAATTTCTATAATCACCTCGAAAGTTGATAGCTTAACCCCACGGCGCAATTGTCGCGGGCTAAGGAGCGTTCCATAGGGCTATATGCGATTTTCCCTAGTTTCTATCTGACATTCAAGCCTCATTCATACATCGTATCCTTTCTCGTCCTTCAAGACTGTCCAGAATGACCTGTGAAATATTACAGTGCCTCAATGCGTCTTTGTCGATTTTTCGACACGAACGCGTATTGAAAAGAGCGATGGAGGAATAATAAGATTTGCTACATTATATACGTATCTTCCTGTTTGTAGGGTCCTTCGAGAAACAAATCCTGGAAAAGCTATCAGTAATGAAGTGTTATTTATCGCGGATTGGATGCAGAAACTTGTCACCTTTTCAGTTTAGTTTACGCGAAGTTATGATAATTACAGTTAAACGAATTTATGGGATATCGAATGCGATAACTGATCTCTGAAGTGTAAGGAATAGTAGCTGTTAGCGGCAAACCCTGCCATGGGTTATGGGATCCAACCTCTGCAACAAGAGCCATCTTCACGTTTTTTTGTTTCGATGTAATTTACAAAGTGGTTCTATAGATTTATGGACATACTATACAGTGCATCGGATTTTTAGTTACCAAGTATTTTGAACAATATAAAGGAACCGGGGGTACCAGAGTTGTTGTACCAGTTACCCAGTGCCAATATCAAGAATACGTGCAGTCCCAAAGTGATGATGACTTGATTGCAGACAATAAATACTAAGTGAATGCTATTAAACACCAGCAAATCCAAAAGAATTATCTACAGTAGTAGTAGTAGTGACACTTCGCTGTAAGACACTTCTTATTCATAATGGAAGTAAAACAGTACCTATACCAGCTCATGGAGAAACGACGTAGGCAAAAAATGTAGGCACCACCATAAACAATTCAATTTTCTCGATGACGATTCTTAAATAAGATACATAAAATGCGATACCTCGACGCTACAAGTAACAACTAGGGTTGCACTTTCCTCTGTGATGCCAATGAATCCCGATTCCCACTCCAAGAGCCAACTGATCTGTTGAGTTGCGCTATGCTTTTACACCGTGGTACCGCAGTATTTCATTGTAGGAACTATACATGAATTAAAGCATCGCGCTCCATCGCACAATGGAGGTCCCACCACCGTTACACCAATTAAAGTGGTTGTCTCCGACTAACAATACGTTTTCATGCTGGCCCCACTTCAGATTAATAATCAATATGCAATAATAATAATCAATTCTTTAAATGAATTAGAGTAGTCATCAATTACTTAGAGATTATCAGTTACATAGACGATGTAATTTTACAAGTTGCAGATGCATTTAGTACAAAGCAAACAAATGATGAGAAATAAAAGGAATAATTAATTCCACCAAATATTCTATTCGTCAAATTACGTAAAGAAACAAATTTAACAAACTAAGGATGGATTTTCATTTTCATTCACTCAGGATTGTTATGAATTCTTCGAGGCAAACTAAAGGAAACATATAAGTAAATTACTTTGACCTACTCGATCTATCACCATCTCTATCGTATTCATCAATCATGACATGCAATTCGTCATCCGTCAAGTTTTCTCCAAGTTCCCTAATGAGAAAGACAGTAAGCATACTATTGCAAATAGTAGGACAGAACGGACATGAATACAGATGCTTCAACACTTTGAGGCCTGGTTAGAACGCACAGGGCAGAAGGTTAGTGATGTCGGTGATTGGCAAACGTGCATGAAAGACAACTGAGTGTCCTACATTTTGACTAGAGTGCTGATGCGTGCGTCCACGCGCAAGTGAGAAAAGGCAGGTAACATCACTACCACGGAGAAATAACGCATTGCCCTGGCCAAACAAAGAGGGTACAAATGTGCCCTTTACAGATCTAAATAGGACAGGGATGGAATTGCTGACGAATTTAACATCAGTATAACCACCGTAAAATTGAGTCACGGTTGGAATTTAACCACGCTTAAAGCCAGATAAAAACAACGGTAAAGCCACCATGTATCCAAACGTTCTTCTCAGATGCTGGTAACGCGTAATTAGTTTAAACAAATCAGACGTGGATTCACTTCAGCAATTAAGGTCTTGAGTTTACTTATTTGGTAATTATGCCATTTGTAAATAGATAATGTATTTCAAAATGAAACTATCAAACTAAGAAGAAGTGGAAATACAGAGGTGAGAAATAACTCAAAGATTCTGTCGAAAATTTTCTGTCCTCTGAAATTTTTAGTGCAAACATTGGTTAGTGATATTGCCACAGAAAGAATACCCAGAAAAAGAACAAGTAACCCGCGACAAATGGGAGCTTGTTTGGATAACTTGAAGTGATCGAATGAATTATGGCCTGGTCATATAGAGATAATGCTACTGAATAATTTGGAGGTAGAGAGTACGTACTTCGAGATTTTTTTAAGTGTCCTGTATGAAATTTTACCACTGTTTTCATCGTCAAACAGTTTAAATGCTTGAAAGATTTCGGTGACTGGATCACATGATTGGATCAATTTCTTAACTAGTTCAGACACATTAGTTGATACAGCAACAGACCAATCACAAAGAAATCCTTGAACGAAATCCAGTCTTCTGGTGATAAATTAAACGCCTCAAGCAACTCAGTGATTTCTGGTGGATTCAATTCAAACCCAAGGGCAATCAAAGCTACCTAAAAGCAAGAAATAACAAAAGTAGTACTTTAAATTCGTAAGGTGCGAGACGACTGTCTTTGTCACTATCAAAAAGGGCAAAGGCTTCCGAAATTTCCTGCATCCGCGCCGGTGTAAGTGATACCGCAATGCGATTCATTTAAGCTATAATAAAACGTCAATAAGTCAAAACATGGAAAGTCCAAGGGCATTTGAATCTTCTGTGTTTTAAGTTAACAAAAATATGAATGTACAACAGTCAAATAACATGTAGGTTAACCAAAACAAGCTACATGAAAACCTCAAAGTGACCACAACGGAACAACTTGGTCAATCATAAGGAGCGCGCGCACTTTCGGAGTCCGTTTACATGGCAAGAGAATAAAACAAACAAATAGATGTGAGAAAATGAAAATATAATAAAACAACTCACCACCGAAAAATGGAGTAATCTATTTTCTAAAGGAGATATCATTAAATTAAAAACAGATGTCACTGTGACATAGAGCACATTAAAAAAATAAGTGTAAAGAATGCAATGTATGTGAGAGAGGCGGCATCTCTTTGATGGTTACGTGGCTTGCCAGTTTTATAAAGTGCTTAATATTAGAATAACTACAAAATGCCAATGCGGATGTATTACATTTAGATTTCTAAAAGCAAAATCACGTATACAGAGATAAACTTAATCTACAGTAATTAACAGGAACGGAAAACAATATAGCCTTTTATGGTTTGACCATAAAAATGTAATTATTCTAACCAGTGACACTCCCCCTCTTCTTTCCCGTGAGATTTTGCTCTTCGATCGCGGAAGCACTGAATATGTTGATTTTCAGTTGCTCCAGTTTCGGTCTTCTGAGCTTTATTCATACGTTCGCAAAAATAAGGCTATTTTCAGAGACTGTCTAATTGAGGCCGAATCGGGCAATTACTAATATCTACCGTGACCTATCTCACTAGTTGAGACGCCCGGATTCCGTAAGACTGCAACTTTTCGCGTCCATATCAGGGCCTTGAAGTGATCTTTCTTTTATCACTTTCGTCTCACCTACTATCCTTGTAGCCCATTTGCTTGCAGTTCCGACGTTAGTGCTGACGATTGGGACGATTCCGATAAAACAGACAGTCACTTTAACAGCTACAAACCGGTAGAGTAGTGGATGATGGGAAATTGTGGCTGACACTCTTCGAGGAGCTTGCCTGGTATGTGGGTCGATTCGGCGTCTTTCTCACCTTGTGCAGGGAGCCACCCGCGTTGAGCGCCAGTCTTCAAGGCTACTCTGACGCCTTGTGAAAGCATCAGACAGTTTCTGGAGGTTTTTTCGATTGTCCAATAGAGCTATGAGCTGGGCCAGAATGGAGGTCAATTCCGGGATTTTACGACCGAATACGAAAATCAATGTTCTGAAACCGTCATCTATAAGGGTGCCGCATTGTAAACATGAGCAGATTTTTTACACTTAATAGTACCGAAGGCTTGCTCAGTCCCTAAATCAAATCAGGAATTATTTAATGTTTAGTCCACAGGAAAAAATCTCTAAAAGCGAGTGAAGTCATGTATATTGAACCACTCGAAATTTATTTATAGAAGATTAAGGAAGCGTAATGCTTTAATGCATATAAACTCATGTCATGGAAAAATAGCCCCGAATATTATAGTCGAAGTACGTCAAGTATATTAGAATGCAGAATTTAAGTGAACTAACAAGTAGAAAAGGTATTTGACTACGCACACCAACTGGTGATACACTTGGCACATACCAACATCGTTAAGCACAGCTATTTCAGCAGATTAGCTGGCTATACATAATAGCACAAAAAATGATATTACACTAGATATCTAACTAGTGGCAAACCTGTGTTCTCGGAATTAAGCTGGCTATACATGCGATTTGTAAGAAGTTAATTAATTTTATAAAAGAATACAAATGTACCTATTTCTTAGCGCAGTTGACACTCAGGCCAATGCACTTTCTGGTCGATTTTTCCAGCTGCGAAGTAAATCGTCTTCGAGGAATTCTAGGGGACTTTATCGGAGCCAAGTAGTGGCCCAACGCTTTGCTTCTTCTATTTTGCACACATGGGTTTACGTAGGATTTTCTTTGAGTTTTGGGATAAGGAAAAATTCTGATGGAGCTAAATGGGGACTATACTCTCAGGTGGTGTGTGCGAGGAGGAGCTCCCGATGGAAATTGCGAGACATCTTGAGCAACTTTTGAAGAATTTACTGATACAATATCGTCTTGATGAAGCAACAGAATCCCATCACGAAGGTTCCCTTTCCTTTTTTATCAGAGTCTTTAACTTCATTAAATCTCTGCGCGATGTACTTCTGTAACTCAAGTATTACATCCTCTGAATCCAACTCAAAAGTCGCATTCATAATTTTGGGGTCGAATTTTGCGAATCGAACTTGAAGATCAACGTGGGGTAGTCATTGCTTTCGTTTTCAGACTCAAGATCATAATGAATTCCAAGCTTCCTCTCCGGTGATAAATTTTGCCACCAGAAATCACTCTTCGCCTGTTCCCACTTTGTTCAACAACTTTTTTAGGAAGGATCACTTTGAGGATTCTATTGTTCAGGCCATCGCAACGCTTAGGTACTTATCCTACCGACGGTTTGCTCAGTCTATGTTAATTATAAATTTGAATTGAAAAAGTGTCTTTCAAGGAAAGTTATTCACCGAACTTTTCAATTAAATGTTAGGCAGCCTCGGTGTCTTCGTTGTTTTTGAGGTTCGTCTTCTTTAGAGCCGTCTCTTCCTTCCTTGAATAATTCAATCCTCTTGTTGGCTATAGTCCTTTGTAGAGTATGTGATCAATAAACGTCCTCCAAGGACTCAGCAATTTGTCCTTTTTATTCGGGTTTAGACACAAATCTGATATTCAAACTTACCTCGAGAGATTTGTTTTCCTTGGTGAAAGGTGTCTGAACAGAACAGAGGCTTGCATGAAACTGATTGCATATAGCTAGAGGCTAGGTGATATGTTTTAAATTATTTAATTGCTTATTCTATCCCTATTTGACAAATCCCACAAAATGTTTGACTCACCTTACTTTATACCATGAAAGAACAGTGTGCAAACAACGGATCGATTGAAAAATGAAACATGTAAAAAATCACTCGTTGAGCTTTAATTATACCCAAGGTTGAGGAAAGACATTCTGCATCAAACCATTTTCCTGGAAATACGTGTACCTAGACTAGTGAGGAAGCTCTGCCTTCTTTGTCATAATTAAGGCCCAGTAAACAGACATTAGAGGCGAGGCACCCCCTAATAGGTGACTACTCGCCGGCTGTTACAAATTCACTGGCTGCTCCGCCACATTTATGACTTTAGTCGAGCTGACCCAAAATATGAACACTAACGCTGTCTAGTTCTGTGACTTCTCCTTATTCAGCTAATTTAAACTTGAGAATTTTACCTCTATGACATAATTCCTCAAGCTTTCGATCCAACATCGTAGGATGTATGGTTGTGACACCGACAAGCATGCACAATTTGAAATAAATACCAGCTTCCTAGAGACCTTTGAAATGCTAGACTTAGGGTTAAGTTTAATTTCTGAATCGGTAAAACGAGTCTCTGAAGCTTAATTAACATTTTACTTCTTTCCCTACGAAAGTAGTAATCGAAATAGCACCCTTTGAAACAAATCCAAAGAGTCGATTAGAAGACAGTATTAATGGTTATTCTTTTAATGTAGTTGTTTTGTTAACGGAGTACTCATTTTACTTCAATTTCCGTTATTATTATTATTATTATCATCATTTTTTACATACTTTTCATTTTCATGGTATTCGTAATGGAGATTGTTATTTCATAGATATATTGGTTCCAATGGCATTCTAATGGGCATTAATGCAATGAAATTTTTAGGTCAAATAAATTTTTCACTTTGAATTGACATAATGGAATGGGTTTGGCACTGCAACTAAGTTGCTTGGAAAAATCGGCAGACTGAAGATGGGTGTGGTAAAGGTCTATGAATTTTTATGCGCGGTTAGGCGCCACAGATGACTTTTACGTAGAATTTCCTTCAAAGTTGGGAGGATCCACTCTTCATGTTTTATGATATTTTAAGAAAAGGAAGTTACTTTGAGTAGTGTTACATAATGCCCCATTATTTTTGAAGAAATTTTTTACCTACGTTATAACGAGCGCAAAATCGTATATTAATAATTTCTAAATACACCATGAATAAAATGAAGTGAGAAGTAATGACAAGAGTCATAACCTGGTACCTGCTTAAATTTGGGATGTATGTTCAGTTTCATGTATGCAGTTCTGTTTTACTCCCTATTTTGATGAACGATTTCTACCATTTTACTACTTGGATAGCCATTCAGTGCATTATTAGGCTGTAAGATTGTTGTCAGTAAAAGTGCTAAGAAACTGAACTGCTAGAGGGAGTAGGTCTTGATAACAGGGGGCAATGGCCATTTTAAGTTACTTTTTCTGCAAAAGTGAGCTGATTTCACTGTTAAGTTTATCCTGTCGGTCCAATACATACTAGTCCTAGAACACCGAACTCGTGAAGGCAAAACTCTCGCCTACGCTCCATCTGAAAATAATTTTCCCTTCTGACTCCTCTAAAAGAACTTTACTGATTGGCTGTTATTGCAAGCATTCTGGTATTTGCACACTTTTAAGATCACAACTGTACGTTGGTTTTGAGAAAACGATTAAACACATGAATAATTCTTTAATGTCAATAGAAATTGCCTTCATTTCCATATTTTCTAAGTGCATGGATTGTTGATACTATAATGAGAAAAAAAGTGTTTTAAAGGGAATTCATTGTCCAACATTGCCATAAATTAAGTGAGAGAGGGATGTTTTTAGGTAGAATATTATGAGGAGCTTTGAGAGAGCTCAGTTGAAGTCGGGAGATGTGGTTTGATTACTTCAGAGTGCTTTTTGCGGATAATTCGAAACCAGAGATCATTGAGCCAGAAACGCAACACGGGAATTGAATAAATCAACGCCAAAGGTGCAAAGTTTGAGAAGAGAAGGAGCATCAATGTGCCTGCTCTTTGAACGGGCCCTCCAATTAAGTAGGTAGTTGCTCCTGCACCACTGAGGAACTGGTAAGTTGCATCAAATCCGAAGCTTATGATGAATACTACTCCCATAGGTAGAATACACATCGAAGGGGTTTTCCACGTGTGCAAACTATCAAGACGTCGAAGTTCCATCTCTGTTGGTTGTTTAAAGTGGAGAAAATTGAGCTCATCGACCTGGTATTTGGCAGGTGTCAGTTTTACCCAGTTGATGACTATAGTGGCACTAAGCAGGTAAAGTATCCCATTCAATACAACCAAAAGGAAAAAACGAATGAACACATGAGCGTAGATAACGGCCAAGAAAGGAATGTTTACTGTCGTCGGTGCGCAGGAGCAACCACCATTCTCCAGATTTACGGAGAAGAACTGAGGAATTGTAATAAAGAGGCTGTGAAGGTATATAGCGATGAGGTATGTCCTCAGCCTAGATTCAGCTGACACAAACTGTGTAGTCTTAACATTATGCAGTGTCAGTGCTCTATCAATGGCAAAAACGACAAAGCACTGGACAGCAATCGTGTTGAAAAGCCAATATAGGAATCTTGAATCCCATATTACACAAATGGCATAGTTTAGATCATTATTTCTAGTGAAGGCCCGAGAGCGCATTACATCACCTAGCAGTTTGATCACTGCGTCCACGACGTTATTGAAGAGGCCATTACGAAGAAGCATGATGCTGACTCTGTTGCCCTGGGTGACGCGCGTGAAAAGTACACCCACGAGGAGGTTGAGGAGGATGGCGGTGATCTCGAGGATGATGGAGAGGACGTCGATGGCATCGGGCCAGAAGGGCTGTTGAACGCAGTACCAGAAGGTCTTCGAATTAACAGAGTCAGCGACCGAGTCCGAAGATGTGGACATTATTTAGTGACAACCTCGTACCTCAAAACGAGTGGGCTGCGCATCATCAATGAGGTGATTGGTCGGCGAAAACTCTCGCCATTGACAAATAAGCTTTTGACTAAAATCGAGAATTGCTACTTAGTGGGTTTTGGTTGTCTAAAGAAAGGCCAAGGAATGAAGCCATTAGTATTGCTTAATTAAAGTGCTTTCATGAAGCTTATTGGAATAGTAAAAGTAAGGGTAAAAATTCTTTTAAGCAAGTATTTTCGTTCCATTATAATTTATTTCATAGAATGCACCTTCATTTTTGTCAAATGGAATACTATGTAACCAACTGGATTGCTTTCCTTTAGGTAGTTTTGGATGTAGTCTTAACGTGGAAAAAATAACCCTGCTAATTACAGGATTACTACAAGCGATTATTTTTACTTTTTGAATAAAACGTGGTTAAAGATAACTTTTACCTGTCTAGTGTTCTAAGGAGGCGGAAATAAGTGACGAAAACAGGCATTTCATCATCTTTGCCCATAGTACTGAATTAAAAAATGACATCTCTGATATTTCCCGAGTATAGCATTCAGTACTGAAATGAACTAACTGAGTGTATACGAATTAAAAAAGAGGTAGAATACTAATGATAAAACTAAGTAAACATTTTTATTATTAGGTCAGGGGATTTGATATTGTCATTTGTCGCGTCACTGGCCGAATTTGTTATAGATGTATTCAGCATAAGTTTAATTACAGATAGATTCTTTGGACAAGAACGGCATGCTTTAGTTGGACAAGAGCTTGAAAACTTGGGGAACTATCCTGAGTAGAGACACGATTCCCTGTCGGAAACCATGAAATGTCTTAATACAGAAGGGGGTAAACAATTACATTTTATATTTACCATTTTTATAGAGTAGGGGTATCACTTTAAACCACCATGAAAACTACCATTTGATTTTATACGACCCAGTTTCAGCTCATTTTTTTATCAGCATCTCACCAATGTCACTCGCAGGAACTTACTTCAGTCAGATATATTTTACAGTCGATCGTCCTTACTTGCCTTCACGACGCAGGAAGGTCCCTTTCACAATGAACTGTTTTTCATATCTTTGGGTTCCAACTTCTTGTATAATTTCTAATCATAATACATTACTGTTTGAAATAGGGCAACGTCATTACTCATCTGGGGGCCCGCCACTCACCTACAGTATTAATTTCTATAGACGAATAATTTTAGCCTTGTTCTTAGTCGAACACATCATCAATTCCCTGTAGTTTTGTGGTAGGCTGTGCATTTTATACAACACATTTGAGATAATAGATTATGAATCCCTAGATGGACGTGTTAAAAATATTACGCCATAGCTACTGTACCACTAAACGCTAGTTGTAATCTGCAACATGATAGCTGATATAAACCCTAAAGCCTTTAGATGAACCTTTCCATAAATTGAAAAGAAAGTATTTTATAAAAATGAAATACGACAACTCCTCAAACAGTAAACACATTAAATACATGGAGGAGGGGGGAGCATATGATGCTTTTCTCTCAGATGGAATCTGGTGAATCCAACCAGGAAAATAAACAAGCCAAATGCTGAAAGGCTCAAGGCGAAGCCAAAAGTTTTCATGGAGAGAAAGAGGGGAGTGTAACTAGAATCAGTGGGACATATTGGAGCTAGGGTTTGTCTATACATCTTCCGTAACTTAGGATAAGGGAGCAAACGATCGAGAATGCGATACACCAATGGAATCACATAACGAGAAATAGCTTGGCGTGAATTAAGATAAATCTCGGCCGTACTGTTAGTGAATTGTGTGACGAGTTCGGCGTTGTTTCTGCGCGAGAGGTAGGTCATTATCTTATCGCTCGTATCAATCAACAGACTCAGAGGATCAAGGATTTTCTTATTCTCGTTGATCACCTCAAGAGCCTGAGCCAGTTGATCGAATTTAAGTTTATAGAGCGCAATAAGATCTCCTATAGCTGTGAAATAGTTTGCTAGCTGTTCAACGTCTTTTGAAGTATAGAACCTTGAAAGACTGCGTAAAGCCAAACCAATGCAAGTGTAGTGATCTTTGCTTGGCTCTACGAGGTAATCTGATACCTTGCCCACGTCGAGATCATCAAAGGTGTAGTCCAGTTTGACAGCTTGTCTGAACTTGTTAAAGGTGCTCAAAAGAGGCGTCCGTGGTATGTGGTAGGAGAGGTTAGCCCGTTCCATTCGAGGCCAGACCTCCCGATACCAAAGACCACAGAGTGTTTCGTTGAGCCAGTCAGAGTAGAGGAGAGCGGAGAGATTGAGAGGTCGACTCATGTTTATGGACTGAAGAAATGGGAGCGACAGTGGTGTATAGTTTCTATCAAAAGTGCTGATTATATTTCTAGGGATCCTGAAGTTGATTTTCTCAATGGCAAGGACGTCACTGACGTCCGGCATCCTTGGAGCAACAGTTAGAAGTAAGTGATTCAACCAGACATCAGCAGATTGCTTTTTCTCGAGCAGTACGTCACAAAATTGTCCTTGACCAATACTTCCGATAGCACCGAAGACCACACCAACAACGCAGAATAGAGTTGTGCAAACTGCCATAAACGGGGGGTAACATGAGGCGCACTTGTCGAATCGGGATTGCTTCCTATCATGTCTGTAGGGAACAACGAGAAAGAGAAGCACAACTGCCGTAATGAGCATTAGGAAGGTTAATACTCCTGCCAAAGCCATTGGTAAAAGAGCGGCTAGATTCACGTACTTCATAGCTACGTTGTTAGTCAAATTGCCCAGTAGCATTTCCAGGCTCAAATTCAGACGATGTCTTCCCTTATTAATCTCTCGGACAAGGAACTGGTCAAAAAGAAAAGGAATATTGCCAGTAGGATCACGCGCTAACGGTAGCCACTTTTCCACCAAGTCTTCGACATTGAGCATACGTGGCAAGAGGGAAAATCTGGTAACCTTTGCCAAGTCACGACTCTTTTCATACCTTGGCCAATTTCCCAGCTCACTCAAAAGTTTGTCAAAGTGTTTCTCAACATCACTACAAGTGGGGAAATAGTTAGTAGGATGCTTGCAAAGGTACGTGGCTGTGAAGTCGAGGATCTGGACTTTTCGCCATGAGGCTGGGGCAAATGCTGGGTGGGGCGCCAGACGAACCAGTTCATAGGAATATGAGAGAAATATGTCGTTTGCCGCTCTAATACTGCTTTTGTTGAGCAGTGGTAGGACGGTAAACATGGAGGAAATGCGCCTCAGTAACGTGTTGAACTGAAGCAGGTGAGTGCAAGTTTGCCGTCTTAGGAATCGGTCTGATGCCGTGAAGTTACGCGACATTGCATGCAACCTCATGGCCTGATAACCCCAATGCAATTTCATTTCTTCAATGAAGGGTCTTAGGTAACTTCGCGGGTTATTGGGCGCTACATCCTCCCTTATCACCTGATTCATAATTTTATACGACTCGCTTATGAATTCGTTAAACAGTTCCTTCGAAATGGAAAGGAATCTCATAATGTGATGATGAAGACCGTTGATATTTACCTCAATCGATCGAGCCACGAAGCAGGCATAGACAGTGCCAAACGAAAGCGCAAAGATTAGGGAAACCAAGAAGAAGCATAGGGATACTTGTATCAAAAGGCATTCGTGGGACATTTTAAATGAAGAGACAGTAGAGTAGTCCCTTATAACCTTTTCATCTACTAGAAATTTCGTTGGCATGGAGGAGCCACTACTCTCTCTTGGTCCGCTGGAACCATCTGCATTCCTCGAAGTAAAATTCGTCTTTAGTAGAAGGGGGAAAGAGTGATAATGGTTTCTTGGGCTTCCATTCCTTGTCAAACTATCCTCAGCTCTTTCCTTCTGACTCAATAAATACGGAAGGCGATCTGTCGTGGGTTGGAAAAGTGCAAACCTCCTTTGACTGCCACACCTGGAGATCGGATTCCAAATGCAATGATCCGAGAGAACGAAGACGCCAAGGAAAATTAGGAAGGCGCATAAAATGCATAAGAAGATGATGAAATCAATTTGAGAAAGGGAACATTGTATTGAAATGCTGCGCCAACTCAAACCATCTACGTGCTCAGAAATATACTCAAAAACTCCGCCAGTACAAATCGGAGGAGTAATGTCCATCAGAGTGATTCCTACAACAAAGAAAGCAGAAAATACTCGAATAGATTTTCTGCACAGAGCTGAAATCGGTGACGCGATGAGATCCAAGGTACGCATAAAATGTATGCCACTTTGCATGTACTCAAGGATAACAAAATAAACAGTACCTATAATTAACCCCCTAACATCACCCAGTGAAAGTATTGTAAAATATGACAATGAAGCAGTACGCCAATCCCCTACCCATGATATTAAAATTTCGACGATCTTAATGAACAAGTAAGGGAGGTTCTGTAACATTAAAGATGCTTTCATTTGTCAGTTCATGTCTTTATTATAAAGAGGATCAGTGTGCTTCCCCATTTTTAAGCTCTGCTGCGTTTTTGCCCGGGGCCGAATTACTACCTGGTACCGCCGCACAGGAACTTACATAAGTAGATCTAGTCAAAGTAAATTAGCTAATGATATTTGGCATTAACCCAATACTGACTTACAAACAAAACCGGACTTAAATGAAATAACTCTACCCTACTCAAAATGCTGGTAGAAATCCCATTTCCCCAGTCTTAAGGATGTATGACTTCACATTTAATAGCACAAAAACCAAGCAGCGTTTCTCGAGAACCTGAAACCACTGCTATGGATCCAAATAACTAAAAACATCTCACATAGGAAGGTTTCTTGGCCTCAATTTAAAAAGCAAATAATGACTGAAAAAACTTATTCGTTACTCGGTAAAATATAGCTTCAAAAATCGATAATTCATACCAACAAAGTAGTTGACCCGTGTCGAAAATTAGGCTTGACACTAGGCTACATGATAGTCATCCACCTGCCATGTACTTAGAGCATTTTCAAGTCTTGTGATAGAATCGATTCTTTTTAATGGTCTACAATATAAAAGTATATTCTGCTCAAGGCCTGTCAGAAAGTCTCCAAGTGTCGCATTGATGATTCAGATGAAGTGTAAACGTTTAAAAGGCACATTAACGTGATGCAAAACAAGACTATGAAACAGAATATAAAAAAGATTTCAAATGGGGCAATAAATTACAGGATCCAGTTTCAATTCCTGTAGAAGTATGTACACAGGATTTTGATGTGTACATAAAATAAAAATTTACTACATAAAATTGAATAAAGGCCGGTCCCATAACTGGTACTAAAGTAGCGTGAATGCATTAAGCCGCTAAAGCACTACAAAACGCACTAGCAAAGCCATTTTGGCTTCAACATGTATTACAATGTAAAAAATTACTTAAAGAGAAATTAAAAGTCACTAGAACCTCGAGAGTGGCATAGTGAAATACCTCCTAGGCAAGGTATTTTAAAGTGCAGTTATCATGCTAGAAAGTACGGTGTGCTATTTTCATGTGGATCATAGATGCACATATTCAGCAAATACTCATTGAAATCTAAACTAAGACCAAACCAAAGTGGCAAACAATCTAACTACCAATAGTTGTTTAAAAATAGGGGCTTACAATACCACAAGGTGATATCAAACCCTTGCCATGAGCGCAATCTTCGAATGCGTGAGCATTGATCGAAAAGAGCTGGGGGCTGATTTCAGCCCACGCTCTCCGGCGTGCGGTTAGGCTTGGTGAGTGTGCGCCACACTAACGCTTGCCTCTCTAATGAAACGCGCGGTAGCACGTATGCCATTGCGCACCTTGGAAGATCAAGTCAGGTTCACATACCGCCGTACAGATGTTCTCTCTTAGCCAATCAAAAGTGCAGCAAAGCGTTGGCCAATGAGTCATGAGGTAGTACGATAGACATCCCCTAATATGGGAGTGGTGATGACTGGTCTATCGACCCACATCGCGGATGTCCCTACTTTGATTAAAAGGCGGAAATTCTCGCACTGAACACAGTACGTTTTAAAGAAAGTATTGTTATTAAAAAACTAAACAACAATAATTGGGATCAACAAGCAATAAATTGGCAATCATAAAGGACGCCGTTTAGCCAAACAATGAACTGTCTATAGTTTAATTAAGAGTCTCATTTATTGAGAATACTTTGACTGGTTGGGGTGCGATTCCTGATGTAACCGACTGAGACAAACATTGAGCAAAGGTAATTGTATGAGATACCGTTGCACTAAGGTTTGTTGATTACATAGGTTTAAAAAGCACTTATCCAAGAGCCGATGATCAGACTCATTAGTGCTCCCGATGCTTTTAACAGGCGCTATTTTCGTCCTGACTATTGTCTGCCTCCACATACTTCCATCAAAGGCTGACAAGTAAGTCTCTAATCGTTCTTCAAAGAAGCTGAGAGGAGGCGTGAAAGCCCTGTAAGGTATAGATGTTGGAGCCACAAATTATTGCACCATCAGTTGCAGCCTTTACGATTGCTTATCACTAGTGACCATAGAGCAAATTCACAACTTCGTAGGTGTCGACGTTTCGTATCAGGCCCAATGTGTTGACCTTTTATAACAGGTTATTGCACTGACACTCGGGTGTACTATTTCATCGAAACAGCTGCTAAGTGATATTTCACTAAAAAGAGGGGCTCCACTAGATCCCCAAACTCAGGTGCGAGAATTAAAGGCTGGCAAGTGCCACTAAAATTACGTTAGCCAAAATTACATCCAGCATAAACCCATCTCAAAGTCAATTTTATCAGGAAGATCAACTGATGTTCAACCGACTCTCAGCTAATTTATTCATGAAAGTAGGCGCAGTCATTAGGACATAACACCGCTGAATCGGTATGAATTCAGTTGAGGTTCCCATCTCGTGTAACTTTGTGGCGGCAATTGTAGTTTTTAGAAATAAAGCTGGTTTCAAATGAAATCGACTTGATATTTCAAAATGTAGACATGCAAACATGCAAGGAATACCTACTATTAAAATGTGCTGATTTAATTCTGCAAGGGGAAATTCAGTAACTGTATCAAACCGCGTAGACATAAGTCGATAATCCGTAAGGCTCATGAGTAGAATACACCTCTAGAAGGCCTTATTAAAGAATCTCATTCCAGTTTATTCCAGCATAACAATGTACAATCGGAATTAAGACAAAGAGGACCCTCGTTACAAAAGACGATACAAAAGATACGTTAAGGCGGCAACAACGTGACTAAGGAAGTTCAAGTCCGACCACTTCTTGAGCGCGTGGTGCATGGTATAGCCCTAAAATATATAAAAAAATGAAAGAAAAGCAGAAGTGAGCTTTGGCATACGTAACGGGAGCGAACCTCATCCTGCTGGTCACTAGTGTCAAACATGACGGCCAGGTAGGCCAAGTGGAAGATGGCCAGGCCACTGAAGAAGACATTCACAAGACGAACTCTCCAATCATTCGACTGCAGAACGATGAAAAATGACAATCAACTATCACGTTTTTCGCAGCATTCATGAAATCAGTTTCAAGTGAGGTCGAGGTGGGCTGAATACATGAGCAGGATTGCAAAAGCAAAGCTAACAGACTGGCTACTGTGCTGTGTCGAGCACTTCTGTCTTCTGAGCCAAATATGACCATTTACAAGACTACTACGTAAAAATGTATGCGCTGAACGACATAACGAACTAAATGTTTTTGTGAATCTGAGGAATGCAAGTAGAATCCATAGCTAAGAGTGAAAAAAAATTACTAGGTTTTAAACAGAGATCAAATTTGATAGAAAAAGGCATGCACAAACCTTGTAAACATGTGGACAACTTCTTGGGCAAGCCCGAGCTTCGATGCAAGCATTGAACAGTTTTGATAGCTTGTCACGCAAAACTAGAAGGAATTCGTGGACCATGAAAACACTTAATCGGCATGGGAAAAACAATGGCAACCATTATACACATACGATCAACTCACTATACTCAATGTAGGCATAATAACCGATAGAGAAAAGCACAGCGGCAAGCTGGAAATTCAACCCCTAAAAAGAGAAGTTTCTTTACAGCGGTTCAGGTAGAGGATTTATTAGCTGGAAGTATGCACATAATACCAAGATAACCAAAGACGGAGCCATGATATTGTTAAGGAAAACAAGAAAGCGATTGAACTAAAACGACCAAGACAACAAATACCTACTTCACGAGAAGACATGGACTCTTATATTGCCGAGGATACAATGGCTAAAGCGAGAAGGAAATGCAGCCAAATTGGATCAAAGGGGAATAAATGGTTCCTGCAATTTGGCAAAAAGAGCAACTCCTCGCCTTCTCCGAGTTCATCTAGAGGTTTGGTCAGCCTTCAAAACCAATTCCACCAATTGCAACTGATGCAATGAGAATGCCTTCGACATCAGCAAAGAATGCATTTCGAGCTATCCGAAATAATGAGAAGAAGGCTTCCTTCCTTTATAGAGCCTTTATAACAATTATACAGATCCTATGAAGCCAAAACGTGAAATCGAACGGCCATCTAAAGGCTTCGAATTTTCAATTAGTGAAACCCTAATAAGCCCACGGCATTCGATTCGGTTGGATGAGAAATCACACTAAGCACATTCAATTAAAGTACTGTGTATGGAAATTTAAGTTAAGAGGAAAAGAGTTAATAGCACCAGCTTTTCTAGACGGAGTAGAGGCTAATTAGACGCAAACTCAACAAACTTACCTATACGCCCTGGCCAGATGGACAATGGCCGATGAAAAAGAACAAAATCAGCGGTAGATATTGATGAGGTAACGAACTTACATGCAACAGGGAGCTAAATGCATAGGTAAGGAGGAGGGCTGGCAGTTGACCGAATCGGCGAGTGGGTTTATAGATAACTAAAAGAAATGCATTGGCCCCCTAAAAACAGTTTTGGTTTTGGGTTTTCAGTTCCCAAAGCACCACATGCTGGAGATCTAAAGCAGGGCAACCCAACAACCCCTACCAGACCTAAAATATAACACTCGAAGAATCCCTCGCGTATAAACAAAGCACCGCTAAACTTACAAGTTTTGAGCCATGAATGCATGGGAAAGTTCCAGTGGATCACCACATCTACCAGAGACCGAGGTAGTTCAACAGAAATAGGATTCGCTATAAACGCAGATACACACTTTCCTTTCCTGCAATGAATAAAATCGGAATCGTGTTTTTGGGAAGAAAATGACACGAAATACACAGGAAGCGAATGGCTCACGGGTTGGGATGGGTTAGAGTAGAGAGGCCGATGACCTGATGAAGGGACTGACTAAAGAAGCTCACAAAGTAATGGCTAAACCGGAAGCTCTGAGACTGTGCGTAAGCAGTCGTCCACCTATGGATACAGAAAACTGGTGAATAGAAAGGCGAAAAACACATTAACCTTATAGAGTACCAACCGGCTGGAGAAAAAGTACGAGATGTCGAGGATAGATGAGAGGTACGTCGAGTAGATAAGGCAGCAAACGGATATTACGATTGATATGGATGCCCTAACGAGGTCTTGGCCCCACTAAAGTGACCAAAGCCGCGTTTTACTTTTAAGAAATTCACGAAAAGAAACGACCCAAAGCCTTACGAGACTTTCAGCAGATTGGCCAGTTAGGTGGGTGGCACGAACGTAACTCTCAAAGCTGTACCAGGGTCCGAAAATCACGCTTCCAGGAGAGAAGGCGTAGCCGCACCAAGTGAGGTAGCTTCGCATAAAATTAGAATCCACACTTTCCAAGCATTCCCGATTTCGTGGTGCGGCTACTGAAATGGCCTTCATTGCAACTATCATTACTGTACCTTAAACATAATGCAACAAAGAGGAGTTATTGCGTACGACAACTCAATGTTAGAGAGCAACAAACTTTATATGCTATTTTGGGGAAGCAAAATCATGTCCCGAGTTTATTTGAACGTTTTCGATTTTCTAGAAGCTCCCGCATTACAGAATGAAGTTGTTTTTAATATGCGTAGAGAGTTCCTCTGCTGAACAATCAGACTCACACCAATTTACACTCCATGCTATAAAGTTGTCTTTTCATAGGTTTTGGGTAAGCCTCCAAACATAAGTAGAAATAATGTAAACTACGCATTGGGGCAGCCTAAACAATTTTGAAAAATGTAAATCACTGGAGCATAATGAGACCGAAGTGTCTTAAAACTGCCGAGAGAGAGAACTGTAACAACTTTCTCACCTCGAATCATGTGCCAATCACGAAGAGGCATGAAGAATTCACTGAAAAAAGCCAAAAAGGAACAATAAATGAGGCATATCACAGTTTAGTCCACCCCAGGATAGAGATCAGGCTGCAAAATGAGACTCCGCGGTATAAATCTAAGTAAAAACTAAAGAGGCCTTATCCGATTGGCTTCCCTACGATGAATAATTCATACATGCATAGGATAAAATTCCCATACCAAAACGAAAAGCACTTCTCTCTGATCTAAACAGTCCTTAAAGTCCCAGGGCCTGCGAAAATTTCAAATTAAATAGCTCGAGCATTTTAATCCGTCACTTTTATTAAAGCTAGAAAACTACTTATACAACAAGAAGATACAGCTTCACCAGGTTTTGGCAAAATGCTACAACTTACCAAAACAAAATAATCGCTAAGCAGGAGGCAGTTACAAGAACCATGTGAATAGTCCAAGTAAGGGGCACTAAATCCCGCGTTTCCGATGTTTTCGTGATGCGACTTCGGACGTTTGGCAAGAAAAGTACAAACCCAATCGCGAAGATGAATGCGCAAAGTTGCAGGTAGAGGTCCCCGAAAAAATGGTGCTGAACGAAAACACCTGGGGACAGTAGACCGCAGGTACCGGTTATAGATGTTATAGACTGCAGTGGTAGTCCTACTTATTAAAGCCGCTAAAATTCTTTAGCCGAAATTAAAGAGGAAACTTTATATTGTAGGAGATGGGCCCTAACCAAGAGCTAATCGTAATACACATGTTCAACCAACACATGCTAGTACAAACACCTGAAGCAAATCTTTTTTTCTGCTAGAAGTGTAGCGAAAACTCGCATCGCAATTTGGGTGCACTCCAACTGTGAGAGTGGTTAAGCTGAGCAAACAAGGGCCAAAGTCGAACTTAATCACCCAATGGTGAGAAGTGGAGTACGCTGGAGGAATATTTGTGCGAAAAAAGAATCTCAAAATACCTTTACTTATCTCATGTTAACATTTAAATCGAAGATCCCTGGCAAACCTTACCACTTGACACTAAAGATAGCGAATTGGTGATTAGCTTTAAATACTGCAAAAATACTGGTTGCCAATCAACCGCGTTGTCAAGATTCAGTGGGCGGGAGAAGAATGATAAGGCTTCCAGGTTGTCGAACAAATGTCTGTTAATGTCAAAGTAGGACTTTTATGAGCAAATCAAAGCACTAATTTTAATTACAAAGGAAATGCTGCCAATCAAAATCGTACATCCAAGAAACGCTAAATGCAATTTTACAGTGACGAATAGCTAACTCCCAAAAGAAGTAAAAATCAAGTTTGAAACTAGGCAATATTGCTCAAACGTCCACCATGCATGAAAAGCTGAGTTGTTCTAGAGTCCTACCATTAAGCCTTGAACACGACCCAAACTAGCCACAGGTGAAATATGTATGGGTGATTCAAAGATAGATTCTAGACCATAACTTACTAAGTGTAATAGAAAGTATGTGCAGAAGCAAATCGTAGTTGCGGGCGACTAAAAAGAAAAGAAGCAAATAGTCAAATTATTGAGATTTACCAACATTACAAACGACATAATTCCACAACAGACACATAGGTGAATCACTTCAGGACAACTCCCAAAGCCACGCAAACATTAGCTAAAAATGCTACTCTGGTTGTCGGAACTGCAGCTATTTTCTAGAATGCGGACAATCATTTGCTTTTTTGTAACTTCCACATAAGCAAGTAATCGAGTACAGCCAACATAATAAAACAACGGGGGCACCTTTCTCAAACTCCTACTCAAAGTTCAGGTATAGTTCCGGGATCAATTTATGGGCTTAGGAGTCGCAAAAACTCATAGAAGTGAAGGTCATAGAACATGTGCAAGCTAGCTATCACGTCATTTAGAAAAAAATGGGGAATAAGATAGACCTACGGATATTGGGATTTGCTGATCGAGACAGGTGGTAACTGAGCAAACCTCGGAACGCTCGCCAAGCTAGACAGGAGATTAGACATGTCCATACATTTGGCCAAACTTGGAGGATCACGTCCCAACAGAAGGTCGAAAATGCTACCTGTTGATCATCAAAGTAGTCTAAGAAGCTTTCATCGACCGCCAGCTCGAGATCATCCAAATCGCTGAATGCCATTCACTAAAGAAGATATGATAGTCTTAGCAAATTAAAGGTAGCTTTCGGGTAACCCATCCCTTGTTGGTGTACCCTCGCATAGAGGCAAGATAATGTCGGAATTCTTGCCAGCTCAGTAAGCGACGAGCATGCAAAGAAATCGAGCTCAAACATACTTTCGGAAGAGGTTTCTAGAACCCATCCTACAAGACTACTGCTAGTGGAACTAATCAACCTGGACAAATTGTATTGGTTCGCAAGACGCCTCGGAATACTCCTCATTCGAATTTATCCAAAGGGAAGACCAACGAGGCCAAAACTCTTGTCAGTTCGTGGTTCCACTAAGATTCAAATGAACAAGTTGGCATGCAACACTAAAGAAAACATTACGAACTAAGTCAATTCATGCGACACACTTTCCACCGATACAGAGTAGCAACATAATGCTGAAAATGCATTTACAAAGTTTCTATTTTTTAACACAACGGATACATTATGTGCCATGTTGACCACTAACGGAGGGAAGGGAGGTTCGAGCGTTAATCCAATAGAGAGTGATGTAGGCTATTTCACTGCCGTTCATGTTGTTGATAGGGACTGTAGCAAGGACGAGAGCCTTGCGGACACTGGTAGCGATACGCAGTGAGGCTGAAAGTCGACTGAGGAAAATGGGCATTTTTGGCAGATCTACAATGACTATGTGACTGGCATGGTAGAAGAACGGATCCCCTAGAACAAAGGGAAAAACCAGACAGAGTTAATATGAAAGAGGCAAGTCCAGTTGTAATTTTTTCAATGGCAACCCAAGCCGGGGAGACCGAACTAGCCATAGATGCGACCCAATTAGATCCCGAGATAGCAACGAACTTCTCGCCACCCAATCGAGATGGTGATTTCGATTCAGCATTAAATATATTAACCCAAATATCCTCTACCTCCCTAAAGGCACTTTAATCCATTCTAACCTGGACAAGTCACCGAGCAAATAAACCAACCTTGGTACACGAGAAAATGCCCGCCCATTTTAGATGCTCCACAAGTGATGCAGAGCCCTTTTGACCAGAGATCTTCGAAAACCCGACACCTCATTATTACAGCCTCGATTCGATCCCCCGACCACTGCTTGTTCAAAATCCGAATTAACCAAAGGCAAGCTAAAACAAAAGTTCAGACATCACAATAAAAACTTAGCCGTAACGAAGTTGGAAGAAACTAATACGGATTTAATCAACTGACTAGCTATCGACGAATGGATGGAGAAAAACATTAAAGTGCTCCGTGATCCCTAGCGCCTGAACATTCCTAAATGGGAACTATACTTCAAAGGAATTAAAAAAGCACTACGACTTTTACTAGCATTTGCACATTTTGCATGGATATTCCGAGAAAGCCCCACTACAGAAACTTCTATATATTGCCAAACGATTCTATCCCACTTCTTTTAAATTTGGCCAACTAACTTCTCGACGTGCCGAAACATGGTCATAAAACAAACGCCTAGCTAACCACTTTCAACATTTGCTCGAGCACTTTCAGGCACTGTGAATATTACATGCTCCCCCTCACGCCACCAGTCACGGGGAGTCGGACGAGGTCGGTGAACGGGAATACACTTGTCAGCATTTACACGACCCCCGATTCTCTGAGACACTGCAAGTTCATCAAGAGTGGGAAGTCGACTGACGTCGTCACTTTTTCCAGCCCTGTCTTCCGATAAATCTGTTTCACAAAAGTCATCGCCATGGCCACTACGAGAATTTCCCCAATGGACAGCCGACCACATGACCGAAGCGGATCCCCTACGTTTACGACGCTGGAACCTTTTTAGACACATTTTTGATAACACATCATCTGTAATTTAAAAAGGCGGTAGTAAAAGCAGTAAAAAACGAGGTAACGTAAATCTGTTGAAATCATACCAGCTTCATCTAGGAACGAGGATCCATCCTCAAGATTACTCGTTTTCGGTTCTTGAGGAGTACTAGGTCCGACTTGACTGTTTTCAAGCAATTTTTGCTTGCCTTTGCCATCTAGAATCTCACTGTAGTAGTCAAGGAGTTTCATGTTTCTTCGCTTCTCGTATATCTCCATCTAAAACAAAGAAAATTGATGTGTGATGGGATCCACAGAAACCTAGGCACAAAACGCTAGTGAATTCAACTTGTGGAGATCAAATCCAAATACTGAACAAATACACAATCGAGAGCAAATAAATGAAGAAACAAGACGTTATACCATTTCGGAGCGATGTTCAGCAAGTGACTGATCAAAGAGACTTAGTGTTCGAGGCGAATGTGGGGGGAGATTTTGTACAGGTTGAAGGCAGTCGATAACACTTGCAATACCACGATGGAGAAGAAAAGCAGTTTCTTCAAGACTTAAAATTAATGGTAGATGAACTATATGAGCAGACGATCCCATTGTAGACGTAACCCGGGAGGTAGTACTGGAACCAGAACCCGTGGAAGAAGAAAGATGCCCGAAAATCCTATGTTCCCGACGGAGTGCAACAACATCTTAGCAATAAAAAAGGAACCGATTCAAGGCCGAATCTCGGAACGTATTTGACGTAATGATAAAGTTATAACGAAACTTACCCTTTGCAACCCAAACGACGAAATCACCCCATGGTGAAACCCCTACTCTGAATTTACATCCTGCACTTTTTGAATTGTCAGCCACAGCCATCCTTGAAAACGACAAAATAGATTTTAACAAAGCAATGCAAGAATTAGTACATTAAACGCGTCAGAATGACAATGAATTGAAGACGAATTCACCACGTTGCCTACGCAGTAGCCACCAGTTACCACACAAGCCCACGTACTCAAAAGAAAGATTGGAAGAGGCGCGCCAAAAAGCATCGGCATAAAGTTAAGATATTAATAAATATCTTTCAAATAAAACAAAACTTGCGCATTTTAAATCAGCATATAATTTCCGGTTTTTTGTTATAGAATTTACTTTTCTATTCAAAGAATTTTAAAGTGTGTGGATTTGCAATGTGTTACCTAACTGAAGAAATTTTTCCACATTCTCTTAGATTGTAAACAGAAGGGAAAAAATTAAATTGCTTTGTCAATCTATATGAAAAGTTGACCCTCTATTTAAGGAAAAAGGGGAACCTACACCAGAAAGTTTATTTTACATATATGCTTGATTAACTCCTTTAAAAGTAATTTTTAACAGAGATTAACTTGTAGAAAAGACAAAGGCACTCGCTTTTCTCATCGAATGTGGTTATTATTAAGAATTCAAAATCAGAGTAAATTTCCGATATCTGCGTTAGCCAGGTATCTGACTAGCAAGATTACATGGCCGAAATGTGCTTCTCTTTCTTGAGCAAGGATGATACGAAGGTGAATTTGATCTCATGGCATAATCGCTTCAAGTCATATTATAGATTTCGTAAGTGGGACTTGAATTTCGAGAAATACAAAGCTGTCAAAACATTCCAAATCACTTGCTTTTCAGTCGGAAGTGATAATGAATTTAATACTTGTATCATGCATATACTGTCTTCCCTGCATGTAGTGACATAAGCGAATGGGGAATTGTAACTTTCCTTGCCATGAAATTTCGCCCTAATTCACCATTGTCTTTTTAGAGGTGTTCGGTGGATTTTAGTCCACATTGCTTTGGTTTATTGTTAATAAAAGCGAGACGCATTATCTCTCAGTCAAAAGGTTTACACAAGTGATTTCTACTGAAGTTTAAAGATTGTGGCGGCAAGGTGAAAGGAAGTTTCACTGGGTTACGAGAATTAGGGGACACCAGAGTTGGTATTTGGTGATACTCATTGCGGGTTGCACTCATTTAAGCTCAGATGCTAACCATTGAATCCGGTCAACCCAATTTGACGCATGCTTACACACTTTAATCAAAGCTCCGGTACATGTGTCTTCTCACATTTGTAGAGGGTCCACTCATACTCTGGAGAGTTGATTTGTCTTCGGGATAAACTTACAGTGGTAGTAGGAAAATCCTCCTCCTTACTAAATTGCTGTAGATACACCACCACATGTTCACCTCTAACATTTAGGGGATTTGTATTATAGATTGGTCGTCGATATCCGCCCATTTGTATAAATCTTCTCTAAATCAAAAAAATTAGCCATTAAACGGTGCAACAGAGATATTGCACAGGTTTATTTGACCAAGCCCAAACAGGGCTTGCACAGCAATTGGTTTGGCGTCCGCCTAGTGGTGTACTCACCGAATTGCGCTCCGAAATCCACGCCGAATGTACTGCCCTTAGTATCCAGTGACCATGCGGTATTTGCAATTCTTGTGCAGTTAAACTCTGGGCACTGATTAGATGTGAAGATTCTAGCTTTTTGCAAGTGGAGTTGCTTTCAGAAAACTTGAATGATGTGCTTGCTGACTGGCCGACAACGAGTAGATATTATCGGTAATGAATGTTAGGCTACAAATAGGCAAATTCGACTTCTAGAATAAAACATTCTCTTATGCTATCCTGTAATCTGGTTAATGAAATGTATAATCTGACAAAACGTAACTTTAAGCAAATTAAGGCAACGGATGTGAGTTTCCATTAAAGTATAAAAAACACCGAGTTCTAATATTCCTAAAAGCAGCATTATTTTCCTACTAGAATCACTTTGGAAAAATTGGGCGCGGGGTGCTCAGAGATCCAATTTGCTGTCGATGCACTCGTAGATCGTACTTACGAGGTTATTTTTTCCACAATCATTAGAGACAATCCTGTTTGTGAAAAAACTGCTGTATCTATATCGCATGATACATTAAGGGGGTACAAGTTGGAGGAGATGATAAAGGCCATGACATCGTTAGGTACAAACCAAACGTGGATCAGCTCTTCTACACAATTCACCGGAGCTACAAACGCTAGGTCAGCCAGCATGTCTCATAATCATGGGCTATTAGCCGATATCGACCACGAAATATTTTAAACAGGATCTCGTTTTTGTTATACTGGAGAGGAATTTCATCAAAACTAGTGCCTAAATTGATTATTTTCAGCACAACCTCTTGAATTCGTAATTAGCTTTAGTATTAGTGTTTTCAAAGGCTTATGGAAAGAACAAAAAAAGTGAGTGCAACACTATCCGTGTAAACACAACTACCTTTGACACAAAGGGATAAAATGACAGTCTAAAATGGCGACAGTGAGAAACTGGGAAGTGAACAACTGATTCCTATCTTTTAGATTATACATTCGATTGATAATGACCCGAAGTTAATCGTTGCTAAACATGGCAAAATAATAGGATTGCTTAATAATTCTGCCACAAATGTGGAGATTTTTATTGAAAGAACTGCGGTCCGCCAATGATACTTCATTCCCAATTGTTGTAAGAAAATAGTAATTGCATTGTTAGGTTGAACTCTATATCAAAATTTAAAAAATCTGCATATCCTACTGCCCTTGTATTCGTGGTAGTAGAATAATGTTTGTATCCCATACACCATATTATTTTGTCAGTCTTTTGAAAAAGGTTTTCTTCTGATTTTATCATTGGAAAGGATTCACATCACTTTAAAAACACTGATTCCCATAAAATACCCGAAAAATGACATTCGAAAGGCCATTCATTACCCAATGACATTATTTCAAAGTAGCCTTTCATTAAATATCTAAGAAAGTAATAAAGGTCTTTGGTAGTGTTTGAGCGGCTGAATAGATGAGAGATAAATTAGCTCGAACGCTCTAAAATAATGCGAAATTAGCATCTTTTAGCACAAGCGATTCAAAAGAGAGTAAATCAGTTTTCGATTGCTGAATGTGGCTCTTGAGTCCATCGGACTCGATCTTTTTAGTATCGGACTCCCTATCCACGGAATGTCCATATCCCCAACTTCCCTAATTTAAGAACTATCTTAAGCCCTCAGTTTTTCAGTTCATTGAGGAGTGTCATAAATCGTCAAATTTTGGTTACTTAAATGCATGAAATATAATTGAGGTTTATCTTGTAAGAGACTTGTCACAAGAGAATCACAAGCATGAAGAATATTATGGTAATTTGAATATCATGTCTCTATAGTTGAAAAATAGTACATTTAGCATTAAAAATAGTACTTATTATGCCTACCATGAAGGAAAAGCTCCTGCATTGGTCATGTGTTATCGATTCGATCTCCATGCTTACATTCATATTTCTTCAACCTTGCAGAACAATATGGGGAATTGTGGACTGAAGAAAGTAAGAATTATGGATGCAGACGAAGTCGACGAGGAATCTCCAGAAGTGCATCAAAAAGAGTCAGCAGTGGATGTTAGCAGAAATCTAAGTGCGCCAACGACAGCAGTTGTCGCAGTGAAGCGGCCGGTTATGGCAATGAATATACCGATGGAATACGACAGCATTCCAGCACCTTATGATTTCTCAATTAAAAAGAAATTCATCGGTTGGCCCAGGTGCTTCAAAGATGGATTCAGGGAGTGTATGACGTTTGAAAAGTTTAAAAGGGGCATAATTCAAATGCGAAAACAGGGACTAAGAATAATTCCATACGCCTATGCTACAGCTCTAGGTTTTTCTCATCTTGGTAAAGCCTGGGCAAAAAGCAGGCATGCTAGAAGACCGGGGATCAGGTCTCGCATCGGAAATAAAAGTGTCTCGTACACCCGGGTAGATCTTAACGACGACAAGATTCCGGTAGAAAAGGAGAAATGGTGGCGGTATACAATGTTTCTTCTTGTTGATCCCCTCGAAAAGGACCAATTCCCACAAAAGCTAGCGGAAAATGGTCAATTGGTGAGCGTTGAAAGCAGAACGGGTTGCGAAATTAGAATTGGAGAGGAAAAGTTCCTGTACAGAGGTAATCTCGTTCGTCATATCTTCATCGACGGTCCTACCCAAAATGCCATTGTCTGCTGCCAGAATTCGCTACCACAGTGGTTTCTCAAGGACATCATCATTGATCACATAAATCATTACAGAAAAGAACCCATTGAAAAGGAGGAATGTGTGGGTGAAATGGGAAAGTTATCAGGAGTTCTAATGCAACATCAATATGCCCCTTTTGCCAACTGAAAGTGATCTGGCACTCATAAAATAGTCTTTCATACACATGATTTCTTTTTATACAGATATACTTAGGAAAGGTACTTTAGTGAATCATTAACAGCTCCCGCATTCTTCATGGTATAGTCAAGTAATGAGACGAAAATCACAAACGTGGAATTTTGCATTTATTGCCGGACTTGCCTATTACTGCAAAAATAATCATGAAGATCCAACTGGACCTAGCTGGTGGAGATAATGCACGCAAGACTTCGGGGCGAGCTGAACTCTTAAAGAGACTAATTCACAAAAATATTTGCCGTTGCTAAAACAATTTAACTATGCTTTACCAAGCATTAAAGTGGTAGCGAAAGTGACAAATAGACGTAGAGTCAAGTTTGATTAGAAAAATATCTTCAGTAAATATTTAACTCTCGTAGAATGTGGTAGTTTCATCCTAGTCTGCAGCACAAATGTCTAGGAATCTAAAGATCTTTTAAAGCGGGTAACTCACAATATGGAACATGGAGCGGTAACAGAGAAGTGTCGTTGACACATACCTATAAGATACTAGCATTTTGATCCCTTTAATAGTATATTTTGAATTCATTGC
Source organism: Anomotaenia brevis (assembly GCA_030710315.1). NCBI lineage: Eukaryota > Metazoa > Platyhelminthes > Cestoda > Cyclophyllidea > Dilepididae > Anomotaenia > Anomotaenia brevis. Next base: position 184,737 of record JAUOZQ010000067.1, on the reverse strand, counting down.
TGAAAATAATAATAGATTAGTGGAAAGTTTCACAATCAGTGCCAGAATTTAGATGCAGGAAGCCCGGAAAAGAGTCCGAAATAAGGCCCGGAAGAAGTAAGTAAAATAAATGTTAAAGAAATTTTCGAAGGCAGGTTGCCATGTCACAAGGGCATGAATGATGTCTCAATTGATAGTGCAATCTTCTACTCATGAACTACTTCCTAAACTGACTCCTAGAGTACGTTAAAAAATGAAATAATTAAATTTATGCTAATAGCGGTTTTACACGTATTTGTAAACATTGCAGACTCACTTAAGACACATATGATGAGAATTAGAGGTTTTGGCATTATAAGGCCACTATGAATATTATACTAACCTCCTGCCAACATTCAGCTGGATCTTTTAGATAGTTGTAATACTTGTTTAATCTCATTCAAAATGAAATGAAGTATGTTTATTAATGTTCGTTCTTTTATCATCAAGGGGGGGGGGAGCACAACTCGTGCGTCTTTTGGACAATGAATGATATTCTATCATATATGGAGGTAATGAGTTGGTTGTATAGATAGTGGTATTGCATTGCGATCCCAATTTTCGACAAGAAACTTTGAATTTAATTTATGAAAGCAGGTAAGGCTACATCCCAAAGTTACTTCGAGTCTGTCACTGTTCCATTAGCGTTGAAGTTATTGAATGAAGGGTTTTCAATTCAAATTGTATTGAAGGCTCTGTTTCAGAGGAAGGCAGTGAATTACGAGTGTGGATCTCAAAGTACTCTGGATTTTTTATAGCTGCATAATTCTAATTTCGAACAAGTTGAAAAAATTTCAGGACAGTTCATCCGCCATCAATTTCATACAAGCCTCTCTTTTGCTCCGACATTCTAAAAGAGATGCTTCTATTCCAAGAATGCTAAACCAATATTTTGAGGTAGTCTACAGGAAGAGGCAATGATTTTGAAGATGACCATCGTTCAAGAAGAGCAGGAATCTCAAAAAAGGAGGAAAGCATCGAGGCTGCCCGACATTTTTGTGAATGACAATCAGATAGCTTCGTCTGTTGAAAATCATTCCTGCGAATAGGCCAATGAAATATGCAATAATTCGAGTCCAAAAAGAATTACTGCGATCTGATCAGTAGAACGCTCGAAATTAGGTTTCTTTTAAGTTTATTGGATGAGACTGATGCAAATGCATTTTCAAGACCACCCCCACCCAATAACAAGTCTCAAAAGTAGTATCAAAATGACATCCACGGATTGTGGGGTGGATTCGGAAAGTTAACTTCATATTGGGGTTCTTCATTTTCGTCAAGGCTACGATGCACCAGCGCATTCTCCGAAAATTGCGCAGTGCCCTTCTACACTTTCAAGGGGAAGTGCTCCCTCACGCACACCCTCTTCATAAGACCTCGTTCTTTTCTAAATCTCAAAAAATCTTAAAGAAACTTTTGACTGTCTTCGAATCTGAAAACAATTACTTGAGTAGTTCGGTGACCTAAATGGCACTTACACTGAAAAATGAGCTCGTGTATGTTTGAATGCAATGTAAGTTAATTTCTGAAAATTCTGCGAACTTGTTGACAGGCATGGTCTTGCAATTCTGGCAGCTCAGTTGGTGGATTCGATATTTCTATTTCTACATTAGCTTTTAATTCTTGGAGTTTCGTTGTTGGACCATATTTATTTAGGTGTAAGGCGTAAAATAGTCAATCTTGTCCAAACTAAACATGCATACAGTCATTCAATCAGAATCACAGTACTTTCAAACTCAATTACTCTGTTCCTAGTATCCCCATATTTTTGGTTGTTGTTCTAGATAAATAACCCCTGGAATCGTTACGAAAGTTTAATTAAGAAGTTTCAATCGAAATATTGAAAAAGGTAGCATTTGACTGCATTGAAGTGTAGAAATGATGGATTCAACATGGATCAAGTAGTACAATTTCAGGAAATCAGGATATGTTTTAAGCATGGCTATTAATAGGATGTCCCAAAGGCTATGAACCAATTAGAAAATATTAAAAAGTCGATTTACATCAAATGCAATTTTTTCCAATGTTTCAGAAATTACAAATTAACTGAAAGCCATTTTTAATCTGACCTTAGGCTTGGCATCATTTCTGATTTATTTCGAAGAAATAAACAGAGTTTCCATTAGATGCATGTAAATAAACATTTATGAAGATTTCATGCCCACGGTATTTAAAACAGGCAAAAAACCTTAGGTAAAAGCGTAATAAACAATGAATGAAAGTAATTGCACACGCCATCAAGGCCAACCTTAGCATTAACTCCCTTTTTATGAGCAGAAACGCCCTCTAAGAGGTATAACTTCTAATAACTAATTTTTACCTTAAAAAATGGGATAGCGTAAAAGGGTGCTAAATAACCATAATACCAATATTATGCGAGATCTTTGCTACTTGTAAACAGCTTATATTTCTAAAGCCACCTTTTGCTCTCATTGACGAACCATTATTCATTAAATAGGAAAATATTTGAACATGAGCCATTCAATTTATGGTGAATGAGCAATGAATAAACAGCGATTGAGGACTACATGAGTACGTTGGATTCTTGGTGAGGGTTCACGAGTTGACAAATTGAATGGAATAAATAGGCAAGTAAACCTGCAATTAATGCATCAAACTGTGTTCAGCACACGACCTTACGACTGATAGGCTTAACAACTCCACACTAGAAGCTAAAAAGCTGGTATGTTTTTGTCGAAAGAATACCTAAGCTCATAAGCTCATAGCGTCATTACCTATGTGGAGGTCAGCCTGATTTGCAACCACTGAGATAAAACTCTGGAAAAAGCGTCGAGGACTCGCTTTAGAATGCCAAATGCTAAATCACTGAGGAAGTGCCGGATGATAATGCACTTTTGTGAGGATAGCTTGGTTGAGAGTGATAACAATTAGCATCCGGAATTTAAGTACACTTTCGAGGCTAAAAACAAGGTTAACATTATTGCAAATTGAAAGGAAAGATCTGTTGAAGTTAGCTTGGTTGATATAAAAACTGTTCCTATCGATTAAAATAGTTTGTAATAAATGCATTGACATTATATTGAATTCTATGATCACTGGATGCAGGCAGTAAATAACAGTGGGGTTGAGATGAAATCCACGAAAAAAAGAAAAATGGTGAAATATTAATATTTATATACTCCTTAAATATCAGCTGATGATTTACCTTTATATAATTGGCTTCATCTGCATTAGGCCCACCAAAAGAACAAGGAGAAAATAAAATTAAAAACTAGGCAAAGGAACTGAAAGGTGCCTTATTGATATAATTTTCAAAAGTATCACATCGGTACATATTCAGGAATTACTTGCAATTTTCAGACAAAACTCTATTAAGTAAAAACATCAATGACCAAAATAAAAGGTCGTTTTCTCGGAACACAAAAGGGTTGATTTGTAAGGCGGGTATGAAATATGGACATGATTACAACAAGGAGACGGGAGGCCTGGCAGGTTTGTCTGAGAGGAGAGCTGCCCCTAGCACAGCATATAAATCCACAGTGCAAATCCTATTCACGATCTAGATACGGATGCCGAAGCTGTTCCTATCTCTATGCTGGTTGGCTGACATTTATCTTGCTGCATCATACAAGGACCAACTAAATCTTGGCTGGTTTTAATTCCGGTAACGCATATCCCGTTTTTATATACGGAGAGTCAAGTTATTTATAGTTATTTATAATTGTAATAATTTACAGCAAGGAAATGATTGTGCATCCCACATTTAAATATAATGATCTTTTCATTTTGCACACCTTTCCCATATAATTTAATAAAATAGGACCATAAATTTATTCAGCTATTCACCAATTAAATTTGCACTCAACCCCAGTAGTGATTTTTTTACAAATCAGTCCATTACTTTGAGGCCGCATAGAATCAAACTGAGGAACGGGGAATTAAATAATTCAAAGTTATGTAGACCAAGCATATATTAAATGAGGCTTTAGAATACCGTACATTTCTTAAGGATTTTCAGATTCAATGAGAATAAATGCAAGTCTTGCAAGTTTCTTATAAATTGAGGTAAATGAAGGTAGTTCGTAGGGTTAAAACTTTCAAAACTTTTTGTGTATGCTTCTTATGCTTTATCTTTACAACAAAACCCATCCAACAGTCGTTCCAGAGAGTCCGAATGTGATCGATTTTTCCATATCGTTGTGGGATTAATTGATGTTTCTTCAATACGAAAGTTGTAGCAAAGTTCCCCATAGGTTCACTAGCAAATCTGATAACCGATCCTATACTTTCTTAAGGATATTGAAAGAAGTTAGAGTCATAAATTTTTAAAAGTATGTATATGGCATTCGTGATGCAGGATCTATTACCATAAATATCAACAATGAAAGAACTTCCGACATAATGACGTAGATAGTAGTTCGAACACCTAAGCAACCTTAACTTCTTAAAAACTGAATTGATTTGAATTCGAGCGAGTCATAATGTCTATTTGAAACTGAAGAAGCTATGTGAATTTCTGCAAACTAGCTGTCACCGAGAAATTAATAGTTAAAATAGCTAGAATCTATGACTAATATTAATGTGAAAAAGGTATATAACCTAACACATTGAAATTTCTTCTCAAATAAAGCTAAATGGTTGAATTATTCTATTCATTTCTGAACACGAACGAAAGTTGCAGGTCAGAGTACTTTTACATTTAAGGATGTCTCTGTAAGTTAATCACCTCTACCCTGAAGGCTTCTAAACCTGTCTAGTAGACAGTCAAGCGCGGTCTTATTAACTCTTTCCTTATCAATTTCTTTGATCCGTATAATCATTTGCTTAACAGAGCATTTCTTTGGAGTTACCGCCTAAGAAGCAAACATGCCTAGTTTCAAAGCATGTTTGGGTACAAAAATGCAAGTACCGTATAAAATGCAGCTAAAAACTCTATTTATTATTTTTGATAATAAATTAAAATAAGATGTTGTTACAATTTTGCAAGGTTTACGGAGCAACGATTTTCTAACCACTTTAGTCCATCTCTGTAGTAAGCACAATTTTCAAGAATATTAGATGAGATCTTAAAGTGGAAAATATACAGGTTGGAGAGTTCGTAAGGCACTGGGCCTATCACCGTACGATTAAATCGGAATTTTGCCGAGCTTCCATGTACTCTGAATTCAGTTGCGATTCACTGAAAGTTTAAAAGCGAGTAACTTCTGAATATTAAACACATTAATAGACCTGGTGCTTATTTTGCACCCATTTGAGGTACCAAAGAAGATTTTTCAGGAATACATAGGTTGTTTTCATTTGGGACTTTTGGACATACATGCAGTTGTAACTTCAAAAAGGGTACAAAATTAGGAAGAGAAAGGATGCTGGACGGAGGCCTTATAGCCTAAATTTGGGTTTTTAATTCAGCTTAACATTTTCATATTTAATATAATAGTTCTGTTTCCAAAAAGAGGAGACATTAAACACTTAATAGAAACATGTTAGTTCTACACTCCGGCCCTAGATTCACTAACCAGAGATTATAGTTCATTAGCTTAGGTTCAATAAAATGTCGAGGCCACTTTTTATCTTGAAAAAGAAAAAAAGAGACTTATCTCTAATCAGTGCTGCGGTCGCCAGTGCTACGCTTTTAATGAGCACTTACAGGTCCAGCATTTCATTCAGCCTCAGAGCAAACGATAGCATCTCCGAAACGACGGAGACGCCATGATCTCCATCATTGGGTCAAAAATTTCCCATATCCATATAAAGTCCATTTTTCCACTCAAAATCCCCGCAGCAATGTAGCTCATTGCAGCAAGTTTGAGGTTGCTTTCCTCAAAGATTGCTATGGTGTCGGATGTAAAGATCCTTGATTCCTGGTATTCTTCCATTTTATGCAAAATAGCCCCGTTTCATCACTTAAGCCCTTAATATTTTGACTGATGAAGCACGCTAGTAACAGTTTCAATAAAGTTTCAGGCCACTGGAATACCGAGAAAAGATGGAGACTGAAAAATAACAGGATAAACGGTCATCAAAGAGCCTTATTTCGTGCATTAATCGTAAGAGTTCTGATCATCGATATCACAGCCAGTCCTTCAAAAAGCAAAGCTGACCTTCTCTTAGATTCTCACCACTAAAGGTACTAAAGACAATCAGACCGTTGTTTAGAACCGATTAATAAATAACTTTTAAATTTACATCACATTATAGTAATGTGAAATAGGTAGCACTATAAATAAGGACACAGTGATCATATATTAAATCAGGTATAACTGGTCGCTATACCAATACCCTAGCTAAGAGCCAATTAAGAGGCCAAATATGGGTTTGTAAGCAACTTCATCTTGACATTGCAGCTGTGGCAAAAAATCGGATTAAATTAGTCAGGTAGGGATTTGGTGAGTTAGCTTACACAGTTTGGGGCACCAAGATTTAAACAAAGGAAGGAAGTCTCTTAGTCTACCACATATTTTCACAATACGGATTAATTAATGATGGCGTAATCAGTACCAAGTTGGCCTAAATGCACTGAACTCATTAATATACTTTAACGTAATCACACGGAGCAATTTTGAGAAATCTTTTGTATGCATAGAAGGTGCATTATCGTTTAGCTGTTCGAGGGCGCTATAAGGCGTTTCAGATACCATCATTCTTGCGATACCGTGTGGCATTTCTATCCTCATGTTCCTCAATTAGTAAGTCATTATATAACTAAGGTGCAGACATTTTTTAAACCTTTAAGTTCACGAAACTGAAACCTTTAGTCTTGCAGACCGTAGTTGCTATGCATTAGAAACATTAAAAAAAGCCAATGAATAAAAGCTATGTTGTAACATTCTCTTCATTTCCAGTTTTCTAGGATTAGCAAACATGATATCACGAAAAGTGAAATCGGGATAAATTTCCTTCGTTGAATCATATTTCGCTTCAGCATGTTCAGTCCCAGCATAATGATTAATGGTTGTTATTAGAATTTGAAAGGAGAAAGTGATTGGCCAAATATGCTTTACAATGGAGTTGTTTCTTAGATCTAGGGAAAAGATTCGCAAAATGAACATTACAACCGACAATGTTTATCATCAAATATTTTCATAACTAACGTTTAGATTTGGCTCCCACAAGAAATTTTATCGGTATTGTGCTGGGAAGCCCGAAGCTAGTTCAGATGAGGTGAAAATATTGAAAAATCAGTTCTACTAAAGCAAATTTTGCAACAATTGAAAGCCTGAAACAACTCAAAACGTTATCACAGATATCCTAAATATAAATGCCGACCGAACTTATAACTTCGTAGCTCTCTGCTGCGGAGATGAGTGAAGAGTTAAGTCCATAATAAGAAAACCAGCCAAAAAGAATATGAAAATTGGAAGATTTGCATTACGTGGTCTCTTAGACGCGGAATCATACAAATTTCCATCATAAATGAGGTATGGTGTTCACATTACAATTTCCCGACAGTAAAAGGAAATCAGGGATAAGAAAAGTCTCTATAGTTTAAGAACTTTTCCGAAAACGCTATGAAAAGGAAAGGAAGAAGAGCATATAAGGCTGGGTAGGGCTTGGAATTTACTCCGAGACTCATGGATGTCCTTTTGGAATCGGCTCAGATTCTTTTTGCGACGAATGTGAAGGTATTTTTGAGCTCCGGGGGTTATATGAAACTGTTACTGGACCCAATCTTTGTTGTCGTTGATGAAGAACGGTGGTATCATCCTGAGGACTTCCACACTGCATGGACTCCTCTCCCAAACAATTAATTGTTTGTTTTTCTTGGAGTCCCACATTCAGTCGTCTGTTGGAAGTGGCACTATATGACATCTCTTGTAGTCTCCTCGGAATCGGCCACACACTTGGCGAAGACCCATCGAAGCGGTCTCGAGAAGTTTGCTTTTCACTTAATAAATGAATACTAGGCAGGGCCCGACGAGAGTACGCGGACACTTCCGACAACTTGGTGAAATTACTATCCTTTGCTTCGTCTTCGAAATCCTGAAAGCTTTGTTTAGACTGATTTTTGGCTTGAGAGCCTGAAGTTCCTGCAACAGGCGAGGTTGCGCTCTGTTTATACTGCATTGGCTGCATGTAGGAATGCCACCAAGTGGGATCTGCCAGCTGTTCGGTTCGCTCAGGTCTGTAGGGGATTTTGTTGGGTGGTGGGAGGCGTTGCTTAACGAAGTAGCTCATTATCTTTAAAATATAAAAAACATGCCATTTTTGTGGTATGCGTCTGAAAGTACTAAGCACCTTTGAACCACTGTTTTATAATTTATTGAGCTAACTTACAAAATGGAGTAGTTTACATCGAAGGATTAAGCACACAAAATATATATTTATGATTGATTTCCCGATAAAATTAACAATTTCAGATAAATTTATGCGACCATATTGCCTCAACTTGATAATGCATGTAAAACTAACGATGTCCTCTTTCCTGACATTAAAATGTGAATTTAGACATCTCAAAAAGGCTAGGATTAATTTAACCAATTATCTAATTATTTAATGAATTCTTCGTTAAACTTTAAGAAGCTTGAGCAGAAACCTAACTGTTAAGTATTGTCACAAGACCATACGGAAATCGGCCAGGAGAATCTCAAGACTAACAATAACCGGACTTGATTACATCTGGGATTTGTATATTCTTTCCTATTAACGATAAAGTTATTCATTATTGTTTCAAATTTGGAGACAGCTAGAGGTAAACGAGTGCTTTCAAGATATCATGTAATCTTTCAACATTGTGTGTTCAGTGAATAACTTCAGCAGCTATCATGACCTTCCTCATGAACTTAAAAAACCCAGTTTTATCAAAAAATGGCATGGGAGGTTACCTACTTGGTCAGGAAGTTCCGCCAGCACTTCCTTTGCTAGACCCATTTTGTTCCACCGTATTTCCTCTGAGCCATCCGCCGCCAAGCGCAGAAACCTTCTCATCTGTACAAACTGAAAACAAGGACAGGAAGAGTTGGGGCATTTATTTGGAGCCTCATAAATGGTACAGATTTGTCCATTGTGCTGCTAGATAAAGCTATCAATCGAACTATTGAGTTGGAGAAATTTTTTAAAATGAAGGAGCTACACGCCATGATCAAGAGAATATCCTTGAGAACTGTTGCATCGAGTAGCATATTATGTGTTCAGCTGACATAAATATAGCGTTAGTAACCATTGACTTAAAGAAATGTTAAATTCTCCCAACAAATATAAGTCAAAGTTGGCCAATATTAAGAGGGTAATTGTTTTTCAGTGGCACTACTTAAATGTAAGAGGGATACGAGACAAAAACGAAAATTTGATCCTCAAAAAGTCACAATCTAATACCCATTTTCTTTAAAAAAGTTTCTTAAAAATCGGTTTTTCCATCTGAGGTGTCATAGAGAAACAGCCTTCCAAATTTCAAGCCAAGTCAAGCCTAAATCTAACAATACAATCGAACGAGCAGATGAGTTTACTATTCAACCAAAAGACCCGCTGCATTGTTTGAAATGTGCCGGAAAAATTCGTTCCATGATTATTCCCTGCAATCACTTACCATGGCTGGATCGCAAGCTATGTATAGTAACATTTAAACACTCGTACACAATATTACTTTTTATTAGACACCTCTTATTCACCAAGACAGTGTGTCCGTTTTACCTTACTTCAAGAGGCTAGGTCGTGATATCACTTATAATTTCAACAAGTTGGTACGACATTCTAAAGATAGGTGGTAGCCAGTCATGAATAAAAATGCTTCAAATTCCAAATTTACTCTTTATTGAAATTCAGAGCTTTTGACGTATCATGTCTATTTATGATAATTCTGCGATTATAAATCGGCACGTCGCTAATCTTCTCTGTCAAGAACGCCATCATTCCATGAATAGAAACTTCTCCAAAAGTATTCATAAAATCTCAGGTAAATTGAATGGATTCAGTAGATGAAATTTATTAGCTTCTAAGATAAATCCTTAAAAGTAAACCAAATATCGGATCTGTTAAGTTAGAAGGGCGTCAAACTTTTGAGCTTTAGTTGGGGTTGTTGATTTTTGGAAGAGATCGCAGCCAGATAATCACTGGGCAGCATCAAGAATATAAGTTTGAATCAAACAATCTTAAACAGCCATTCCGTATACTTATTAATTTCATAGATATTCAATATTTATATGATAGCTGTACTTGAATTCCTCGTGTCGTCCAATACATAACTTACCTCTTGGATAGCTATGTGACTTCATTTTTCCTTCTAAATTTACCAGAATTCTATCGACTTTTTCACAATTTGCTACAGCCTAAATGACACTGTCTCTAAAGCTCTGTTCCCAAATTTTAATAAATCTTTAACACCTGGTGCCCTGTATTTACTAACTCTTGAAAACTGAAGGACTGACACAATCCATCAATTGGCTAATTTTGGTAAGTAAAATATATGTTTTCGAAGCTATTTATAAGCAATGACAAGTTGGAGACAATATAGCTTTGAAAGTAATTAAGAACAATATTTAGTCATTTTTACAGGACTAATTTGGCGCGAAGCAAAATATCTGCAGTTTAAATTAATGTAATTTAGTAGATCAGAGGGATTTGATAATAAATTTTCTAAAATATTTTCCTTCAAGATTTCGAGCTATGTTTACAATTGAAAATCTGGTATGTTGCTAATCAAAAGGCGATATGGAAGCTTACATTGTCGCCAAAAGACCATTTTATTAGCACAAATTTTTTTCAAAATAAACTGATTATTGAAGACATTTGTTAAATGCATTAATTCGGTAACAGTTGACCAACCTGAACATTGTCACGACAGGCCTCTTCCTGACCAACTTTTAACAAAGCGAAATCTTGGTCCAGTACCTGTAGATCTAAACAAATAATAATTTAAAATATCCTCCTCCTCATCATCATCAACTTTGTACTCGGTGAAAACCATTAGTTAATATGCATTCTAAATCGAAGGAAATAGGAATGATATCCTACAACTGACACCAGGTACTTACAAAATATAAATATCTTTCAATAAATCCGAGTCGCTGATTCATAATTTTATATAGATGCAAGACTTATGCACACAGGGGAGTTGAGAAAGGCTACAGACGCAATCAGTCCTCAAAGAGTTTTAGATAAGAAAAAAACTGACAAAAGGCAACAACACATATCTCTCAATTGCTTGAAGAAAGAGTTCAAGCAATAGAGTATAATTGGATTTTGACAAGGAAGGTCAGTTTATTTTTAAGCCTTTTTCTATAGTCAAATTTTTAGCTTGCAGAATCTATATTACGAGTTGGATGTTGGGTTGGTTAAAAACCACCGGAGGACACTTTTAACTGATAATCTGTAATTAACAATGGAAACTACCTTCGAATTTTCCACCTCCCACACCAATGAAGATGATGGAAATAGGCAAGAAAGATGCCTAAAATGTGAATAAAAATCAAATTAACGTTCATCATTTTTATTAGGAATCTCCAGAGCACATTCATCACTATCCTGCATTTCCCGAAATCGTAAATTTAATTATAACCCACTTGAAAAAAATTTCCTAAAATGTTAGGGTTACATTTTCACCAGCTGATGATACTTTAATTACTTAGAAGTGTGACGACATTCATCTTCGTCTCCAATAACCTTAAGGTAATATATTTTATTTCATACAGGTCTACAGTATTCACAATTTTAAGGGACCCTCAAGCATGGGATCTTTTAAAATTTGTGTAAGATATTATTAGTGCTTCTCTAGTATTTGCCTTAAGTCAATTACAAGATTTTAAAGCGCCTGAAAATTTACCTAAAAGGACTAGAGCATAAAGGATTGATAACTGAATGTTTAAAGCTAATTACCACTGTTACTAGTGCAAATTACTATGGACTATCTTTTTCAGGCAACGCTAGTACCATGGTGGACAGCATTGGTCAAAATCATAAGCCAAAATACGAAAACAGAATAATACGCAAGCAAGATTTTACCTCTATTACTGCTTTCTGAGTTTCGATCCAGTCATCAACGAACCCGGTTGTTAGAATGAGCAATACAAAATACTTTGTGCTGTCATGGGATTCTCTCGCCATCCTGAAAGCATTGAAAAGTCATACTGAAGAATAGGATTAGATATGAGCTATTTTCTACTACCGCAGTTATCCGAGTAGTTTCAATTCAATATATATATATATATATATATATATATATCGGTATATATATATATTTGGTATACTGAACATCTAAGTTCTAAATATTAAAGATCATCCAGTTTATGACAAAATAATCCTTTTTAAGCTTGCTAATAAAAAGAAATTTTGAATTCTAACAGCAATAACAAGCCAGGAATTGGAAAAAATTCTGCTGCACCAAATTATTTCTGCGGCAAATGAATTTTCTTGCTTATCCTGTTCCTTTGTAAAATATTTACCACCAAACTGATAGAGGTATTAACTTACTGATCTAATAGACAAATAGATCGACGATTTCAGTTGTTTATGTGCCAGAACCGGTATAACATGCTTCAAGATCATTAAAGTATAATATATTTTCCGTTCCCGGTCTTAATAATTGAGATTTTAACTGACCAGGGGTGCTGTGAGTGCTTCTCGTCAATGACGATTGCAATTAGCATGTCTGAAATTACTTATGAATATATTAAGCACCATCTACAACGCCTACAAGCGAGTGACTAGGATGATTTAGAACTTTGAAGCCGAAATACTGCAAAGTGAATAGAAGTTTAAGACATTCCAGATCAAAGATTGCAAAAGGTAAGAAAAATTTACCATTTATCTTCATTTACCTAAACGCATTCAAAGGTCCAATAAGGATAAATTTCCCGTGGTGTTAATATTTATGATTAAAGTATTTCAGTGCGAATGCTTAATCCTTCACTGAGTGTCAACTCTTTAGAACCTTTAACACAAATTTGTTCACATGGTTAAACATTAATAAACAAAATGTTCAAAAACAGATACATAAAACATTTTTGTGTGCCAATAAAGTGGTTATGATCTAGATTTAGACAAGTGCTCCATCAGATAATTAACTGCACGTAAGTACGAAAACTACTGGGAATAAACATCGAGCAGATTCAGGCGCAAATATAATGTTACGAAGGGTTTTTGAAATTCCAAGACAACGTGCTCAGTGAAGCCGAGAAAAACTAATTACACTGCAGTTTTATGTTCGTTATTATTAGCGGCCACTAATTTCGCCTAAATTAAGTAATTGCCTCAATCATTGTTAATTTCACTGCTTAATTAGCTGTTTTCATTTCAAATAAATATTATTCTTCAAAACCGCATTTTAATGGTTAGATCCAGGCTTTTTAATTTTAACTTGAAAGGAAAAATGACTGCCATACCACCAGGTTTACAAATCTTAGAGAACAACACAACTAGATTAGGTCTGATTCTCCCGGTAATCTGAGCCACGAATACCCATTTATTCGTTTGTTTTTAGCAGCAGCTTGTTAAGAATCAGAGCCTGATTTTTCCCATTAAGATAGTATGTTAGTTCTATTGATGGCAAGGATCGAACGCTAAGTCTTACTCGTTGACGTGTTTAATAAGAGGAGAAAAGTTAGGTGACGTAGCACCGCAGACTTCGTTAATGACTCGACTGTAGGCCTCCAAAACTCCTTCAGCTCCCTTACAATCGAGATTGCTTTGATCGCCTGTCTACAAGAGACGAAATAATGTCAAAATAACACCACAGGGAAGTCATTATCGAAATTAGATGTTTCAAATAGGTTCTTCTATAAAAGAGCAAGCTATTCAAATATGAAAATATGTCTTTACACAGATGTGCAATGAATTATTTACATTCCTATATGATTAATTCCGTGGAAGCTTTTTTCATGCGAAAGTATTCCCTTAATTAGTACCAGTGGCATCGGAATTAGCATTAGCCGCGCTTTTATTCATGGTCATTTGCCAAGTAGCAGATCCTAGGCTGCTCAGAGTAATCATAAATTGTACTAGCGTTATGCCAACTAGGAAAAGAAAAATAAAAAAAAAATAGTTTGAGAATTTCGAATAATGTCTCCGAAATTTCCGTTGTTATGCCACAATCCATTTTAAGTACTCACTGGAAATTCCACTAGAATAATTTGATTGATGACAAGATTGTTCATTGGAGAAACACCAATAAACTCATATGTTCTTATTTTAGGTTAAAGCTAATTGCAAAGGAATCATTTTATTTGCTCTTTTGAAACCTGGAGCAGTGGTCTTAGGCCCAATATTTGATAAAATACCCCCTAGCCTAGTTATTCATAAGCCTCCAAAGTGAAATGGCAGTCTGGGCCGATTAAGAGAAATGAGTAAAATTCTTCTTAAAACAGCTTAATGCTATCAATGTTTCATATGGCAAGGCCTCTTACCAGCGGAAAAAGATGGGGCTTTCGGCCATTGGAACCGATTCGAGTTCCGAAACCAAATGCAGGAAACAGTTCATCACTGGAAAAGCTCGTAAGTTAAATGGCCTGAGTCGCGATACAGCGATGAATTTCGACCTTACCTATCGTAGACCTGGAGGATTTCCACGACAGCTTGTATGGCGATTGTGTATTCACTTTTGACTGCCGCAGATTTGGCTATAGAGATTGCTTCTGTAAACTGCATCGGGTTGTGAGTTTGAGGAACTTGATTAGACATATCGATTCCTACGATCACATTTATGCTAGTTCTAAAACGGTAAATACATTGATGACAAAAAGTAGCTTTGAAATGTGGATTTGTTCAACTTGCAGAGTACAGCACCGAATCTATTGTATAGGGACTAGTGAGTACTTATGGGGCACCATCACCATCTCTAACTAGCTATACAGCACCCATTAATTTCAATTATCTGATTAAACTATACAGTGTTTGACAGTGTTTTATGTTCTATATATCCGTTAATTTCCTTTATGATAGACACAATAGCTTCAAGCTCAGCTCTGTGCATAAATTCAATTTGTCAATAAAAACGTTGTTTTCAAGAATTTAAATTTAATAAAATGTGTTATTTTTGAGTTGGTAAATCAGTAAATAACTTTAGGATTTATCTTTTGGCTAGTTCATGCTTTTTCCAAGGCTAAAAATGCCAGTCTCACCCGCTTAGAATGTAGTCCAAAAAGGAGCAGGCGTTGGTGGAGATGCAAACTTTCACATTGACCTATGATGAGAGTAACAAGGATTTTTGTGTGTGGACTGAAATGGGCATTTGGGTTGAATCAGTGGTTGCAGTTTTTGAAAACAATAAAAGCGACGGTGAGGTTTGCCTTTGAAGCCAATACTATATTAAAAATGGAATATTTTTATGCTGTGTTTCCGCAATAAAAGTGAGGCAGAACGTCAGAACTCACGGTTTAGCATTGCATATTTCAGAAAGATTAGTGCTTCTCATACTTAAAATGGGGCACTTCAAAGTTTGAAAAGAGGATAACTTTTGGTATCTTCATTGCACAAATTCGTAATGCTTGTTAGTTTCAAATTTTACCGGATTAAATTGAAAGTGAAAATTACAAAATTACAAATTGCATAATTCAAAGGTCAAATGTACTTTTTTGAATGAAATATAGAGAGAAGTACATATGCACTCTCTGTTATACACTACTTGCACTTTCCTTAAGAATGTGAATAGAAGTCGACTTCATTAAAATAGAAATGTGAATTCATGTCTCCAAAATGCAGTGCAGTGGGGAGGAATGCAAAGCAAGTCAAATGAAGTTCATGGTTGGGATTAGGAGGAAGTAAAGATTAATTAGCCACTTTGTAAACAAGAACAGAGGCAATCACATGATTGCTTTAAGTAGGAATAATAACGATACTCACTATTCCTGAGTTGCTATATATCTTTTTCCTTCGGAACTTGGATCGATTGATCAACTATAAACAGCGAAGTTAAACAGGATTAGTATAATAAAATAAGTAAACAGGAAATTAAGATGCTAATGTGAACAACACATAGTTAGACCTCACTTCAAAGTTTTTTCCTTCATCCGTACAACTCAAAAGGTACCGCGTTGTTGTCATGAATTCTCCAATCACATCACTAAAAGTTATTGGCGGACAAAATTTAAATTTTTATTCACAGTCTCAGCACTTACGAAGAACTACTTACTCAATATCAGGATCGATGGTGTCCCTATCAAAACAGTTGAACATTTTTTAAATATTTAATGAATAAGCTTTTCCTATTCTAGGCATGAATTTTTGTGCATTCCAGATACGTTATGTAGAAGTTACTCTGCGATGTTCATCACTGGATGAGCATAATTTTCTCTAGAATTTTAATAAAACTCTTGACTAAATTCTGTTTGAGTATTTCGTTCGTTTCTAAATAAAATTGTCTTTAAATTAATATAGGGTCGCATTAGTAAATCCAAATCTGTTTAGTTTGAAAATCCCTGTAAATTGCTTCTAGAAAAATGTTACAACATAAATGAAATCATAATTTGCTCACCCTTCCCCTTTTGCTCCATCCCAGTCAAAGCATCGAAAACATATTTCGCTACGAAGTCGAAACTTAGCTCAGTTAAAAGGCCCAAATGTCAAATCGATTGCACCGCTTCCATTACTATCGGATTTACCTGTCAAGTTTTCCACCACACAAACGGTCAAGTGAAATGAGAATGGGCTTCCAGTCTGGTGCAAGGGTCTTCTTCACAACCTCACTCTTATAACATTGTTCCCATCTAAAGGAAAAACAGCTAGAAGCATCCAGATTTTGATTAAGTTTTTCCATTACTTTAAATAAAGCAATTGCCATCTGCTTTTTTTTTGCCGTTTACCAAGAACTAAATCTTATATCAAACATTCGTTAGATATTATTGCTCATGAATACGTTAAGTGTATTTACATGAAATGAATTTCAGTATTTAAAAGCTATATCACATGACTGGACTAAATGAATAAGACCAGTTCAATCAGTATGGATAGGTAACCAACTCTTGAGGGTTACTGTGAATTTCTATAAAGAAATTAAAAGATTACCCAATTGCAGTTTGGTAAGAATTAATGGTTCACATCAATAAAATGGTAATCACAATCTAGGGGATTCATTAGCTTGAGAAAAGACTTTATCTGCTCTCCTGTTTTTCGTTATCAAAAACAAAGCGAATGTGGTCCCATTCAGCCTTTCCACAAAGTTGTTGGTGATTAAAAGTAGAGGGACTCCTAAAATTTTAGGCAGCGTGTATTATTACTATTATTATTTGAGGTTAACTGAGCGGCGCTAGTCAGTGTTCATTTTTTTAGACTGCTCTACCGCTACCACTGAGCACAATTTTTTAAAATCCTTCTTACACCTTGTCAGTGGACAATATTCAGAACTGCTAGGCGAAAGGAAGCACTTATTGGGTATAATACGTCAAGTCCTTCATATGGTCTCTAATTTTAGATTACCTATCCTTTGGTGCTTAATTTTATGATGATTATCGTATAAACCAAGAAATCTTATATAACCTGGTTCTCAAAGAGTAAAGTTTAAATAATTTGTAAACTAAAAATTTTATTGTAGTGTATTTCCCTACTGACTTTCTTACAACAAATGTTACATTTCGTATATTAGACACCGCTGATTGGATAAATATCTAACCTTCCTCGACCATTTCTTCTCAGGATAAGTATGTATGGATCCGATTTTCCGAACATATCCTTTTTATCCAATCCAACGCCTTGCATTTTCAGAATAATATTCTCCTGAAGTTAAAAATTGTAATCGTATGCATGAAAAGGCAATTTAAATTCTTCTTAATGAAGTTCTTAATAAGCCTTGTTTTAAACAATTTGTTCAGAGAATTCCAGATAATACAGTAGACTATGATTTTCTTTCCAAAATACGCACGTCAAATGGTCAAACTCGTTAAGTGCTTGAGTGCTGAGCCTGAAGAGTTTTACTATAGCATGCTTTTAATCTACTGAAAAACCGGGTAAATTGAACGACTATAATAAATGACCGATTCAAAAAAGAAAATTATATAAGTAGGCATCGCTTACCTTTGTTGAAGGTTCTTCACGAGTACATACTAGTAAGGAAAAACAAAAGCCAAAAGGTAGTCATTAGAGGAATTTTGGAACCCTTCGTTTTCCGTAAATACAGAGATTCTACAAAATCCCTGACTTACAAAATGAATTCAAATTGTTATCTTGTCATTTGTGAATTTAATATTTTCATAATCACTTTGCTGTGATAAGTTTATGCACACCCCAAAAGAGACTCAAGACGGAATTATTAATACCTTAAATATTACTATAAATAATTTACTTTAGAAAAAGGAAGTAATGTAGCTTAAAGGAAATTGAGAAAAGTAGTGATGGCTTGGGAATATAAGACGCTTTATTAAGTACTTTTAGTTAAGTGTGAATCTCATAAAGAGTGTAGAAAAACAACTTAATAAGTAACACTTACTGATGACTGTGCCATTGTACGCCTCCTCCTGAGTTTTAGTATCGTCTGAGCTCTGGCAAACTCTACCAAATTAAAATAAATTTTATCCCAGAAATTGCCCCCTGCTCATAGCTGAAAAGATTAATAAGAGATTCTATAAAGGGCCTAATAGCCTTTCATGAAAACGATGAATCACTAATAGATTAATGAAAATATGAATTTGCCAATCTTGTGGGAGTTCAATTTTCTGTTTCAGTTAAAGTTTAAATAATGTCAGACAACTTAAATTGAATATAAAAGAAACGATAACAACATAGATTTAGGAATTGGGACCGACTTCTGTGGTACGATCCAAATCCAGTCAATTTTTTGCAAAATGTTCTTTTAGTAACCCGCTCATTAGGTTCACGGATGATCTGCTAAGGGTGCGATTATCTTGTCAGATTGCTACAGATTCTTTTTACATGAAGTCAGATTATTAGTTAATGGATTGAGTTTATTGATATCAACATGAAATATTGATATGTAACTTACCAGAGTATTTATGAAGTATTTGAATGAATGCTAGCGATGCTATTGTAGATGATATTTTTAGTGTAATTCAAAATATTAATGTATTTATTAAAATAGATCTTTAGTCAAATTGGTCATGAAACAAACAATAGACACTTCCTAAATTGAAATACCAGCCATTTCATAGTTTTATAAGGTGAATTAAGAGGTGATCACTGGAACCTTTATTTCAATTTATTGCAGCGTCAGCTTGTGGTAATAAGGAATGTTGGTTATGCTACCTCATGGAAACAAATTTAAGCACTACATGGTTTGACAGATTTGAGCATGAAAACTAGATAATCTGCTTAGAAATTTACCTGACTGGAACTTCCTCTTCGCCTCCACCATGAATTGTTCTTCCAACTGATATTTCTGCTCTGCCTACCAATGTCGAATCCTGGTAAATGGAAGACAATTAAAAAGTCAATTAAATAGTCATTGAGTCAGTCTGCTGAACAAGTGCAAAGAGGTAAGACTTATTCCATTTCTGAGAGCCACTTTTACTAATTTGAAGAGGAAAATTCCAATTTAACACAACTAACTTTCTGACTTCCTTTTGAGCACTGATGCCTGAAATAAAAATCATCATATTCATTGCGTGGATTTGATTGTTTATCTTATTAACGTGAAGCAAATACTCACAATTCAACAAGTATCGATTGCTTCTCCTCAAAAATATAGTCGACACACATATAGGTTTTGAATTGTATGAAGGAAGATGCTGGTTGGGTTTCCGTTTCGAAACTCTTGAAATAAAGTAAGTGTAGCTTATAGATATGGGTTAATTGTTAACTTGACTAAAATACAAATTCAAAATACTTGATAATTTAGGGAAATATTTTCTGTTGTTTTTGAGAATATCCAGTAGAAATCAACAGATTTTAAGACTACGTGTACTCTAAAATATTCTACTATTAACACAAAGATCCAAGTGATTGAGGGGTGTTGTTACGCGGATAAAGCTAATGTGGCAACGCTTATCGAGGAGCCTACAATTTTCTCAACCCTTAGTTGAAATTGATACTTCCTCCTTTTGTCCAAACGAATACACTATGGATTTTGCTGTTGCAGCGTCGTTACATTAAATAAATTCCAATAATGAGAATCACATATCAACTTAATATTAGTGTGCTAAATTCGCTCATATTTAAATGAGTTCGTATACGGGGATCTCATCAGACGCTCGCGGTTCATTAAATAAGGCTCCTTCATTATCATCGAAAGTGTGAATAATTTTTCAAATAAAATCCATGAACCGTTTAAGCAGAAAATTCTCTTTCCCTCGGTTGTTGGTAGCTTTTTGAGTTACAGGATAGATCTTGAATGTTGACACTGAAAGCATTTGTTTTTCTAAGGCACTCTTGCAAATGCTTGATTTAGTAAAAATAACGTATATTCATAAAGTGATTTTTCGTAATACATTTTTTCTTTTATTATTTAAGACAGCGCTTTTTATATTTAAACTCATGGTAGCTGAATAAATGACATAAATAGATTTACTGAATCTATCTAATTAATGACATACCTACAGTATAATTTCAAGAACCCAAAACTTTTCATTGTTAAACATGAAATTAAGAAAAATTTGGCAAGGAAAAATTATTCATTCTTAGAAATGAATAAAAGTAAGTTATTCGCCTTTAGGTTCAAAGCAGAAAATGCCTTCAACATACATGGCGAGATTGAAAATATCCACAGGAGTTCAAAAAGGCTCTTGCAAATGCGTACTTAGCATTGGTTTTCACATTCCTAAAAGAGGATGGTGCTGTTGTTATGAAATTACTTGAAAGTAAGACCGATGAATGCTTTGCTGGCGTTTCAGTGAGTAAGTTGGTTTATCTTATTGAAATTGCTGAAATTTGATTGACTTTTATTCAAATTTGTGTATATCTTCGGAACCCCACGTTAATATCGTTTAGTATACTAATGTTTATTAGCATTTCCATAATATTTCCTCGTGGCAAATGCCAACCAATGCACTATTCAGAGTCATTCACATTCTATAGAATTTATATTTGTATGTTAAGTTAAACAAAGTTAAGGATTCACACTATCCAAGGATGGTATTGCAATTGAAGGAATGTCAATTAGATATGAATCCAAGTTAACAGATGAAAAATACCATTTAAGATGTTATTTCAGTTGAGTTATATATTAAATGCTTTTATCTGGCCTTTTAAAATGCCTACCTGAAAGAGAATCCAAGTTGAATGCGAGCTCTTGTAGGCATGTTGTAAGGTAAGTTAAATTCTGTAAATAATTTAGTGGCTTTTCGTTATGAAAATATCGGTTAGTAGATGGACTGCCAACACAATGGCATCTCCATTTTTCAGAACGTCAGGCCAAAGATAGCAGGCGAAGTGGCTTTACTGCCTAGGCATGCCTCAAACTCTTTCCTAATTGGTTGTCCTCATGTCCTTACCTGGAGCTAACCAATGAGCTGAGCTAAGCAGCAAGCATCCACAGTTGCACTATTTGACGTTAAATAAATGTTAGTTGACTTAATTTCAGTGATTGGGCTAAGCATGGCGGGCGGTTTACTTTGTTTCCACTCCCACTGGAACCGGTTTTACCAGTAAGAGAGAAATGATACCATTTTTGGGAAGTGAATTGACTGAATTCCTTCAGTTTTCTGGCAAATGATTGGGTGAAATTAATAAGAGTATGATTCGCTGGCACTTTTGGATTTTAATATGGGGAGCTCACATGCTTTATAGGTAGGCTTAGAGCAAATACACTCCTGTTTATTTTACTGTTAAGGTTTTAAACAAGAGAATACATGGTGAGTTCCTTAGTTGGTTCTAGGATTTTGCAAATCCGACTACTTATTGTTTGTTTGAATATATAAATTTTCCAGGCTCTACACAAGGCTCTCTAGAGTATATAATTGTGATAGTTATTTTATTAATCAAAATATTTTATCAGGTTATGTTCAATGGTGAACAAATAAACAGGTGGTTTGGTTGAAAAGTATCAAGAGCTACCATCGTAGAAGCCTGGTGATTTCATTACATTTTCAATAGTAATTTAGTAGTAATTAGTAATAGTAATTTCATAGTAGTAATTTCATAGTAATTTAATGGAATTACATTTTGTTTTCTCAAAAAAGATGTAACGACAGTGCTCACTTCTCCATATTCACGGTATTGTTTTAATTTCCTTTTAGGAGCTATTTAGTTAGAAAAGTAAACCGTTCGAAGATGAACAGCGTTTTTGGCAGAGTTTTAGAACAAAAGGCAGTATTCGTACTAAAACGAAAGTGTGAATATTTTGTTTTTGATCTAAAAGCTTGCCTGGTGGTTTCTCGTTTTAATTTATCTCTACCGTTGTTTAAGTTTGAAATTTTTCTTGACAAAAATTTATGTTCAATTTCGGATTTCAGCAATAATTCTCTAAGTTTAAAAAGACTTGAGGCCTTTAGTTACAGGTCATAGTCAGATTTTCAAAGTCTAATTTTAATCACAAGAACCCAGAACATAAATTGCCTTGAATTATCTGTAAATTCTTTTAAGCAGCAGCCCAATATCAAATGTAATTTTCCTGCAATTTCCCAACACTAAATTGCAAATTATACAAGGTTCCTCTGGCACAATGTGTATTGCATGAAAATTTTATGCATATATCAAAAAATGTATAGTGATGCCGAGATTCTCCGCATCATTTGCATATTTTCAATAGTGAGAGGCCAATTACTAAAGGTTTAAAGCAATTTCATTTCCTTAAATAAATTTTGTGTTACTGTAATTGCGAAAGTAGATGAGTTCGATCAGGGTACACTTTGCTTGATAGCCAGTGCTATGGAAAATAACATATAAGGGGCGTATGGTAATTATAATTACATTATTTCAGTGGTAGGAAACCTTTAAGACGGCTAGGAGAAAGTCTCTATAGTCACCACTTGTGTCCGCCTTCAGCATTTGGCCCAATGTCTTTGCGAGGTTTCTATTGAAGTAATGCCTAATCACCGCAATATCCGTCTGAAATGGTGAATGTTGGCAGTGAGTTACGTGCGTTGTTCTTTTAATTGTTAGTACATTATGATTAGCCCAGGAATAAATCCAGTGATTTCGAGTCATATCAAGGTATGAGGTTGACTAAGTGGATGAGCATACTCACAAAAAATCATTTCAGACACATAGGAGCAAATAGGCGAGAAGCAGTTTAAACTCTATGATGCATTAATGAATTGACTTTAGATCATTGCAATAAATAGCAAGTTTAAATGAACTTGGAAAGACAGAAATATCAGAAATCCTAGCAGTTATTATCGGCTGATTAACAAGCAACTGAACTAAAGAAATGCACCTGGTCGTGTAGAATGAATTACTAAAACCTATACCACACTGCTCTTTATCTTCATTTCTGTTCTTACTTGCCAGATTTAAATAATAACGTAGGTTAAAAGCGCAATAAACTTGCTTGAATTGAACATGGTAAAGTAATTTAAGTTGTACGAATATTCGTACCTTACAAATTTCTAAGACAATCACAGTATGATAAGCCTAAATACTACTATTACCTTTGAGTGGCCAAGTATCGTCCTCATCAAAGTGATGTCTCTTGTTCCAGTAGCCTTCATGGCATCATGGAGTATTTCTCCATAGCACTCTATCCTATTAAGAGCCGATTTCAATGTAATTTAAGGAACTTCTGCATTTGAAAGCATCTATAATAGGCAAGTAGCATTTTGGTGTACCTATTAGCTAGAGGCCTTTTCGAAGGTTTCCTTGGGTCTTATTCTAAATGGCATCGAATAGTCCGCATCCAAACATCTAATGAACGTTAGTTATTCGTCAGCACTCAAAATACCATATTCTTCGTCGATTTTCCTTATGATTTCCCTACTTCTTGTTGCCAGTATGCGAATAAAGGTCGATTCGTCTGCTCCAAAACGGTTGAAAAGGTTCCGGTTATGTGTTCGTCTTTCTACATGATTTAGCTTTTTCACCGATTCAAGAGTTTCTATAAAAAGGAATCGGTTTATCTATGGAAGTCACTATTTTGCATACTGCATTTGTGTGGCGTAAAACGATTTGCCCTTTAGGTATTGATAATAGCGTTAAATTAATATTTCCATTCTTTTTCTCCTAGAAAATACCTCGACTTTTCGCACATCATAGTGATGGCCCACTTAAAGCTTACATACTATGTAACGGTGTGATGTGGATTGTCTGACCACTCGATTTAAAATCAATTCATGACCGATTTTATACGTGTTTCTCAAATTCCATGGTAGTCAAAAGACTACTGTTACTTTAGTAACAAAGTAATAATCGTAAAAGCTGGAAATTTCGCCAAAATATATCATGGATACTAGATCGAAAATGTTGTCACCTAGGAGATTTGCCTTAGTTCGAAGTCTACTCTACCTCCTCAGAGAAACTACTAAATTTTATGGTCTAACCAGAACTCCATTAAAATCTGTCTTCAATTTTTTAATTTGAGCTATTCTACACAGTTCTCATAAGATGCATAAAATTTTTCCATACCCTTCTCGGGCGTCATATAAGGCCTTGGCATCAGAAGGCAGATCGCAGTCATTAGTCCTCATTTCCTGACATAGAGCCACGAGCAAAAGCTGGAAATCGCCTGATGTGTTGTTCCTTATGTAACTTTCAAGAGTTCCTTTGTCATCTATTCCGAATCAAGCCAAGAGTAATATACTTGAGATACTTACATAAAGTTGGCGATACTAATAAGTTAAATTTTAATCGAACCGATTCAAATTGCACAATTCATTTTATTTTTTCCATGTGCTAAGTTAAAACTTTTCTCTAGTAATATCTCGCTAGCCGTTTCTGACCATTTTCGATTACACAAACAGGAGTATTACAAAATTCATATGGTCTCTAGTGGCAATTTAAAAGGAAATTTCCCTTTTGTGAATGCAAAATTAAAAGGGAATCACACAGGCTCATTATATCATAGGTTTAGTAGTATGTCTTGGTAATAATTAATAAAACTGTATTTTTTGCATACGATTATAACTAAAAACATCATACATAGGCAATTGTATTAATCAAAACTGAACGCCACACTTCATTTGGTTGTTTTAAAATTAATAAGTTAGAGATTGTTGTTTAAAATAACAAAATGTATGGCTTTGAAATTTCTCACCTTTAAGACAAACATTATCTTTATTTTGAGAACATTAGTGATATGGCACGGTACACACCACCTTGATATGCCTTCTTGATGTTGTGAACTTCTCCATTGGTGGAAGTGCATATTAATTCCATGAAAATATTACAATTAGTAGAAATTCCCGACATTACCTTTAAAAGTGAGCGAGCGTCAATATTACTTGGGTCTTCAAAACAGAGAAGTATACATCCCCTGAGGTCACCGTGAATCTCCGATTTTATCAAATGCTGCAGGGACTTGTAAGGCGAGAGTACGATAATAAAAACATCATGGAAGCACAGCGAAAAAGCACGAGGGTAGCTTGAACTGTTCTCATGCACTAATAATGGGGCATAAATTAATCGTTTATACTCAAGTCATTCATACTAGAAATGGCATGATTTCATGTAAAGTGAAAACTTATTTAGCACATTTAATTCTATGATGCACAGCTTAATTGGAGTCACTGATAATTGCAAAATAGTGTGTTTTGAGTGAATCAACCTTGAATACTACATTTTTCAATATGAATGAAGCAGTACAACCCTGAACTCATTTTGTGCACTGGAGTTAGTACTGGAGTAGTACTACAGCGATTGAAAGCTTTGATGTGAAAAACAGGCGATCTTGATTCAATCCATGCATTTCCACTAAATGTTATTAGCATATGTTTTAGGCATTCCAAGAGTAAAGACAAAACTTACCTCTCCATAAGCTGCTTTGTATGCATTCGCTATAAGACTTTGATGATAAGTTGACCGATTTGCAAATATGTCAATCAAAACGTCTTTTTCTATAGCCTACAACGTTTATATGAACTTTTTTACTAAATTCCTAATTTAAACTCTATGTTCACAAAGCGAAGTCTTTAAACGCTTCCTGAACGGATTCAGCATCAGATCCATGGGTGTGGCCAGTTGAACTGATCCTTATCCATTATCCACAGCTTCATTCATGTTTTTGCAGAAGAAACGTCCCTAATGGAAATCACTCTTTTATCTGTTATACAAAAAACACTGCAATGTATCGATCGGAAATCGGAGAACGGTTTTCGATCATTTTCACGTATTGTCACACCCAATCAATTTGCTCATCAACCAAAATTACTACCAACTGCTTCGTCTGGAAATGTATTCCCACTATGTTCGTCACCGGGTCAAACACTGCCTCGAGAGCCAAGTCAAAAGAGTCCACAGGCACACTCGGAGTCCACTCACTCTCTGTCCCACCAACGGACCTTGCAACTCTTATCACACCATAGATTACTGGTATACACACTTATACTACCGAGCCCTCTAGGTGGTAGTGTTGTGGTGACCTGACAGTATTATCGCCGCGCTAGCGAGAAAAACACTTGTCATGTCTCACCTTCGCACCTAATTGTTTGGGTGTACTTTTCTTACATCACCCCTGGGACTGGGTGAATTTAACCAAATCTCATTGGCAAAGGTGTTGACTGATCTTTGGTAAAGTTTTCATTAAATCTACTAATTTCAAGACAGCGGTTCGCGTCTTTAAATTGCTTAACTTCGCATTAATTTTATACTGTTTTCTTGATAGTTGGAAAACTGATAGATTTCACTATGGAAAAGACCCATTTCGAATGTATGAAACGGAACTAATTGAACGAAAAGTTTGCTATTTTGGATGTAACTTCTAAGAACCAGACAGCTAGAGCTAATTTTGCAAACACAATTAAAATCGAAAGTAATGATGATGAATTTGATTATGGTGAATATAGGGACTGAAGTGATTAATTCTCAAAAACGTTAACTTTGATCAGTGGAGTGCTCAAAAAGCAGGTAACCGGTAAATGTGGAATACATGTAACCATGTAGATAGAACGCGGAATCCCGCAGACGAAGCCAAACGCAGTCACTCTTCTTCAGCAGCAAGATGGCTTGATTTGTTGCGGTTGACCAAGGTGAACTGTCGCTCCACACATCAAATATATGATTATCGTTGTGCATCAGTCGAACGGCAGCCTACAAGAATTTTGACGTTCATCTAGAAACCAGCGTAGATGTCTAACGAAGTTACTTAAAAAAGCCTTCATTTGAAGCCGTATTGAAACATTAATGTCCACATTTACAAGGAAGTTTTTCACCTTCGCACATAAGAAGGCTCTTAGGTTTGGAAGTAGGGTTGACAAAGTTTAGAACTTGGCTGTTTAATTGGAAGGAAAACATGCGACTACTCTATATATCGTCGTGAAGCCTCGCGATGATGAAATATTCGAATATCCTTCATTTATTGTTAACTCCACATTCGTAGTCTCTAAGATTTACCAAATTGGGCTGTTTACTGATGTTAAATGAGTAAGAATTTGATGTCCTATCTAGAATCAGATTCATTTAAGACTACGAGTACATCGTATACTTCGTTGGAATACTGAGGATAGTAATCGAATTAGGAAATCGGTTCTTCAATTCAAGCTTAGTAAACTAAAGCATAGTTGAAATTCAAAACCGTAAATATGTACCAGTTCATTTGCCCTTATACTCATTAATCCAAAACATTAAATTAAAGTTATGTTGGCGTACGCAGCTATGCTTTCAAGGTTTTAGAAATGTTGTGATTAGCCAATACTCGGGGCATTTGTGGTTATTCATCCCCTGCTTATTATTAAAAATTCATTCAGGTTTCAAATTTTTCAGTTAGAGATGCAGGTGTCGATGTAGAAGCATTACAAATTAACAGAGTAAAAACTGATGAATAGGAATAAAACTACAATACGTTGGAAGCATTGCAACAACCATTCAAGCTTGCAAAATCTCCAGAGAGTTGTTTTCCAGAACTCAAGATCCAAAATTTTCTGGAAACTCGGAATCCTCTTGGCATCCAATCGCTTAATATTAGACCAACTAAATGTGTTTTATGTACCTAGAGGTAGCAGTAATATCGGAAAAATGGGTTGATAACATACAATGGCTACTTACCTGCTTTCGACCCTGTGCAGATATGGCTATGGTGAAGGAGTACACTCCTTCAAGTGGTGCGCAAAATTGACCTTTTATTGAGTCGTAGGCTCCACCGACATTTGTCACCACATGCGCCATGACTGCTCGCTGGTCAGGAGGCATCTCATCGATATTCTGCTGGAGACCCGTGAAAAATGCTATGTGAGCCGCCCGAGCTTGCACTTGACTAACAACTTCTTGAATCACATTTGAACGCCGAAGAATTCCTTGAAAATAAAATTTTACGAAAGTACTGCAATCAGCCTCAAAAGCATAAGGACACAAATGTTGTTTTTACTTCTTAGTTTTTGAACTATGCTTATTTAGGTCCTTCGCAAGTTTCTACATTTATTTATCTGTTGACAGGTGAACTTTGCCTGTTTGGAATTAGAGCTATGTGTCAGTCAAAATAGTAAAAGCAGCACATGATAAATAGTAAGACATGGTTGATTCTAAGGCTGGTCCCGTATATGAGAGTTCAGAGTAATGCAATTGAGCATCATTCTGCTTGTTCACCTGGTAGATAGATGAGACTTACAATAAATTATTCAAACAAAACGGAAAGTTAGAATAAAGGGATTTCAATCGACCAAGAGGATCATTTTTTTATCTCAGTCGACGTACGGGTTAAGAAGCTCATATTTACTCATCGTAATTCGACATAGGTGGTCATACGACGTCAGAGAGCCCAAATGTTGTGCTAATTGAATTCGCTGGCAAGAGTTAACGATTTCGGGCAGTAAATGAAAGCCAAAATTTGTACTGAGAAAATTTTCAAGCATCTTTGAAATCACCACTCACATTTAGACCGAAAATCGCCTTAAACTGTTCGTACAGTTCTCAACAGGTCTGTTTCTTTAATAACATATTATCAGGGATTTTTTGTTGAATTTCGGGCCTTCAGGTGCCGAAATTAATGAAATTCAGTTTTAACCACATATGAATAACTACTTAGGCTAATAAACGTCATTTTTGCACGCATTTTTTTGGAGGTCTAACAAAAAACTGTAAAATGCCCTAGGTTCGTGTACCAGAAGTTAGCTCATAATATTAAATACGTTTTCAGAAGATAAATTAATTTCAAGATCGGATAGGTATAGTGGTTGTAGGTAACTGTGATCTCTAATTTGCTTAAACCTTCTTAGTTATATATTTATTCACTTAGCATTAATATATGATATCGCACTTTAGGATACATTATTTGTGGAATTTACCAGCAAAGATCAGGACCACCCTTAATTCTGTGTCACTTATGTATACAACTCTTATGGTTCGAACGGCAGTCTTCTGCCTTAGGAAGCCAAACTGAATTTCTATGCTAAAGAAATCCCCAGCGAATAAGAATGAGGCCTGTTTTCTGTGTAAGACAGTCAGGAAGCCAAAATTGAATTTGTCGACATCAGCGGGTGGCTTACTGGCATGAAGGTAGAATCGAATATTATTCCCCATCTGAAGCAACTGGGAACAGCATCCCCTCTCCCTAGTCGTCTACAGCCACCTCGCATGCTCTGTAAACACAAACGCCATTGTTTAGATGGTTGTGTTAACAACATCACTGCTTGTTGAGACCAAAATTTACGGGCGCTTTGCGTGCCACTAGGCCATGCTAGCGCGTTAAATCTGAGAGCAGTCGGTTGAGATCTGGGTTCTGCTCATTTCAAGTTGAAAAAAAAAATTGTGGCGTCGAAGAGTGTTCTTGAAATCATCTGGCAGTTATCTCTATTTTGGAAATTTCGTACAAAAAGTCGCTAATGATTTATATCAATTTAGTGAAGACCAGCAATACCTTTGAGATAATTATTAACGTATTATGTTGGAGCTGATTGTCTAAGAATCGCTTACTGCTACAAATATACACTCTAGTATAAGTTTTTGCATCCTTCAATGAATTAAACATTTTTTATAGTTACTGAGATAAAATTTGGTCATGCAATTCTATCAGCATTTCTCTCCTATGCATTTTTATTCTAATTCCTATTTCACATATGATTAAGAAGAAAAGATTAAAAATAAAAGTTAATTTAGGTTTTAAATGGTTTTAAAATTGGTCTGTTTTAAATGAAAAACTCGATTTTTCCCCTACATTTATATTTAATGATCATGCCTGAAGTGTTAACGTAATAAGACTGTAAATCGGGGGTGTCTAGATAGTGAAGTCTTCATATGTACAGAGAAATATTTTAGCTAGTATTAATATTTACACGAAAGAAAGGGGATTTTCACTGTGGTCACTTCCAGACCCAGTTGTACATTGAAATGAGAAAAGTTAAGAGAACCAGGTCAGTTCCTGCCCCAGTAAAGTGCTTTCCATTATTTTTCCTCCTTGTGTTGTCTCGAAGACTCCTATGCCATTCAGGAGATACCTCTTCTGATCGAAATTCCGATGAGTAAGCTGCGAAGACGGGTTGATATATCTTCTCATCCACAAGTCGCTCTTGAAAAGCCTTCCAAATTTCCTCTTTTGTTGTCCCTTCTATCAAATCCCAATCAATTACTATTCCAACCGATGTTGAAACCACTTCGGGTAACATGGATTCTAGGGTAAGGCAGTAATGCGCCCCAGTCGTATTGGTTCGTACCATTTGGATCGAACATGAACCAGCAAGATTGTCTAGACTTGCAAGTCGATCATTGAACCCATGCGCTCCCACATGTAGCTCAAGAGTGTGAATATCGACATATTCATTCAGTTCCTCCAGTCGCCAGATAATGGAGTTTTGATCTTGAGCCGTGAAGCTAGGCAGACGTTGTGTTGCCGTCACGCGTCTTCTAATGCGGCGGTCTGAAGCGAAAGACGGAAGACTGGTCAGATGCTTGGATTAAGGGATAAAAGGAGACTTGGCACTAAGAGTAGCTAAGAAAGGCTGAGGAAAGGAATGGTGTAATCGAAAGTACAGGGTAGAAGAGTAAGTGGTTATTATACTTTGGCTATCTTCATTGCTAAAGCAAAACTTTTCGACAAAAAAAGCAATTGCCAATATCTAGGAGAATCTATGGGTGTTTTGGCAGATTATAAATAGAAATCTGATTGATGGAATCCTGGTATAAACCAGATGTGGGCTATCAATGAGCCCTCAATTGCGTGTCAGCCTGAGCTAGCACGAAGTGTTTAAAGTTACAACTTTTGTAATTCATTTGAATCCAACCTTTTTGTACAGAAATTAATATTCTTCTACGAAAATGTGTTAAATGTGCTTAATAACGGCTTATGTGCACAAAACAAAAATATGAAGTAACATTATAATAAATACTTTGAGATCGTTTTAATATTGCGATTTAATATAGTATGCTACTAAAACTAGGTATTTAACAATGATTTAAAATGCCCTTTCTAATAATGCTCAGCTGTACTTTATAACCATTCCTCTCAAAGACATACCCGATGTTGATTCAGCTGTTTTGTTCTGGTATTTTTGGGAAATATTCCAATTTTTTTTTGATTAAATTAGGTTTCGGGTATTACTGAATTTCTATGTCATTGTTTAAAATTATTTTTTCTTAGTAATATCCATTATAAAATTACTCCTCAAGTTAAATAACTAAGGGGCACACTTATTTATTGCATAATCACTTTTGTATAGTTATAGCATTTCAGAACTAGAATAACAACAATAATGGCGATGGGTAAGATGGCTTCCGTAAGAAGCTTTGTCAAAATAACTGCTTTTTTCCTTATGACGTTTCACTTGTGATACCCTTGCTGCATATTACATGAGCTGGGTTTTGGGCACGTTATATATTACATTTAGAGGTAAAACTGCCGCAGACTGCTGTTTTATTTTGCCCATGTGATCTCATACATTCAATCATAAGCAATTGAGCATATTTTTGAAAACCTTCGTCAATAAATTTATCAGAGCATACGCTGCTTTGCTACATTCCTGGCATTTTAAGTGGTAGGGCACAAAAAATGTCATCAAATCATGCCAAAGTCGAATTCGCGGTATTTGAAATTAAAGGTTTTTATAACCCCCGCATTATGTATTCTTTTTAAATTGAAGCATTATTGGTGGAATTTCTCAAACAAATGTGTGATAAATATCAAATTCTAACAGATACAAAAATTCCTAAATTAGTTCTAGACAAATTTTGAGGAGTTCATGTCGCTAATTTACATCTCAGAAATCTTAAAATGGCTGCGACTATGCAGAAAAACCGGACTTTAGTTAATATGTAGTATTATAACTTAAATGAACTTCATGAGGTTTGTTCGCTCTCACAGCTAAATTCCATGCTTTTTCCAAAAAAATCAAATAGTTTATAAGTTACACATTTTCTAAAGACCCATTCATTCTGTTCAGCCACATAAAAATGTGCGGCTTTGTGAATTGAAATGAAGATAGGATCTGCCTCTACATAGCCTCTTCGCATTTCAGGCCTGATTTTTTTCAGAAGTTGCTGTATTCCAAAAATGAGAACATTCTCTTCAAGATTCAGATGTTCATAAAAATTCAATAACCCACTTTATTAAGTTAAAGAACTCTCAGAACGAATAATTCTTGCTTAAATTAGGATTTCCAAGGTAAAATATTTTTCAAATCGATATATATATTTATATGAAAAGCGTTACTAACATTAATTCATTTCAGTATTCACTTATTGCAAT
Organism: Anomotaenia brevis; assembly: GCA_030710315.1. Classification (NCBI taxonomy): domain Eukaryota; kingdom Metazoa; phylum Platyhelminthes; class Cestoda; order Cyclophyllidea; family Dilepididae; genus Anomotaenia; species Anomotaenia brevis. The sequence goes on along the minus strand of JAUOZQ010000067.1, from coordinate 152,189 downwards.
CATACTATGAATCTGGAGCTAATTAAAGATAGTATTTCTTAGTTCATTAATAATCAAGTTTTCACCACCTTCAGCCATCCTGATTTATTTCCCGATCTGTCAATCTTATCAATTATACAAACGTAAATACTCTGTCATATCAAGATAAACAAAATATATTCTGCAATAATTTGAAATCTTGCAAATGGCATGAACAAGTGACTGTCAAACCCATACTTTCGGATGTTTAATTCGCAAAATTCCTGAAATTACATTAATCTCTTGATACTAAGGCTACTATGTGCAATTTTTTATTAACGTTTCCTTGTATGCTGTCCCGTGGAAGAACGCACTAAATTTTCCCATGTGACTTATTCGATAATGGGCTAACATCCAACTTTTCCGTTTCGAAAAACACACACCTCTATTAGATGGAAATCATTCCTCCTTCCTCCTAGATGTCAATAAAAAGTGGTTAAAAAGAGATACCACTCACTTTTTACAAGGTCTTCGTCGATCTCAGGACTAAAACCAGGAGGTCCTCGAGGTCCAGTTGGACCCTGCAGACCTCTGGGACCTTGTGGACCTCTGGCTGCTCTTACGGGAATTCGAATCTTTTTAGTTGCTCCTATAGAGTTGTTTGCATTTCCTGTGGGGTACGAAAGTTGTTGAGAAGTGGTGCATTCAACCTGAAGATGGCATTCATTGAGGGCTCCTTGTGATGCTACGACACTTGGATTTGTCGAAGTGTCTGGTGCAGGCTTATAGACATAATTCTGCTTTTTGCCAAGGGAAAGATAAGAAACAACCAAAAGATGGAAGAAATAGAGGATGCTTTTCATCACACTGTCGTGCTCTATCGTGCTTGATTTGAGCTCGGTAGGGCTTTAGCACTGCTGGGTCTTTGGATTTATGATTTCTGAACACACTCATTGGCTGACATCACCGCTGTTGCATTTTGATTGGCCAAGCGACTCTAGAGCTTATATGGTGATTTTAAGTGAAGATTTCGTAAAGTGCCATCTTCGACATGGTGGAAAGATCATTATTAAGCTTAAAAAGTCACCGTATTCATTGTTCGTATCAGATTAAATAAGTTACAGATTAATAAACGCGTGGAATTTTAAAATCAGTCAGCCACTAATAACCTTGAATTACTGATATCTTCACATATTTGTAGCTATAAGTACTATGAGATCGAAAGTTCATCTGAATCAACCAGCAGAAACCATTTGAATATCATTCAATTCTGCTTAATAATTCCCAGTAGATTCATTGACCCAAAAAGTTACAAAGTACCCAGATGATATTCTCGGTTCATCAGAAATAGATTAGAACGTTTTTCACAAATGAAGTGCGACTGATAAAACTAAAGGCTTGGGGCAAAAATAGTTAGCAGATCCTCCGATTCAAATGTTTAATAGGTAAATACCGCTTTAAATTAGTAGGTGCATGATGATGCTACTAAGTTTTCACAAAATACTACGGCTAGATAATAAGTCTGATTTGTATCGATGTCAATCAACAAGAGGTATTTTATTAAGTACACGGATCCGTGAAGCATTCAAATCTCTTAACAATGTGATATGATCGATATTTGAATTTATCATAACTTCATTTATTTTCTATGGGAAAACTGTAGACAATATTAAGTGAGAGTATGGAAATCTTAATAATTATCAATTCTAAGACTACATTGAATGAAATTTCCACTGCTTCAAATAAAGTATTTCCAGACTATGAAAAAAGCCTTTGAAAATTTTGCAACTTCCTTAAAAAGTGTTGACAAGCTTGAAGTAAGTTACCGTGAATATGTTTTTTACATAAATTTAGTGAGATGCTCGAAGTTCGATGATTTTATCCATCTTTTTGTATATGCAATATATAAGCCTTATCAAAAAAATTTAAGTACTTTAAACGTATTTCGAAGTTTTCTTTGAGTTTAACGCATTGAAATTAAATGAGGATAAGACGAATTATCTAGCTAAACTATCCATTTAGAGAATAATTTTGGACTTATACTAATTTCATTGAGGACGTCTGCACCCTGCTTAATAAAGATTTACAAATAAGCGAATTTCAGAAGGAATGCAGGCTGGCAATTTATTTGTAAATTTAAAAAAGCGAGTCATGGCAAAGCCAAATGCGCAAAGGCGAGAACCGAAATCAAATTAGTGTTATTCTTTCTGAAGCAGGAGGATAAAGTATGAGACTATTTGTGCAAACTATGCACTAGTTTTCAATATTAAATATCTTATTTCATGTTGTAGATTCATTAAATTTTCGCTTCACGATAGCATGAAATTGGTTGAATGTCATTCTTTTCGAATTAAATTCGTTTTATTTATCCTCCCCATTCAAAATTGTGCATACAATTTAACGGTTGCTCAAATTTCAGTGTAGCAAATAGAGGTATCTAAAGTCGACTTTAAAAGACAATTTTTGGCGTTTATTCATAGAAACAATGCTTCTTAGCATTTTTTACTCAGTAAATATTTATGTTATTTATCAGAGCAGTCGTAATGTACATGAGCTCTTCTAAGCATGAGCGTGTACTCAGTCGGTTAAATTTATTGTTCAAATTGAACCTAATAGTGAATATCTTGATGTGACAAGCTGCCAGCTAGCCACTTCAACAACTTAATAGACATAATAATTTCCCTGTTTTTAACTGAATTAAGTGATCCCTGAAATAGTTTTAACTGCTAATTTTGTAAACTCACTAAGAAGGCAATTAAGATTGTCAAAATTTGTCTAGAAAGGGACAAATCGCCTGTCAGCCAGCTCTGAAATCACTGAAAGTTCTACCCTTCAATTTTGTAATAGCACTACTATAAAAGCAAATTTTTATTTCGATCTTTAGGTGATTCTTGCGTAACCTGTCGATGACAAATAATTTGTTTAGCAAAGTAGCTAGCATTCATTTTTAACCGGAGTTTTCGATGTTTTAGTATGACTGATAAGAGCTTTAATAGAATCATGGTTGTGTTCAAAAGATTTTAGCTTCTACTCTCAGTCACATCCAGAAATTCGTGCCTGTTGGAATCAACTTTGAATTTTCGACCCTTTATATAAATGCAATGAAATAGCCATGATTCTGTTGAAAATTGTACTATATATTTTATTTTCCCAAAAGACGCTCTCCAATGTAGGAACAAGACGGCTTGATTATTTTGATAGGTCATTGTAATGCTGTGAAGGCTCATTTAAATAGCTTCAGTGTATTTGGTCAGATATTCGATACACTATTTAGTGAGCTCCGATTGAGTTACAGCAAAATTTTCGACCAGTAACCAGTTTGATTCCTCTTAACAGTATTAGCCCCCTGTAAAGCGTAGAGTCTAAATGAAATAAACTGCAGTTTCTATCACTTATTATCATTTTATCCTCCATCAGTCCACCTAAAAATCATTTTAATTTTCCACAAGGCAATTTGTCACAATTTTTAGGCATGGAGAAAAATAAGAAAATTGACGATAGAAGAACGGATAGGCCGAATTCTTTCGGCATGTCACACAAATTCGTCGCGGATCATTTGTTTTCCCATTGCGCTTCTTTCTACACTGAAGTGTACGCTTACTCCGTTGTTCGCTTATCCAGCCTTCTCTGTCCTTCGGCCAACAGCGGTGTCCGGAATATGGCTCCCAAAGTGACAGTGTTCCAAGGTAGCAAGCATTTTAGCACTGAAATTTTTGCATGCAACGTTAAAATTCATCAAATTAAGTGAAATGACTGAGAGAACGAAAGCACTGTTTGGTTAGCTTGATGGGAGGAAAAGGATGAGAAGAATGCTTCCTTGGTCCGATCTTTTTGATTCTCCTTTCCCATGTTTTGGTGGACAGATGATTGTAATTCAACAGATCCAACACGAGGACACAAGGCTCGAGAAATTCTGTACATTAGACCTGCGTCGCTATTAGTTATATGCACCTAAACCCACTTTTAGTTGTAGTGCTTTTTTCTAAGCATCGTACAGCAAGAATGAATGAAGTTAGATCTGATTCCGTTCCTTAATGCCCACGTGTGAGCCATATAGTTTTTCCTTCCATTTGTTTCAAGTTATTTGGCACTCATTCATTGTTTTCACATTCTTAAATATCCGATAAACGACATCAAAGTGCTGATTAATTCTATCAGCACGGATTTTTCCATGTATTGTGTGACATTTGATACCTTGAAATGCCAAAATTATGTTTAGTGTCTTCTTACATAACCCTTTAATCATTGATATTTTCTCAATTATAATATCACGCTAATAAATAGGAATCGTAAAGCATTTCTAGGAAATGCGCTTCTGTGGTTGTATAAAAGAAGAGTTAACTCCGTCAAAATTTTCCCTGCCAAAATACATTAATCACTTATTAATCGGTGACTGGGCTTTTTATCTAAATATATTGCATGCCCTGGGGCGTAGAAGATTGCTTGAAGCTTCCACTCGAAGCTCCAAAAGTATTAATTGCAAAGTGAAGCGCTCCCTGTTTCCAACTTGTTTTTATAATATTATGTTGATCAATAAAGTCCAAAATAATGTGCTGCAGCTTCTTTTGAGACATTTCTGCGCCCTTTTAAAGAGTTTTGGTTTTGAAACAATAACATATTTCATTCATAAATAGTAGGATTTAGTGATGGAAATCAGGTGTTCATTAATCAGCATAATTGCAGATAACGACTCGATAGTGTTAATAAAGGCTGTTAATAAAGGCAAAATTAATTATAAAAGTATGTGATGGCTGTGATATGTTAATTAAATTGTAAATTTTAACCTGCAAGAATCATCAGGTCTTTGCAGGTTCTTTCATTACATTCTCTTTGTCAAGATGCGAATACTCTATTCTCTTTGCCTCAATTTAGAGTCAGTGTTGGTGAGTAAATGTGCTGCATTGGTGGGGTTATCTACAAATGAACAAAGTGCATATTTATACGTTGAATTTTTGTTATGAAAATAAGGAAAAATGCAAACACCTCCTGATTCAAAGTTGGTACTACCCCAATGTGCATGCTATAGATATTGCATTTTCAGACATTTGGTACAAAACAAATAATAAGCAAACAGTGGTACATTGTTAATTCTTAACAAGTTTGTTAGCTGCCCATAACGACAGGAGTTCGAACTTAGATTCGTGAACACGAGGCCCTAAAAAGTAGGGTGATATTTGAATGTGAATGTGGAGCAGTTCGTTGGGGATAATAAACACCGCCCATGGAAGGCTTCGCTGTTATCAAAAGCACTGGAAGTCTAAACTGAATGTAATTTCATATCACTGTGTCTAAACTCCTCTGTATAGAATATATAATTTCGCTCTTTTCACCTTTGAAAGATATTATTCAGGTTTTTCTCTCTAAGTTCCCACACTCATGCCATCGATTTTAATAGTCTACTATAATTTTCCTCTCCCAAATGACAGTTGAGAGACTGCTTGAGGAAGAAGATCGAGAAGAGTCAGTGGGGAAGCAAATAGACGAACAAACGCTGGCTGGCAAACAGGCGGAAAGGCAAAATAGATAAGGAAGGATAGACGGGTGGGCTGGGAAGGCGTACGGCTTTGGCGTGATGCACTCAGGGGTATATCTCAATTGATTGACATCCTAATTCGTGGCTCTGGGCAGGCATTAGCCACTCCACCTAGTACCGTCCCTCTCGGATGAGATCGCAATTACCTTGATTGGCATCTTCGGACTGCGTGATTTTACTCGGAAAAGGCTATGGTGCACCAAATTCACTGCCTTATTAAGGTATCAGGTAATGGGATTTTACAAAGATAATGGTGCGAAAATCGAAATATCTCGCAAGGACTTTGAATGGCACTCTCTTGTGGCTTCACAAGGTCTCTATGGCATTAGCGTCACAAATTCTCAAGTGTTGCCTCAGAATCCCAGAAAACTGAACAATGTGCCTGTTGACTTTGGCTCTTTTACCTAGAAGTAAATAATGCGGATACTCAAGTGCTCAGGGATTTCATTGTGGGCAAAAGAAGTGTTTCGCTCATGTCTGCATGAAATCCAAGACCGAATTACTAATCAGACCAAACTTGCGCAATGTTAGTGCAAACTGCCCTAAGTGAGTGATTTGCGCGGGTATACCATGTTAACTCTCAGTGTTTCAATAAGTTAGGTCAAAAGTTAGAACTGAACTAAATATGTTTAAAAATATTCATGTATTGACAGGTAAATTTGCTATACTTGACTCAGCATGACTCTCGGTTTTCTTTTTTTAGGTTTGAGTTTTGGATAAATCGACAATATTACTGTGTGCTAGCTTGTTTCCTCTTTATTCTAGTTCTTAGACGAAGCTTTTATACATCGTAACGTAGTAAAAAAGTAATGAACTACTTAAACGAGTAAATATTAGTTGGAGAATTATTTAGTTTCCTGTACAGCCATGAAGCGTTACGTTTGAAGATGTCGTTATAATACTTGCATTGCATGGACAATGCCGAGGGTGCAAATTCTACTCCTGTTCTCAATGGGTTGGAAATTTGATTCAGCAACATCCTAGTCCTCAAATAATGACCTCAAGAGTAGTTGGAACCAAACTGGCCAATGAATAGGATTTTAAAGATCCTTTAACGTGCCAATCAACGAAGACAACATACCATAAGAGCAGTTTTCCCAAAAGAGGAAATTAATAAAGACGATGCCTAAGTCCCTCGCTTTGCTTAGGAGAGCCAATAAGTCATTGCAGCAATTCTTAGTTGTGAAAATTTACTTATCAAGAATGCCATAACAAGCAACTATTCGCCACATATATGATAGAACTCACCAAATAGCGCTTTGATTCTCATTTGATTGAATAATGTCCTAGATTCACTAGGCCATTGATGATATTTGAAATTACTTTCATGCGCATGACCACTGTAACTGTGTTTACATATTTCTACTGTAACAAATAAATAACCTACTCATCTGCTAGCATTGGAAGAAATGTTGGAACATGGGACAGGTGCTTAAGCTTGCTCTCCCAGACATTCAATGGATTGGTGATTTGTGAATCGAAACTATGAGATCCCAGCTCCAATCGGTCTCTGAAACTGAAGTAAATATCAGCCAAAATAGCTCGATAGGTATGTTTATGCCGAGATAATCATGAAAATACACACAAATCAAGGGTTTTAGAGCAGAAAGTTTGCCTTTGAACTAAATGAGATATTGCAAATTTTCATGAACTCTCTTACTTAACGAATTAAGTAGCAGTACTGTGAGAATTGAGACTACGCAACAAGTAGGAGAAAAACAACTGATTTATTGAGCAAACATATATGTACACACGGTACATGATATATGCGTCATGAATTCTTTTCCGCAGGATTTACCGATCCATTTGACGATTGAACATGGATTCGTGCTACATGCCGCATGAGGCTAGACCGATAGAAAAACGAGACAGCACACTGACGACACCTGAACTTCCTCTTCGAATTTTCGTGGATACTTCGAAAGTGTGCGTTCAAGCTCCCACTTTGTGTAAATTTTGCTTCACAAACTTTGCACTCAAAAGGCTTCGTGGATTTGTGGGATTCAATGTGTCGTCTGAGATCCGTAAGTCTAGAAAATTCCTTCCCACATTTGTTGCAGTGAAAGGGTGGTAACACACCATTCGGCCCCTCTAGGGTCACTCCTCCGCCTTCTAATTGGTGCAGAGTTCGAGGTAGGGCTACGCACGCATGAATCGCAAATTCTCCTTCAGTTGGGAATTTCGCATGACAATCCTTGCACTGCCACAACATCGAGGTCCCAGCTTCTACGACCGCGTCATGAACTCTAGACGCTATTAATTCATTTGTTGGTAATCCCATAATAGGTTCCACTGTGTTCCAGGATCCCCGTTGTGTGCATTTCTGGCAGACTTTAAGGTGTCTGCCACGTTGGGTCGGAGTTCGGAAAGAGGCATTGCAATGAGGACAGGCGTACATTCTTGTGCCAGTATGAATGCGCATGTGGGAATGAAGAGCGTCAACACTGCCGCAAGTCGTGGAGCACAGATGACAGGTAAGGGAACTGGGGCTAGGGACATTCTTCGCAGGCTGCGGAAACCTGCGGGTGCGTGGACGACCAGAGAGGATAGACGAAGCCCAAACAGCTCCTTCATGCCCGTGAACCTTGGTGGCGTGAGCCCACAGTCGACGGGGCAGAATAAAACGGCGATTGCAGAACTTGCAGCCATAGGGACGCAATCCTGTGTGCAGGAAAATGTGGCGATGCAGATCCGAGCTTCGCTGGAAACCAAACGAACAGACACTGCAGACATGAAGCCCTTTCACATTTGAGTGAGCATCGCTTCTACGCCGATTGCTGGCAGGGTAACTGCGATAATTTCGCTCGCAAGCGGCCTGCAGAACAAAAAAATGATATACTTAAGATTGAGTAGGAGAAACTAACAATTTAAATTTACGACCGTGGATGAAACAGTCTGTAAAACTTTATAATAGCTGTTAAATTACCAAGTTTAAACAAGTCAAAACATGACAGTGCACTTAAAAATTTAATTGGACAAGATGAGCTAGTAACTGCCAACTACCAGAATGCTATGCCCCTGGTCGTTCCCAATGACTGCGAATTCAAATAAATTCGTGATTAGTTGGGACTGAGCAAACATACTGAGCACGATGAAGCCCCAGAGCGTTGCGGTAACCTGATCTATAGAATCTTCATCGAAGTGATTTCTCCTAAATATCTTCGAAGAAAACAAGTAAAGCAGATGAAGGGCAATTTTTGGCTCCGTAGATGAAATTTGCTCTCACAAGTAAGACCCTGAGTCCACAGTCGGACAATCAAAGCAATGGCCAGCAAGTGGATCTCCAGGGCCACCAAGTTCAAACCTCAGGAGTCGTCCAAAAAAATGATGGCTACGGTTTTACGGGCGAATTTAGAGGGTACAACACTGATGCACTACCTTGGCAACCACAGAATAGTAACATAAGTTTATGATGAGGTTTAAGGAAGCTAAGGGATACTTTGACTAAAAAACGGAAAAGAAAACTTCATGATGAGGTCCATTTGTTTCATCGTCACACCAATGCGCCAGCACATTCCTCGAGAGTTGTGCAAGATGTCGTTCGAGAATTTCGATGGGAACTTTTTTCTCACCCACACCAGTACATTCCCAAGTTAGCCCTATTGGAATTCATCGAAGACAGTTGTCTTCGAAGCTGGAAAAGTTGACCCGAGAAGTACACCGATCTAAATGGTAACTTTGTTGAGAAATAAGCTCAACCAAATCTTTTTTAGGAAATAAAATTCCACGAGCATTTAAACCACTTTCGTACTGAAAAGAATTACAAGTTCAAAGTAGGAAACCATTACATTTTGAATAAACTGCAACTAGAGGCAAGGATAGAAAAAGAACATTTCAAGACATACTAGTTTAAAATATGAACTTTCTAACTTACCAATTACAAGTTTATAAAAACCGGACTAGAATACAAGAGGATGCCAACTACCATCCGCTTATGTAATCCCCAGGTACATTTAACTCACTTCATACAATAGTCGTTCGGAGATGCTTGTCTCAGGAGGGGGTTCCTGGTAGGCTATCCTCTGTACCTCTTCCTCGGGTAATTCAAAGTTATTACGATTGGTAAAGGCTTGTCTTCTGGTTCTGGAAAGAGACTGTCTAGGAGTCACTTGATTTTGTTGATCAGATGCCATGGCAACAACTTCAACGGCTGTTTGTTCGGACGAACTCGTAACCACAGCAACATGCTCTTCCAGTTGTTCCAACTCAGTATAAGCCACATTGCAATGCGAGCAGAAGAACCTTGCAATAGGCCCGTTTTGCACAGATTCAATGTGGTTCAAAACGTTTGCACCACAAGCTCCACAAACAGCTGAAAGTTCCTCATTGTGGGGTCTAGTCACGCCACAAATTAGGCAGATAGTATAGTGTGTTGAAGATGGGTGCTGTAGGCTATGATTAAACAATGCCTCACTGTTGGCAAAACACGTGTTGCACAGACAGCAACCGAAAAAACTCGTGCATTGGTCCGTAGAAGTCTCCACAATTTCTCCTGTAGGAGTTACTCGCATATGAGACACACTGCTAAGGTCCTGACACAAGTTTTGTATTTGTGTGCATTCTGTTTCATATGACAGAGTCGTATCCGCAAATCCAACCTGATCGTTTGCATACAGAACACTTTGGTTGCTTTGTGCAAATGGATTTTTTGAAGGACGACACAGAGGAAACGGGACTGTTTCCTCAGGGTGATCATATTGTTCAAAATCACAGGAACGGTTTACGGGAAGAACCTGACCTTGATCTTCATTGACTCCTGGCACGATAATCGCAGATGATTGCACGACAGCTCCCATCGTAGGCTCAGTTAACCAAACAACTTCCTGGCTTAGTTGTTCCGTAAATGTTACAGCTTGAGGGATGGGCATCGCTGGTATTTGTAATTGCTGCATAGGTCCCGTAGACGCATTGGTTCTTTTAGTACATTTTGTCGCCAAAAACTTCTTCAACCCCAATCTTTTTTGCATTGCAAGTGGTAGATTTTGATGAAGAACAACACGCAAACGCCTCTTTTTCTTTATTCCATGTTTTATCCGCATGTGGATGAGGCATATTAGTGGACTAGAAAATCGACGGTTGCACTTAAAGCAAATGAATGCCTCTGCTAGAAAATGAAGTACGAAATGTAGTTTTCCACAACTGGGAGAGGTAAAAACCTTCGAGCAAACTGGACAATGGGACAGATTTTGGGGTGATGTAAGAAGATGGAGAACAGCCCGCAAATGATTACGTCTTCCGACGTGAGTATGGCCCAACATACGTGGCAGCAATACCACTCCGCTATTCAGTGAGACGTCACGATGGGGACAAACTCTGGATGCTGGTTTACTTGAAAGGTCTTTAGGGGAAAGGCTATTAGCACGGCATAAAATTACGCGTCTTTTGAGCAGTTGAGCATAGGACTGTGAACCATCTTTCTGTCCCAAGTGTAAAGTCTCGTGTGCCCAATGTGTGCACACAGTAGAGAATTTGCAAAAACAGAAACGGCAGGCATAACGCTTACCAGCGTAGTCAGCCATCCTGCACACCAAACGATAAACAGAGGTGAGCAGCGGCAAAGAAAGTGATCCATACTTTACGAGGAATGAATGTGTTTCGTTCAGAGCCTTTAGGTGTTCACGACTCTCCTGATTCACCAGAGCTTGCCTATGATACTTTATCATGTGAACGTCAAGATTTTGTTTAAATGTGAACCGTCTTTGGCAAAAGGAACAAGAAATTTTATCTTTCGCAGTATGAATAGCCATGTGGATATCAACGGTACCTTTTTGAGAAAATGCTTTTCGACACAAAGGACAAGAGAATGGCTTCACACCCAGGTGTTTTAGCACATGTGACCTTGCAACGTGCATGGAGAACATCTTTTTGTTGCAAAACTTGCACTTAAGCTGACGCCGCTTTTTTGAGACGGCAGTTTTGACTAAGTACTCAGAAAAGTCGACATGCTCCACATCAGCAGTGGGAACAGATTCAGCAGAAAAAGGCAGTTTACAGCGTTTGTGCCTGGATGCAGATGCGATTTCTGTGATGAATTTGGACGCCCTCATTTTACTTATTCTACCCATGGGCAAAGAACTGGATACTTCGAGACGTGATTCTGCAGCATGTGTTACGACTTCTTGGACGACATCCGTCTTTCTCTTAGGATGGTTACGTTGGTAGTGGATTCGAAGCTCTGTTAGAGTAGAATTATCCATTCCACATAAACGACACCGATACTGCCTCGACGACACTGGAAGAAACGTCTCTTCCGATGCTATTTGCGAAGCAAAAGAAGGATTTTTAGCATGGCATCGAGAACAAACCTGGTCACTTCGAAGTGAATGAATATAAAGATGGCTTTTAAAGGCTGAAGACCTTTTATATAATTTTTGACAAAGCTGACACTTTAATTCAGAGAGTTCGTCAAACGAAGTATGTTGGAGAATCTTATGCAAATACAACTGACATTCGCAACTGATTGCTTCATTGCACTCTGAACAAAGTAGCACCGGTTTTGGCACCGATCGAGACTGAGATGCACTTTGCAATACCAAAGGGTAGGTTGAATGAACACCGTAATCCAAAAGTTCCGAATTGCTTGACCAGAACACAGCTTCTTGATTGGATGAAATAAATGCACTGCTATTAGGGCACAAAACCGCTCCACGATTCACCAGCTGACCGCCAGACTCAGCAGTTTGAAAGTGCCGATAATCCACTTTTTCCAGATTTAGGCTTCCGTTAGTTGTATAACCTGACTGGGTTTGGTAAAATGCCAATGCGTTTGACCGGTTATGGATGCCCGAGGCCATACTTCCAGAACAACTGTAAATGTTTTTAAATACTTCTCGTTCATCTGCTAACGTGCACGCTTTGTTATTAAGCATGACAACGATTCGCCAACCCTTTGGAAGAAGCCTACACAGAAAACGCGACCCCCTGCTTTCAAAATACTGCAGTGGGTAGAAACAAGTTAAAACAAACATAAGTATTCAAAACAATTAAAAAGTTAATAGATCAAAAAATTACCTTTAAATAAAAAGATTGTGATTAAAAACGAGCGCAAATTATTAAATGCATACTGAGGTGAAATGTGTTTGCAAGATCTTAATTTGTAAATCATTATAAAATGAAATTTTACATAATAGCCTATCAATTCAAATATTTTACAAAAGCCATAATAATATTCTGACGGCACCAAATGCAGGTTTTATGTATTAGTTTATCTTTTGCAATTTTGGCATAATTCTTTAAATGGTGTTCGGAACCGTTGACGCTAATTCCTGTCGTTGTAAAGTTGTATTAAATCGAAAGTAGTCTGTCTTTCTCTTTAAATTCTTTAGTGACGTCACTAAATACCTGATAGAACAAAGTCAATGTGTTTATTTAGCAGCGGTTGGCTTGCAAAAAAAGCAGCTGTCCAAGGAATCACTGATGGAAGCAACTGAGTCCGACGACGGCTCCATTGACGACGAAAACCATCGAGAAATATGTCGACGCAAAAGGTGTATTTACCTATTTTACCATCGAGCTAAGCGGTTGTGTCGCATGGGTTTTGATAACGAACGTTCAGATCCAAAGCAAAGTGTCTACTGCAAGTTGCGCCGGCACTTATTGGACAACTTACGTGCCGGGCTAGTTGCAATAATTTCAAACAGCACATGTCGAGTCATGCTTGAAAAGTTGGATCTTCCGCAGCGCAGATGTCGATCTGTCTTAGATACGCCTGGTGAAAGGATTGTAAAATCTGATTTTAATTGTTTCGCTTCTACGGCTTCATGCTCGAATGGTTGTATCGAAATCCCGCTTAAAAGTCATTGGCATCTACGAATCGCTATTCCTTCACTACCAGTCCTTGTTTTAGACCGTAGTCCAACGACGACAACTTTAACTCTTGGTCTAAAGCATCAGTATGTGCGCTTTTTTTCCCATTTCTTCTTTTTCTGCTATCTAATTTTCATATTCCATTTTAGTGAATCTGTGTTCAGGAAGGATTGCGATGCTTAGTACGTCAAACCTTAGATTCATTTGTTTTTGTGAAGGATGTGAGTTTGTTTTTATCTTTAGAGTTCCCTTTTTCGACTGACCAGTACTGAAATTGTATTTCATCTTCAATTTTATTTATAAATTCGTGTTCTTCGAACTTTAACTAAATTGCGCTCGGTTTTTATTGAGAGTAAATTATTTTAACGAAATTTTTTAGCTGAATTCCATTCTTTCCACTGGATATTGCTTTTGTAGTTGTTAGAGTGCCTAGATATCGTCCAAATCTGTAGACGGATGCTAATTCTCTTAGCATTGGAATCTTCCATGAAGGGGTTCCCATGTTTTATTTTATTATTTTGTAATTTGTTTTATTTCGTGGCTTTTCAATTTGGTTTTATTATTTCTGCTTCGAAAATGGGCTGAGTTTTATGGATGTAAACTATTTGAAATGTCAGATATCTTCAGCCTCTGCCATTTGATAAAAAAAATGTTATTGTTTCTATTCAGCTTATATTTGACAAGATATGTAATGTCAAAACACTAGAAGAACATAAATCTCAATACACTTTTACACGCCATTGTAAATTCGCAGGAGAAGCGGTGGGGAATCGCTCTTTAAGAAAAGTGGAGCAGGGACTGAGCCTGGATCTACGTCTTGCGAAATGTGCGAGGGGTCGCGTCGACGTTTTTGTTCCTAACCATCAATGGATGAGTATTGAAGAATAGGCATTCGATTTCTTAATCTAGTGATATTTTGATATTGTATTGTTGCCAACTTGTGCTCCTCCTGCTACCGCTCTGCTACTACTGGAGCCGAGGGCGTACCTAGCTTGGGTTCCAACAGCTCCCATGCTTTGTGATGAGCCGCTGGCAGCGTCAATGGGTCCTGTTCCGGCCCATCGATCTAGTTTGGATTCGCATAGCTGAATGAGACGGCTGAAGAAAAGGTTCATGAGTGCGAGACCGATGAAGATATACGCTAGGGATGCGAGGTTGAGGAAAACGTCAGAGGTGGGCACGATGTCGCCGAGTCCAATCGATGTTATGCTCATGAATGAAAAGTACAATGCATCTAAAGGGGTCCAGTCCTCTGCTGTCTTGCTGATGCTCCAACAGTAGACAACTCCGCTGAATGCCGAGTACAGAACCAGGAGGCCGAAGCTGGTAATCAGCTATGAAAAGAACATTGAATGCCAGTTGGTATTAATTAACGCATCGGGAAATTTGAATTTTAGGTCTGCGTTAGCTATATCACGTTTTAGGTTCTATCTTAACTCTACCGCTTGTGTGTCAAGTCGAAAGTAAAATGAAGGAGTTACTAGTTGACTCTTGTTAGTGGTGGAATGAACATTATCTACAAAATCCCACCAACAGCTCGTGTCAACCTAGGAGGTTTTGGTATCCCAATTTGTGAAGAATGTCCTGGAAATGAGTTACCATGCTTGAACTAGAATGCCTTCGAAAAGGATAAACTTCGGCTCTTCTTTTCACTAGTGTACACTCGTTGTTTATGTAGTACTACTTCAAATTACTCTGTGGTTTGAAGACATCAAACAAACTCAGTTTTGGTCTTCACAGTGTGGTTGCTCTCCTCATCTCAAATCCTGCTTCTTGTTGCCATTCCTCACTTAAGATTTTGCACCTATCTTCACCGAATGGTTATAAAAGATAGCAATCATCTGAACCTGTGGAAATACGCAAATACTACCGCCCGAGGTATGAAGAAACCCATTGCGTTTTAACATCCCAAGAAGGCTAACATTCCTGAGTGGTTTTAGTAAGTGCATGGCAGGTAGCCCACCTACTTCGGCTGTACCCACAGATCGTGCTGTGGATTCTTATCATTCAGAGCCTCGAAATTTTCCCGTGCGGCCTTTGACTGCCCCCTCTACTGCACGGTACCGCCCAACAGACACAATGCTGTTCTGCCTCTCACTGTATGTACGGCGCAGCTATCCGATTAAGTCCATATCAGCCCTCTGAGAGAGTGGCCGCCTTCCGCCTTGATAATTCTTTCCACTTAGCGCTATCTTTTACTCACACTAGGGTTAGTACAAATTCACGTAACGAATGTATTGCTAAATACCTAGTTGATATTAACAAACATCGAAACCGACTCACAGAGAAGTCAAAGTCGGTTCCTGCGCGGTTGTAGGCATCGCGAAGCCCCACGGGAATTCCACTTTGATCGAGTGTCATCAGGTAAATGGCCTTGAGAATCCTAGCAATAAGCTTGGAAATCCGGTTGATAACCATGCTACAAAGTGGGATCGCGACCAGGCCAAAGCATATGGTAATGATTCGCCCAGACGTGGTGCTGGGAAATACGTTACCATATCCTAATCAAAAGAACATGTTTGTGGTCTGATTTCTAAAGAATGTGAGGCAGGTAATTCACAAAAGGAGGCTATAAATATCCTGATATGGATCCGTGGATAGGGTAGTTTCTCTAAATTCCAAGCTTGTTCGACACGGAGAACTCATCCGTTTAGTGCTTTTAAGTTACGCACGGCCCTCATTGGCTTATGTTATAGGTCCAGCTCTATTCCTACTTTAGTTGATCAAGGTACCACAAGCATATGCAGTTCAACAGTCTGCTCACACCCTCTGCCCAATGATTTATTGAAATTAGCATTACCTTAAATAGAAAGAGGCCTACATGATTTACACGATTGGACTAGTCTACTAATTAATAATTATAAACGAAGTTCAAAGTGTGCAGTTGGCCACGGTAGAACATCATTTTACTATAATGGTATTCGTTGTCTCTTAGACAAGATAATGTATTTGAAACTATGGTACAGAGGGAGCATAACTTCCTAACTCATGAACTTATGATAAAATAAGCATAAATTTAATCATTTGGAACATTAGCCTAATTGTACACAAATATTGGAAGTAGTACCTATTGTGGTGAATAGAGTGATGCAATAGTAAAGACTGCCCCAAAAACTCCAAGATGGTGGTCGTATTTCGGCTCCCAATTCGTCGTTTCCAGCCTTCCATGCCTGCAATAGCTTATCCCTGTAGCGGTCCACCTGGATGACCAATTTGGACCAATCCGCGTCATCTCCTTCGTCCGCCAACTCCTGTGCTAGTACGAAAATTCTTTGGCGTGCCTGAAATCGCAAAGTTAGCACATTATTTACATGCGCTCACAATATGCTTGTTGCAAGGTTCTAGTAGAGTCTAAACCCATTATGGATTCTTTGTGCTATCTCACAAAGGCCATCAAGGTCCGATATCTAGTCGCGTTTGATCTGGCAAATTGAATGAGTTTATTCGGCCAAAAGGGTGGCATTGATCTCTTTTAGGGTTCCACTGGTCCTTGATAGCCACTATTTAAACGTACATCCTGCAATTCACGGTACCATTTCGTCCTTCACACTCGACGTCCCAATATCACCACTTTCAACTTCGGGATTGCGTGAATATTTAAACGTGGCAGACCAATTATGTAGAAGACGCCGAAGTGGCAGTAGACGTTTTATGAACACGAGGTTAGAATTGGCTGATGGAACCTACAGTATTAGCTTCTTTGGAGAGCAGGCAATCGATTTCCACTGAAAAGGATTCGATGCAGGGAAATCGTCCTTTTGAAGTAAAATTTGCAAGGTTTTATGCAGATATTTTTAACTAGGATTGTGCTATTTTATCATAGTTCACGTAAATGCTTCGTTTTATTGCTACAAAAGGTAAATGTTATGGTGCCGGCGTTAGGATACCGAAAGTGTACAGGTACTTTTACCATGATGCGGCGTTTGACCCAATTGTGCATTTTTCGGAAAACGAAAGCGGATTTATAATATTGGTTGACCTTTCAACGTGGTTTCATGTGGAAAAGTAGCACACTGTAAATTCTAATTCAGTTTATAGTTAATTAGGATAAAAAATCGTAAAATCTCACTTCGGCATTTGTATTTTAAATTCGCTTTGGGTTTTGAGCATCTGGCGAAAGAAGAATGCAAGTTTTCTGAAGAAAGGAAAAAGACCGTAGGATCCTTCATTGATCACCGAACAAATGAAGCACATAAGTTTGTATTAGACAGATCTCACAACAATAGGAAGGAATCAACTTGGAATATATCTCGCAAATAGAATCAAGTTAATTCAACAATTTTTGCCAAATGTTAACAGTTACACTTCGTCAACGAAGATAAAGGAGACTGCCGGAGAGTAATGAAGATGCAAGTTTTTGCTAAGCTGTTAGCCAGTAACTACCAGTAACTAGCTTTTATTAGCAAATGAAGTCCAACCACTAAGCTACTAGAAGGTAACAAAGGGCTATAGAATGAACCCATGATAAACCTGCCTTACCTTCGCAGCTTGTATTCGTGTGCGAATCTCAGCAGCTCCTTCAATCTTGTTGAAAACGTAAGCTCCAGTGAAGGTAAGGATGATGAGGCAGATACTTAAACCGGCCGCTGAATTGATCAGTTGTCCTGTGAAATTAGGTGAATCAGTTGGTTGATGCATTTACAATAATATTAAGGATAAATTCTTGTCCACCCGTAAAAACCTACATAACAGTCAGTATCTACTACTCTTTGGAAGGTTAAAAATCTGGAATGGTATACTTCAGTAACATTTGGGTTCGAAATCCAGATGCTTCTCTGTCATGACGTTAAATACTTTCTGAAGTTGGATTTTATGTTGATACTTTGGAAATTGTCACGTGCGATTCATTGTTTTGAGATATCGAGTATAAGCCTTGGAATAGAAGATGTCCCCAGGCAGTCTTGAAAGCCCGCAGTAATTTCGATGGTTGAGACGCAAGCACTGTGGATTAATTTTAGCAATTCTGCGTATTCTGGCCAGAGTTTACGTAAGTTATTTCAAACCACTTCGGAGGATGAAATCAAGTCGCTAAGGCCCAAAAAGGCGGAAAATATTTCCGGCTCATTTGTAACTTTGGTGAGTCTAATTCAGAGCATTCCTGCACAATGCTAAAGAGCTCCAATCCGAATAATAATAGACCGCAGCCTACAGTGTCCCTAATAAATGCGGTGCTTACTTTAGCTACTACAATACCTAATAGTAAAATTTAGTCATGATTTGAATTAACATTTATATTACTATGTCCTGGTGCTCGTTTATCACATAGCTACATTTAACTAGTAAATTGTAAAAGATAAATGAAGGGAAAGGTTACAGAATTCCAGTTTTACAAAAAAGATTATATGTTGGTTTAAGCACTCAAAAGATTAGGAGACAACTCAGTATAATTATCTTTGTTACCATGGGAATCATCGTAAAATAAAAACGGTAATGATAAGGTTGAAAATAATCTTTAATTTGTTAAATTAAAGCCAGAATCATATTGTCAGTACCACAAATAATCTTTTTGTACTGAAGAGATCTCCAAAAAACTTCGTGACTATAAGATGGAACCTAACTGGAATGTATAGGGTGTCCACACTATGGAAGGACTCAAAAATCCACCGCCATTCAGCATGTGCCATCGGTACACAACAAGCAGTTAGTACGCTGACTCGTACAGATTCTGATCATTTACAACAAATTTAAAAATAGGTTTTTTCCAGTACTGTTCTTTATTTCATGAAACGAATCCAGACATAAACCTCAGTCTTGAAGTACCCCTCCCACTACATTATTTATAATTGCTTTTATTCTAGAAATTGGGTTTAAATATAGCCATATTTCGTGTCATCTTCATCATTTTTAATCCTTAGATTGCCATCTCCATGTATGCCAGTGGGTAAATAAAGCCTAACTAATATTGAATTCAAAATCTTGTGTTTTGGTTCAAAAGAGCATTTGCTGTCTAGTTTGGTACCGTGGTCCTCTTTACTGATGTTTACAAAGAATTGCTCAAACAAGAAAATAACTGCAGTGTCTTTTCTGTTTGGTGATTTCCCTACTTAACCCATGAAGATGATGTCGGACAGGTGCCATTTTCGGGGCGTTGCTACGTACTTTGTTAGTAATAATTCGTTAAACACCGTTCCCACCTCCACTTTGGTTATATACTCCTTACATGTCGCAATAATTCATAATCATAGTCAAGTACACAAAAATTTCACAACTTGAGTGTGTGCGCTCTCCTGCACCCTCCAAAACAACATACACACCGAAATTGCAGTCAGATCTTAGATTCCGCTCTGTATTTAAGAACAACAACTACCAGTAAGACCGGTGCAATTCTAAGTGTGTGGCCATGCAAGAACGATGGTGATTCCTTGACCATCATTGCGTGGCACCTAGATAAGACATAGTAGTGTTCTGCTCATCATCTCTCAAGGACTTCTGCAATATGGGATAAACATACACTCGGTAATGGCCATTCACTGAATCACTAATAGAAATCGCCTACAACAGGTGTATCCCCGCGATTATCCCCCAAGTCAGCGATGACCCCTGCGTGAGTCCTTCAAAACTTTTTCTGTCAATCATAGTCTGTGGATTTTCCCCTTGGTTAATTTGCCATTTTGCTAATGGGTTTTTAGGGGAATTAATGATATTTGTAATATCAAACAATAGCTTTCAATGCTTTCTCATTTTGGGGATAGAGATTGACTCATACATCCACTTTGTGAGTTTTTCTTTACAAAATGAAATTTACTACAAGAACCACAGTTCTTGCTTTCTTAAGCCATAACAGCGAATTTTGCTTTAAAAGGTCCAAATAAGAGTATCTTAATTATAAGTCTTATACCAGCCTTACGCATGACGCTCTTGGCTATGATTTGAAAGGTAGGCACCCAAACAAAGCATTTTCTGAAAATTGAATCGGTCATCAAAGATATAGTAGCATCTAATTTAAACTTTGCTCCTAAACATTTTGTCGGAATCGCCATGATACCACCATCAACTTGCCCTACGACACGTAGTAAACCGAGGTTCATGTTTTTCTAAGCATTGCTAATGCCTTTTCCTTTAAAATGGCGCTAGAATCATCAATATTGACTTAACGGTGGAGTTGAAATTCTCGCTGTTCATTTATTGATTATTCCAAGTATGCCCATATCATGAAAGCTAAAAATAAATCCGAGGCTAGAAAATGCTTAACCGTTTCAGCTTCATACATATCCCGGAGTTGATTCAATCTGAGATTCTCACTGTGTGAAATATAGTTTATAGGCCATTATCTCCCATAACTCGTCAATGATGCAAGGGTATCCCAAGCGTCATGATTCTGATTGTAGGACTCAACTAGTTCACTTCTGCACAGTGAAAAGAGGCTTATCTGATTTAATGAAATATTTGGTTAGAGGTTTTACTTTATTTGAATTGAATGTTGAATATTCTCCGGTATTCGCAGGCTATTGACCATCTGCATCCAGGAAACACAATCGTATAAGCCTATTTGTCAATTAATTTGGAAAGAATTCAATAGATGTTTTAAGAGAAAATAATGTTGATCATTTTCTAAACCGCTTCGATTCAGTTACCTGACTTCTAGGAATAACAATAGCTTCTAACTATTTGTATCTAGCGCGAATGTAAAATTAGATGGTTTAAAGCCAGATAACTGAAAATCAATTTCCTTATTTGTTACCATAAGCATTGTCCGAATAAGCATGGCTAACTATGTCAAGTTGAACATCACTCTCGGGGAACATGCATGGATAACTTTTGAAGTGGTTATAATCACTTTAAGACGATTTAATACACCTCTTAATCTATATGAAGAGTGGCTCCTACGGTTTATAAAGATAGAAGATTTATTTTCATCCAAATCCAACTAACACAAACTTTCGTTCACTTAAGAATAAAAAAACTTTTAACGTTATTATTTGCATATTGATATAACCCCATATTCTGAAATTGCTTGGTCTTGTAAGCTTGCTTCGTTAATTCTCGACCTATTACTATAAGTGAAGAATGCATCGAAGTTGAAATGAATAGCTTACCGAAACGGCTCATACTCGAAACTGTGGTGCTGTATTCCCCTTCGTAGGAAAGACGAGGTGATGCTGCATGGAAGGCACACGGTGTGCGCCTGTCAGGTAGCACGCAGGACAGACAGCGTCAGCCGAATTAGCTACTCCCACCCCGCCAGTCCCCGCGCCCTTGCACCAGACCCGATCGATGCGCCTCGTGGGCCCCGATTGGTCGCCTACAATCGTTGCTATGACCACAACCTTCAGATTCATTCGATTCGAAGCTGCTAATATGCGTTTCCGCATGTAGACGATGTCATAGAATTATCCTGTGATCCTAACTTGAAAGATGTGTAATTTAGTTTCAATTCGCATTAATCGCTCTACTATTACTCATCGATAATTCCTGTGGTTGATAGATGACTAAATAGAGTGCAGACGAATATGAGGATAAATTTGTTCATATCCAACTGCAATATCCTTTTCAAGCACCCTGTTTTCTACCTGTGACTCCTTTCTGGTACTTGGATAACCTTTATTTCAGGTAAATTTAAAACCAATTTAAGTGAGGATATCATCATCAATAACATGAAAAGCATCAACATTATGTAAGGATATACTTTTAACAAGACCTCTTCAGTCTTCTTTAATCTAATCACTTTAGTTTAACTTATTCTGTATTACCAAAAATTATTTTAATTCATGCCTACATTGCCATTGACAGTCTATTTGTATTACAAAACAGTGATTGCCCAATAATAGCTGGATTCTAGCCATTTGAACTTACGCGTTGGTTCCCTTGACGTTTCAAGTAGCTGTAGCAAGCCCGTGCTTCTTGAAAATGAGGTTCCAAGTATCACTCAATCTATAATTTGCATGAATACAAATGTAGATGAGTCTGTGCCAAACGTCCATGTGTTCCCTTACAGTCTTCTCCTTTATTGTGGATTTTTGGGTATAGATCTAAACGTCCATTAGGGACTGCTTACATTAAATTTGCGTTGTCCATTTCGACGCTTCAGAAGGCCGAAAGTTGGCATAAGGGAAATATCCTTCGTATTCTAGATCAGTTATTTATTTTTCATTTTTAAACACTAATTGGTGGAATGATTAGACTAGATTAAACTTGGATTTTGCAAGCAACTTCATTGAGGCAGAGTAATGACTAAATCTTTGCAACAAGTTAACAAGAAAAAATTCTGTTTTATATTCCACTGGAACGTTCCCTTGCTACCCTTTGACAGATTTTCTTTCACATTGCACCCTTGCCCACACGCCTGCAATGACAATTTGTAGTCCAGTGTCTGCAAATATTTAGCTCTTAAATTATTACTTTTTCTGGGTTAATGCTGTCCTGCTTTTAATAGCTGAGTAACTAGTAATAAGGAAAGAATATTTAGAGGGCGAAATTGCTAATTTAGCTTTGGTGACTCAACTACTTAGTAGCTGTTACTGCCTGTAAACTACCGACAGTTTCAATCAATGCTCTAAAAGGGTTTTATCAGTTACGATCGACAACTCCTGGATTCAAACGTAACAGTAACACATCAGAGTATTCTCAAAACCATCTGATAGAGAAGACTTTCCACCCAACATGTTGACATGACCCTACTGTTTACAGCCCACTACAACTAAGAACGTGCAAGAGATTGATTAATTGCTTGTCCAGCTTGTAATTTGCCCAAATGGCCTTGACCACAAGCCCTGTGAAATATGAGCTCTGTTAGCATGGTTTTTCAGCTCACTGCCCGATTATTAATTGCATTTTAACTACGACATTCACAACCTGATTACTTAGAGCTGCCAAATTCGAGTGAGCAAAATTATTATAAACAGGTGCTACTGATAATTTGGGAGTAGAACAACCGATGTGTGTTCAACGGCTAGAGTAGGCAAATATAATGTACGCTATTTAGCTTCTATTGCTGCCTTAGCTCCTATGGGGTCCATTAATCTAGGCGATAACTAGAAATGCATGAAAAACACTTATCTAAATTTGTACAGTCCCAAGTTTTAAGAAGATAAATTCGTGAAAATAGAACGTTATCGCAACTTTATTATTGCTAATGTCAACAAAGTCCATTTAAAATTTTTTGAGAATATTGATTAGAAATTTCATTACTAATAGAGAAGTGAACGAAAAAGCTTAAGGAAATGCGAATAAATCCAGTTTCTGATCATCTGATTTTCTAATTTGGAATTAATGTATATGAAGGCTACTCATGAGCACTGAAGAATCTGATTAGGGGGTCACTTTTATCTAATACTTCCCAAGTACCTGTTTTTGAAATGCTTACTAGAAACTGCACATAGACAGAAATCCGAATTCGTATCCTACCCGGTTATTAGTTACATGTACCATTGAAGGCTTTCTTGCATCATGAATATTAAGAGCTTCAATTTGAGCTGGAAGCTGCATTGTAAATCCTGCCCCTACGAATGGGGCAAATGGCCTTCACGATTTGTACTGTACAGCCAAAATTCCGTGCGATGAGTCAACGTGACCTCTGCTGCCGCGCATTTGTGTTTTGTGCTTCCCCTTGAGGTCATTGAGGGGTCGTGTGCTTGAGAGAAGTGACACAGCATTCGTGCTTCTGTCCTTAAATGCACACAACCCAACCTCATCTGCTTCAGAGGGCGCGCAGGCCTGATACGCAGCGAAAGCAGTGAAAACTGCATTGCGGAGCAATTAGTCCGGCTGTATGTATTGACGTCTACAATGTGTTACCCATCCCATTCAAAATAAAACGCCCTAACTGGTTTTTAAGCAGGCATGAGGTACAGTAAGCTTTGGCGATTTATTCTTAAGTGAATGCTTTCCATGCCTCATGCGGTCTGAAATCCCTAAATGTCTATTCTAGCTCATGAGGATGACGACAAAAAACTTTTCATAAGTATGGTGGCTACGACAGTTAAGGATGAACAAATAAACAGAGCACCGCAATCAATAGTTAAACCGTCTATTAAAACGCGTCAGTACTTCGATTTCAATATCATAATATCAAGTGCAAGTTTAAAACCACAAATCCGGCCTCCTATCTAGTGCTTACCTACTAAAAGAAAGATTATTCCATTTGATTCGAAAAAGCACTGAACGGGCACCAACTCAACTGCTACGATTCTCTAGCCCCGTTTTGTCGTTAAATGTTAATCATCCTGTCTTCAATCGACAGTATACTCAAGATAATTATTATCATATTTTGATTGTCATTTGGACGAAAGTGTTCTACGAGTAACCGTAGGAGTTCCTATAGGTGATACTTTAGTGAATAACCTCGTGCTAACATAATAGAAGTCATTGAACTTGCATTTCACCTTGATTGACAGAAAAATTATCCTTCGCGTTTGTGCACTTCCGATCTATAACAAATAAAGCCTGCCATTGAAGAAAAAATTGACTAGCATACCACTCCCCGTATATCTCAAGGCACCCTTGCACTTCGTTAAGTTACTAAGGCTCATCTGGCACTGAATGTTTCAGTTTGCAAGGCTACCAATAAAGCATTCATTGAAAATCTTAGCCGAAATAAAAATCCCTACTTTTAACAGCAATCACAGAGGAATTAATATGACAATAGGCTTGTGCAAAACATTTTTATTACAAAAGATGTGATAGTTTCCAGGAGTTTGGGGCACAATTTCGACAAAAAGAAATGTGATGCGGGTCTTGATTGCTTCAAGAAGTAGTAAAGAGAATAAAGAAAATGCTTAGCACACATACAGAAAAAAGGAACAGATAAGTACAAAAAGGGGGGTCGTCTTAGATCAAATGATTGCATGGTGTCGGTTTCACAAAAGATAGGGTCATACCTGTCCTACCGGGTGCATGAGAAACGTTGGAGAGACACAAGTGAGCCCCTAGGTGCAATATACACACAAACCTAGTGTTACAAATTGAAACGTCACGACTAGAAAGGGAAAATTTGAGATGGAAGGTTAGAGGGGGGTGGGAATAAAAGTCGTTTATTGTAGAAAAAGGCGACAACAAACTGGTGGAGGTAGTGGCATTGGCAATAGACCAATTATAGTTTCCTAAGACCACGCGTTGGTGGGTAGAAGAATCCTGAGTTTACATGATGTGAAGATCGTGGTATCTGCTCGATGGCAGTAGTGGCATTCGTATGCGACACTGACGACTGAGGCGAGGGTGTATCACAGATCAGACTGCTTAGGATGCTCTCTCCAACCTCGCTGTGGTTATTGTTGCCGCTGGAGACGCTTGTAGGACGGTCCGTAGAAAGTGAACTGCCCCTAGGGCCCCCACCAGTTGCCAATGGGACGCCAATATAAGGAATGCTGCATTCGCTTTTGCTGCCACACAAAGTCTTTGTCCAGCTTCCACTTCCCGATCTGGGCAAGGTAGTTGGAAGAAAGGCTTTAGAACCCAGATTGCTACACTTTGTCGCTTCTCCTTTATAATTTCCGCTGAGTCTTTGATAGAGGATACTATTCTCTTGAGGATTGAAGGTATCGAAAGGCGGTAAACTCCCCGGCTGAGCGTCGCTTAGACTGTCATTGCTGGTTCTAGTATTAACACCGTTGCTGATAGAAGTCGCAATATTCAAATTGTTAGTGTTGAAACTAATGTCCCTGAATTTTTCTGGGCTCCAAATATTATTGAATAATAAGTGAAAATGTTCCGACTTCAGACCGTTTTGCTGCATAAAAGACAGCCAGAATTGTGGATTTGGCAATTCAGCAGAGGGTGTGGACAGCGAAGGAGCCCTCCTTGACTTCGTCACACTCTTTTGAGCTGATATTTCAAGCAAAAGAAGATCCTTGCTACTCTCTCCTCTCAAGTGACCACAAAGGAGTCCAGCTAAGGAAGGAGCGGAGAGGTTTATCATCTTTATCAGAGCAGTTTGCAGTGGGTAGAGTAATTGCTTTGGAGAAGCAAGATTTCTGAGAGCACCCTGGCCATGCTCCAGCATACGCAGCGCCATTACTGACTTCAACGTTTTCTCCGGGATTTCATTTTTCATTTCTGTTGGAAATACAAAATACATTCACATTCTTACTTATCATATCCTCGAATGCAAATCAAACGTGATGCACTACATAACTCGGGGAAAATTCAAAATTTGCCAACTTTATCAACATGCAATGAGTTTTAAGGTATTTTACTGCATTGGGATGCAATGGCAACAATTTTCTGCGATCTAAACCCACTACCGTACCTAGATGTCCCCATTGGATTTCACAAATAATAGCTCATCAATGGCATAATAGGTCAGATTGAAAGAACAAGCATTACCCAAGAGAAGGAGACTCCCAAGTCAGGTGGCTAAGAAATCAAGTAGGAGAGGCTGCTGACTCAACGGAAGGGGAAATGTGCCAAGCCAAAGTACTCAAGTAAGAAAGGGCAAAAAGCATTCCAACCCTCAAATAAGAACAGTCAAATGTTGATCTTAGGAATAAATACTTCCCGTAATTAACAGAGAGAAAATTAAGACTTATACCGCGATATACAGCATGGAGATGGAATCAAATAAATGGAATGTTGCCTACTTTAAAGTTGCTTATGAACTGAGGACGTTAGTGCATGACTGACCCAATGCATTACGCAAATCAACCTGCATTTTAGTCTAGAGTATAGTCGAATTTTAGACGGTTCGGTGGCATACAGATTGTCAACTTCTTTAAAGCGCGTGAATAAAAGAACGTGATATTCACTGAGTCGAGTACAAGAAGATGCGCAAGTATGCATGCGAATTTCATTCTGCCAAAGGAGGAAAGTGGCACAACCCAGCTTTTGGTCGAGAGAGGCAAATGCGTTGCCTGTCAAAACAAATGGTTCCCGAGCACTCCTTTTAATGAATCATCGACCTGGGAGAGGAGGACCAGATCCAAAACCAAGCGACATTCACTAAAACAACCTAGATTTAAGGTGATTTTTTACGATTTTCAGCAAGAGTCTTTGCATGGAAATTAATTACATAAATCTAAATGAGCACGTAATCGGAATAACTCACTACTTAAACAAACTACTTTTCGCAGCACATCGAATTCTTTCGGAGTAAGTTCCTGCTTTCTCATCGATTCCAAGCATTCCAGGAGGAGGTCGCTCTCCTTTCTCGTTGTCTTCAGCTTACTAATATCTTCTGGAAGCCTCAACCAAGGTAGGATGGGATCTTCTCCTGCTTCACGGTCCTTCTTCGCCGGCGCTTCAACAATCACCACTTCTAAGCCACTTTCGGCTATGTAAATGACCAGAAGATAATGCCAGACGCGCCGAAGCACCTCCATCCAAGAGTCGTTTAAATTCCCATGTGTATGCACAAAATTAACCACCATTCGGAAGAGCTCCGTTATCCTGGCTTGCACTGGATGCACGGTCTTGTTAGCTAGTTGCATAGGATCATTAGGGCTTTTGCGAGGAGTCAAATCAAGCGGTTCATCCACTCCTGAGTCTGTAGATGACGAAGAAGGACCCGGCGATTCGCTTTCCTTTCCTGAACCAATGAGGGTGGAAAGGATCGAGTGAGACGTCACGTGAGCAGGTGGAACTAGTTTAGGCCGATTCTTCTCAGTCACCGAGTTCAGTCTCACAGCAGTGGTTGATACAGGGACGTCTCTTGTGCCGAAACCGTTAAAAGTGAAACGTCGAGCGCCAGGTACGAAATCTGCCACACTTATTTTCATTAAAGTCGGTTCGATTTTTGGTCTCTTTGATTCGGATTCATTACATTTGCCATGGTTGTTAGCATCGTCCTTTACGAGGAGGTTGTAGAGTCGGCTGCATTGTATGGGCATCTGTAGACTACTTTGGTTCGTAAGAAGGTCAATGGGTGATTGAGGAGGTGTTCCATTTACGGCCACCGGATGGAAAGGCGGGGTGGAAGAAGTGGACGAAGGACCTTTAGAGCCGAATTGAGCGTCTCGTGTTGCGGAGCTGCGTAGCATGTGAGCATCGAAAGAGCACGCACGGTCACGGTGATTGCTCACAGATTTTGAGGAAGATCCAGCACCTTGATTCGAATGTAGGTTCATCGCGTGTTGCAGGAGTTTCTTCATGGCAGTAGTAATTTCATGTCTCTGGTCATCACTGCCACTCTCAGTCGAACCAACAAGCATACTTCCTTTTGGAGTACCCACCATACCTTCGAGTTCTTCGCTTTGTGGTAAATCTTCTGGCATTTCCTCTCACGATTAAGCTAGCTAGTCTGGGTACACCGGTGTTCAGTGGCTAACCGTACTTATGTAACAGCCAACCTCACTCGGCTCACGAATAGTGGAAAATGAAGAGTTTTCCAAGGTCATCTCATTTAGAAGCAGCGGATGTGCAGACGTGCGTGCGTGTCCCAGGATGTGCACCAATGATAGCGTGCACAGGAGATCGGCGTGATTCATTGACCAATAGGCATGCAGGCTAGACTGTTTGCATTTCCACACATGTGCCGTGAAAGCTTATCGGCCTTGACCTCGTGCGGAGGTTTTCATCTCCCGTGTTTGTACACATTCCAGCAGTTTCCACGCGCTCACTCAACTAATCTTATTTATATGTACTAACATGCAAAAATTTCGGTTTGTAAGCAAATCAAGCCTAGACTAGAGACAGTTCGCACCACTTTAGACAACTCTTGACCTCATCATTTGTTCGACACATCTTACGTTAGAAGTCCTTTAGCATTCCTAAGTACCAACCTAACTGATCCATTCCAAAGTCAATTTTTAGCTCCAAGGCGAAGATCGATTGGTTTATTGAGGATGTAATGTTTTAAGCCTAACCCGGTTTTGGCTTCCCCAGTAACTCGCACTAAGCCTATAACCCGTGGCATAAAATTCATCTGTTTGTGATGACTCACCCCAAGTGCGGACGTGTGGACAGCTAGTGCAGTGCGTTAGCAAAGCGCCCAAGTGAGTGACCCTGAGGGTTCGTCTTGCGCTTATAACGCCCTCCGACCTCTACTCCCCTGTACCCCAAAAGCCAGTGACCTAGAGCAGTTTCGGCGGCCTGCATGCGGCCATTAAGCTGGCCGTCTCAACATCCAAAGCCAAATTAAGCAGAAATCTTAAAAGATCTATGCCAAAAACCACAAAATATGTTATAAAACTTTTAAATATAATCGAAGAAGCATGTTGAAGACATATGAAATTTCTCCATGCCCATTATTAGCTAAGATGAATTTGTTAGGCTCGTGCTTCCTAGGCGTGTAGATATTTCCAATGAGTGCAATTGATCGCTTGGCTTCTTATGAGAGAGGGCAGTGTAAACACGGGTAAGTCGTAGGTCCGGCCGATAGCCTTTCCACCATGGTTGCACACAGGGCTCACTTAAGATGGCAGGGAATTGAGCTTAAACTTATCATATATTTGAGAAGCGAAGCTCTTGGAATTTGAAATGCTCGAAGTATTATGATGCTAGATTATAATTTACAAAATACATTCGAAACTTTGCTTGGTGTCAGCCCAGAGGTCAAATAAGGCTATAGAGAAAAGTGACATTTTTTCAGAAGCGCCCAGCCACCTGCTGGAATGCAACGCAACACTTTTAATTAAAGAGCCTGCCCTTCCGGCAAATATTGATAATAATCCTTCGTTTTGATTATTGGAACAATGGAATAGCTCTTGAAAATTAACGCTTGAAAAAAATTCAGAGTGGTATTGAAGGTCGATGGTAACAATACGTTGTTATTTTTCCCTGATTCATTCTCAAGTTCGCATTTTAAAAATTGTCTTTACGAACTTTTTTACTAATTCAAGAGGCGAGACTTTTATCAAACTGTTTGAGTTGCAAATAACAGAGGAAACTGGATTGCATGTTAGTTTCTAAAGCTTAATTCTCTATATTGTTCTTTCCTGGACGATCGGGAATTCTCCATCCAAAGTTCCAGAATGCATATGCCTGTTAAACTTTAAGGCATACAAGGCATAATAACCAGGGTTCATATCAGTTTGAAGACTGTTGAATTCGGCCTTTGTGGTTACAAAGAAAACAACTGCTCTGCTCATTCGTGGTAGACTTGAAGTCGTCATGTATTGAGGCATACTACCATCTGGACGTGGTGGCACATTCCTCGTTTTTACACTCATGGATCTATGCGTATGTGCACGTATGACCGCAAGCCTGAGGCATTCGCGGTTGTTAGTATTCACGCGGGGTTGGAGGCGGCAGCGGTTGGATTCAGGGACGCACCAGTGCGTGTTACGTGACCTTAGATTTGTGTGCTGCTGCCGTTGCAATCTACGCTACTGGCTGGGATTGAACTGCTTCCTCTCTATGCTACGACACGTAGCCATTGGAGGCGAATTAGCTAAGTAGTCAGCACGGATTTTTATATTGGCATCCTTTATTACCATGCATACTTGGAAGGACTGGCAGTACGGTACGTTGGGACCCTTCTAAGGACGTCCAGTAGTTGACTTGTAACTCCAAAAGTCTCTTAAAACTTAATATTGAAGGTCAATTAATTCCTACGTTGGTGTATACGATCAATATAGGTCTTGAAGGATGAAATTAAAGACCGCACAGCGTGGAAACGTCTTTAAAGCTTCAAAAACAGTTAAAATAGTACCGTTAACAGTATACGTCGTATGAGTCTAAAGTGGACATTGCGTTTGAGGTTATTTGACTATTGTTTCACAATACCAGCTAAAAGTTCTTTACTTTAATACAAGTAGCTAAGTGTTCCAGGGGTCAACATTACAATGTATTTGTATTTTAGTGCGACTTATCGACGACTTCAACCTGCTATCTATCCAATGTCCTCGACAAACGCTTTCTCTCAGCAAGCCCCAAATTAGGAAAAATCTCTATACTGAATCGTAAGGCAAGGCCAAGCTTAATTGTGCCTCTGTCTTGCATGAAATTGTTACTCCAAAGCAGGAGTAAATTAAGTATATATGTTCAAATCAATTATTTTTGAACAAGTCGCATTCATCTAAAACTACTAGGTGGAAAATAAAATTAACTAGACACCTTTTGGAGGGGGAAAATTGTAGAACATAGCGCTAGCATACGGATGTAGTGAGCTTTTAAAGTAAAGTTATAGAAGAATTGTCTTAGTCTCTTATCTATCAAATTAATATTGAAGCGGAAATCTGATAACTGGTCACAAATAACGTGAGTAAAAACTTCTTAAATAACAGCAATTTGCAGCTTTGGGACCGTAGTGCTTAAATCACTAAACTACAATCATAAAATGCCCACTAGATTACACATCTCACAACCAAAAACGCCCTAAATCTACGTTTTCCTCAAGTTAAACTACCTAATTATATCTAATTTGGAAAACCAAAATAATGCTAGAACTGGTACAAATCCATTTGGAGCCCACTTTCCCACTTCCAGATTTCCTTTTTATCTCTCTCTCCTAAACAATGATGCTGAGATAAAAAGTAAAAATTTTCATCTATAAAATGCGGTTTTCGAATACTGCAAGTAAATGCAAACATCACAATGTTTCATTGATAAATTGCTCTTTATGAAAGCTATTTGCTTGTAAAGACTATCTCTAATTTAGAACTCTTTTGCTTTTAAATTCTGTTATTTAAAACTGGTAGAACGCTCAAAACATCTGCTGCGGTAAAAAAACTTTTTAAGTTTGTTTTAGCAGCTCAATTATAAGACAATCGACCTTAACCTACACCAATTGTCCGGATATCCTTGCGTCATTTGGTGGCTGTTTAATCACGTCTGCACGGTGAAAATGCCTGGGGAGAATGATGCTGCCCCAAAAGTGAATTTTCCGGATGCTGCTGATAATGAGAGTCCAACTCACAAGCGTCACCTTACAGCCCGTTATGACAAGAAAACAAGGAGGTTAATGAAAGAAAAGCTGGATTTAGAGGACTATATATTTACAGAAATTCGAAAAGTGTACATGCGAACAGTATGTTGTGACATTCAGTAAACAAGATTGTAGGATGATGAATATGATTGCGAAATTGATGTTGACCAATTGATACCTATGGAAGAATCTGATCGACGCAAATATATAGAGGTAATAGAAATTCATTTGTTGATTTGCTTAATAATAGCATCACATTGCAAACGCCCCGTGTTCCGCAGATATTTCAGAGGTCAGTCGATTTTATTAAGATTTTTCATTAAATGTTTAATTATCGTTGGTTTTGCCAATATTTTTTATTAGGTGGTCTTCCATAATTTTACTATTAATATGAAACCGCTTTTGGGTTTTTATTCTTTATCTTCCACATTGTGTAAGATCTTCTAGATCTTTTATTCTCGACTTAATTTATCACTTAAACTATGTTCGTACTCTCTTTCAACCCTCAACAATTGTAGCTACTGCCTTATTAATGAACGAAGACATTTAAATTTTAGGATGAATATGCTAGGCCCAATTCTTAGTTGGCGTATAAGTCAAGTAGACATTTTTGACCTAATTATACCACATCGGAGACTTCCCATTAAATTGGCTCCTAATTCACCTTATCCGATTTAGTGATTTACCCAACGTGGTTAGTCCTTAGATGTGTTCAGTCTTCAAATGTATCATAGCACAAATATCCTTTGCTGTTTTAATTTAATTTAAACGCTCGTTTGAGATATCTACTCAAGAAATTATAGTAGATTATTGACTATTTTATGTAAAGCAATGGTAGATTTCATGGTTAAAATATCCTCTGGGATAACGCTTGTTTCCATAGGTTTATCGAGGTATCACAGTTTTATTCATTTGCACTACGGTAATTCTTAATGTTACTGGTGTCCATGTTGAACGGGTGGCTCGATTCGCATCAGGCCTTGACTGTACTTTCGATGATTAATTCCAATTGTCACATCAAGCAGCCACACACGTAATGCTTCGGACAAGCAGTAACAAGTATTTTAGACGATGACAAACTTCCTCTTGCTTTCTATTTTCATTAATCTACTATTGAATCGAAGTCCGAAAAATGTAGTTTTTGTTGACACAATAGAATTGCAGATACTAGAGTTGTCGAATCTTAACGTTGCTGTGTTTCAAATGTACAAGCTCTTGGCCAAGTTGCCATGTAGAAGACCCATAACAACCAAGTATTCAACAATTTTGTCAAAAGCACCAAGTTATTATTTTCCATTCTCCGAAGGGAGGGCAAGTTTGCAAAACCAACTTCACTGGTCCCAAACACCGACTTAGAGCGTTTGTTTATAGCTGAGGCGCTAGTCCATAAGCAGTCTACTCCGCGTGAATGTTTATATTTGTATCTTGATATATCCTTTCCACTCGTTTAGATTCACAAAGTTTATTCGAAGCAAGGCGAAACTGATGGAATGGTACGCGGGTTTCTTGAGAGTTTAGTGGACGAAATGGAATATTAAATTGTGAAACCATGTGACTGAATGTTAGATTGGCGGAGTGGAGACGCTAGGATCGAAATATTTGTATTTTTAAAACCTGATGTCTAGATGTCAAAGCATAGTTACAGTATAGGCTTATTATGTACTGTCGTTTGAAAGCGCTTTCCATTTAAATGCAATTTCGGGAATGCGAAGACCATTTAGAGCTTTTGTGAGCTGGTTGATAAAGGTATTTTGGCTAAACTGGAGGTGTGATTGTCGTGGACCCCGGTAAAAATATGCCCGGGCGTTCACGAAGTAACACAATTTCCACTGGACGGCTTCAAAGTGATTTGATAACCTTTAAAAGTTCAGATGATATACTGGTTTAGAAGTTAAGAAAGTGCACTTAAGCACTGCGCAAAGTATGTGCAGAGCATTCACTTAAAAGTTCATATTGTGTGGATATTCATAAACACTGCCTCTCGTTCAGAACAACTGGGGCTCTTCAATAGCCACTTGTGATTCAGCTGATGTGGCAAACGGAACATCGAAAATTCCATTGGTTGATCAGTTAGATGGTACCACGTTGTTTCTGTAATTTGGCCACTAGCAAATTTCTGAAGTTGGGATTTCTTCTGAAAATTCTCTTAAGCCTAGGAATGCCAATACTAAGCCATTAATGTAATGAGGGTAAATTTAACACTGCTTAAGAGTGAGATGAGTAGCTGGCCTAGTTGGTGGTTCTTGGCTGTAAAATCTAGAATGCATGTTTTGTGACAGGTACTAAAAACTTTATGCAGTTGGGACACCATGGTAATGTGAGGAGCTTAATGCCATTTACAACTGTCATCATCGTAATGCCTGACGTGGCAACTTTTTCTAGTTTTCGTCCGCTGGACCATATCGTTAATCTGGGGAACCCGGTGTCTTGCTACTATTTTTACCTACCAAGACGCAGTATGAAATCGACTAGGTGAAATTCGATATCACGGACACCGTGGTTTCCACAAAACTCCCGGTTAATTTTAACCGTATTTTCACGTTTAGCGACCAGATTATGTTTTCCAAACTCCAAGACTGCAACAGTGAATTTTTCGGGTCGACTAGCAGTATTTGGACTAAATCGACACTCACGAAAAAGATTGTCTCCAGTCCACTCTAAGATGGCTGAAGCAATTTTGATGTTATTTTGTTCTCCCCCAAGAGTGGGAGTAATTGGCTATCATGCGTCTTTCTGAACTTCATTTAATCTTAAGTTACCTTTCCTACCCTCATTTTGGCTGACAGAATCCAAGTGGCTTATAATCAGTTGGTGCAGTAGAAATACTCAGGGCAGCATTCAGTGATTTTAACTCATTCTACGATGGCTACAAATGCCAATATTAACGGGTGAACAATAAGTGATTGTATTAAAAGACAGAAAACTTTCCGTTCGGACCGGTTTTATAGTCTGTGCGTTTGCGTTCAAGTGTACTAGAAACCGTTATAATTTATGAGGGTTTAAAGTTTTGTAAAAAAATGTATAAATACCCATGGGGTAAGTTGGGTTCGAAATTAAATAATTAAACATTCTTCCAGCCTAATGTCTAATCGGTTACAAGGATGCGCCATTTATTTTTTACCGAATAATTTGGAAATTCAATTAAATATGACTACGCACCGTCTTAGGATTTATCACAATACTATTACTTAAAGTGCCATCCACCAGTTTGGTGAATCGGCAATGTTTGAGAAAATTAAATTCGAAAGCTATGAATGCTTAGCCTAGTTATGGTAAATTTGAATACTCGAGAAAAAGTAGGTTTGTTAGCATCCACAAAATGAAAGTATTTGTTACTAGTTGCAATGAGTACGGCTGTGGTATTTTCAGTTCTAATGGCCAGACATGCTTCCTTCCAGTGTGCAAACAAGTTGTTTTTAACATACCTCGGACTTTCAGGCTCTCTCTCTTTAGGCTGGTTCATGGAGGGCAAATACTTTTGGAGGAGGTTCAAGGTCATTCATATTCGGTCTAAATCAATTCTGTCATTGATCGTTTCTACCATTAATCTATTTGACTCCCGTACGTATTTGCCACCTCAAAGTTTGGTTTTATCAGACAGCCGAGTAAGACATAGACATAGACTACAAATTTCTCCTTATTTATTTATTTATTTATTGCAAGATGGGAATATTTCCAAAGAGTCTGTTTCAAACCACATAACGTTTTTTTTCACCTGATTGGTATCAATTTCCCCTTCAACCTGGCGAAAAATGGATTCGCTTCAGACACTGATATTAAAATCTACGGGACAGGATAACGTTTGATCCTGCTGTTTGAGGTGATTCAATAATTCAGTAAATAGTAATATTTCAGTTCACACCGTCAAGTTCACTTCTTTTCCAAATCCTTCCATATTTTGAATAATTGATTAAATACGTTAGAAGGCCTTTATCCAGTCATGTTGATCGTTAAAAAGTCGTTATCCATTCTCGGTTGAAAGCTTGTGATTTTGCAGAAAAACGCTAATTGCTAATAACTCCACTTAATGGTAGTGACTTCTTTCTAATAAACAATTCGTGTCATTTAATCTCTCAATCAGTTAAGGGACTAAATAGGTTGCAATTAAATCATGAAGCATTGAAATATACATTCATAAATACAAAAGGATTTAATTGTTTATAAATGATGCAAAAACTTTGCATTATCTGAATTGTATAGGAAAGGCAACCTAAGCGAGATTCGATTTTTTAAAACACCCATTTTAAACCCTGCATTTGTTTAAGTCTACGTAATTGCTGGTTATGATTAAGCGATTGTTTTGAGGCTCTTAGAGTGAATGTAATTGTAGCTTTGACTGCTGCGATTCCTATGTTATACTTGTGGAAATGCCATCAAGAGACATCGTCCCGGTCGATAAGTTAGCGAATGCCTTTAGATTATCTGAAAAGAGGCTCTTTTCCGTGATGATTTCAGTCCCACTAACAGGCATTAAGTTTTATTAGCAAAGCTGATTACTGTGTGATTAATCCTTTCCACACCAACTCTGTTCTAATTCCACTCGTTAAGCATCTGTACAACTATTGCTTAAGATTAATCAAAAAATAATTCCTTTGTTGCATAAGACAAAAAGCTTTCATTCCGGGGCGTAGTAGCAAGTGCCTAATGTGTGAACTTCTGATGCAAATCGTCTGTATTACCATGCCCGGCAACGCTATAATGTCTACTTTGAAGGATAGAAATAGTTACTATTACTCTATTACCATAAACAAGGCCTTCGTATCTGCACAAATGGCAAAACTGATTCGTTGAGCTCGTTTGCATTGAAGTTATTGACACTTGTGGGTTTCAAATATATATGGGAATTGACCATCTCGATGGTACCTTACTTGAGCAGCCATTTCAAAATCGTAATATTATTCAGTTGTGTTTCGCGAACTATATAACCATTCTATATATATATATATATATATATATATTAACTGTAACCAGCCAAATTATCATCGCCGGCAAACTAAAAAGATTAACTGTTAAAAGCCACTCATTGACTCGATGACTATGTTTCGACCACAAAAGTTTTAATGTGGTAGATCTACAATGAAAAAATCGCTGTTTTACTTTAGGGCACACTTTTGGTTACAGAATCGGATTAGCACGAAATTATCGAGAAAAATTCATCCTGATTTAGTTTAGCCCAATTGCCGTGGGATTTGTCTACAAATATTCGAAAGACCGTTCTTAATGTGGGAGCCTTGTGGTACAAAGATGGATCAAAACTCCACTAAATTTTAAAAAAGTTAATCAGTTCCTTGAAAAAATAAGAATGCGCTTATTTTTCGACATAGTTGCATTAAGCTTAATTTCAGGTGACAAAGCAAAAAACGAACACTTGCTCAGTGACAGAAGTAGAAACTTCCCAATCTTACCCGATTCGTATGAAAGCTCAAATAAACTCAAGATTCAGGCAGTGAACAGCGCGGATAGGTAGTAGGGTCGTGCTTGAAAGAGCTTGGTCGTTAGGTTCATTTGATAGGCACGGAACTGCGTTATTTGTAGGTAGAGAAAGAAGGGCATTTTATGATTGAGTCTGTAAAGATACAATCAAAGAGGAAAGGCAAAGTAAGACTATGAACTAAGTAGCCTCAAGAAGTTGGGAATAGTGGGCGGCTGCCACCTGAG
The DNA here is from genome assembly GCA_030710315.1 of Anomotaenia brevis. Lineage (NCBI taxonomy): Eukaryota > Metazoa > Platyhelminthes > Cestoda > Cyclophyllidea > Dilepididae > Anomotaenia > Anomotaenia brevis. Next base: position 114,498 of record JAUOZQ010000067.1, on the reverse strand, counting down.
CACAAAATACATATCGGAATGCTTTCGATACAGTAACCAGTGCCGGACATTTATTCGATGGGCCGGCTTTCTGTAAGGAAGAAATAAAAACGCAAACCTTAGATCTCTAAGGCATTACTAAGAACTTCCATTAGTTCCACGTTATTACGCTCCCCTTCCTGTTCGATGTATGTTCTAAACAGATTGTAAGCAGATTTGGGCGACCATTTTGGTTGTACACGTGCTTATTGGATTGGAAAATCTTGTTAATCGTCACTTAAATGATATATTGAACATATTTATTAGAGAAATGGCAAATAAACTAACGTTAGACCATATTTTTGGTGTTAATTCAAAGAAAAGTTTGTGTTTTAGACCCTTTTAATTTTCGTGTTTTATAAAATTACACATGTAACTTCTAAGAAGTCCTTAGGAATTAGTACCTCGGCTATAAATCGTAGTGTCGATTGCATCCTATGATTGCATCAACAATTATGACGAGTAAATTATTAAAGTGTCTTGACGAATTTCAAGTCCTTTACGCTTTCGTTCGTTGCATATTTTCATACGATATAATAGGCAATACTGGGTTAGATTTATAATCAAATTTCTTTTTATAGGCCTTCATACAAACAGTTTTGGAGAAATTGCAACAATTCGACAATCCTCAGGATAGACCGATTCTGAGCCTACCAAAGCGCATCTAGTTAATGTGTCATCCGTCTTGGTGCACCTTTCTCTACCAAGAATTCATTTCGAGATCTTCCTTTCCTACTAATTACCCTCTCTTCTCAGCGAAACAAGGCATCACGCTAATCAGGCGTCGAATGTACTCCTAGTATTAAAATTTTTTCCTATACCAAATCTACCAATACCAACCGACGATAACCTCAATTGCCACATTTATCTCCACTTCGAGGGGGCAGAGTAGACTCAACAAGGTCATAATTAACACCCAAAGGTAACAGGAAGTAGGCCTGATTCTCTTAATTGAACGTCTTTTAATATTTAATGGGCTATTTTGATACGTATGCTTTAAGGAAAAATAGTTTTATGGGTGTGGATGTTTTACATCACTGTTATTAATGCAAAACATAAATAATCTATCATTGTGTGCTTGTAGTCAAAATCGGCGCTCAAATTTACCGTTGCTAACACAAGGCCATAATCAGTGTCACTAAAATGAAGTTATGGATCCTAGTTCCTATCCTGTTATGATATTTTTAAATTTGATAGTGGAATGCTTTCTCACTTAGTGGCTCAAAAGTATCCCTTTGTTATACCATTGTGGTAGCAGCTTCTGATTGAAATTAGTGCGAGGGGTTACAAGGCCTAGCACTATATACGATTATTTTAATTAAATATATTTGCTTTAAGCAGCACTTTGCCATTTACAGCTACATATGGTTTTGTTTAACTGTATAAGTGGTCATTTTTATATGTAAATACACACATTTTGCCTCAATTAGATATTTCAATATTTAAGATGGATTATACCACCGTATTTTTCTCTCCTAATAATTTCACTCACTTCAAAAAATGCAATATGGGGCTACGTTGTCGAACTTCATTTTTTCTTTCGTGGCTAAGATTAAGCACTTGGACCCAGAACTGGGAACGAAGAAACATGCACATGTGATGAATTTCATCGGTAGAAAAACTGATTGAGAAAACTAGAACTCAAAACTAATTTGCAAATTATTACCAGATGGCTAAGGCAAATAGAATTTGTAGGTGTATTAAACAGTATCCTGACGCAACATAGTTTCCCATTTTTCCAATGACAAAAAATTTGTGATAGTGGTGGTTTTAAAAAAGAGCTTTTGGGGTGTTTTGCAGGAATGAAGTTGCTATATTAGGTTAAAAGTATTTCGATGAATCAAGAAAAATAGTAATCAGATCTTTACAAAAGCCTGCCTCATGACTAATTATGGAAGACTTGTTTAGATGTTTCATTTATTTTCAGTACAGTGGGGGCAACAGACGGTTCTAAAGATCTCCGCAGTAAATGAGTTACCTGTGCCGTTAGATAGATCGGCAGGCAGAAACCTATAAAACTGATCAACACTTTATTTATTTATAAGACAAAAGCCCTCATCCGACCAGTTCCAGCTGCTAGAAAATTTGGAGGGACGGCCATTCCAGTAGGCTCGTTTTTTCAGGCCCTCAAGCCTCTTCCAGATGTCGAGGAATAATGAATATGGTGTTGAGGGAAACAAATAGTTTTAATCATTTACTGTATAATAAGCACTTTAATGTCTCATACAACTGCATAGGATTTTCATTTGCTGGACTCTTTAAGATGTACAGCCTACCCAGAATCACTAATGGGTTGATTAATTTAATTAGACACTTGAAGATTGCCTAGGAAGTTGATAAGATGTACTTGATAGAAGGGATCATGTTCTCCGGTTTTTACGAAGATTAGTAAAGGTAAGTTGAATTGTAAAGAAGAGAGTATAATTCGGACACAGTACATATGAGCTGACTTGCGGAGTACTAACTGGGGTAAATTTGTCTCGTTCAGATTCCTTTGGATCACAAGCACCTCAAAATAAGTACACTGGAGCCGAAGTTCCTCAATGTTTGTCTCGTCGGACCACAGTTTAATTGTCTTCCAAGTTCCCTAACAATTTTAAAATGCTTATCATTAGCTGCGAACGCATATTTTTCACAAATTTTATTCTTTAACTATATCTACTTTCCTATAATGAATTCATTTTGGGATGTACTTTGGGTGCTGTTCTAATAAAAACCAAATTACAACAACATTTTCATACTGTAACAAGTTTATCTGTGTAAACAATAAAATCGAATCAGTTATATCTTCCCAACTATGTACGTGCAATCAGTGCTCCATTTCTGCTGAATTCCATTCATTGTATCACAAGCCCAAAATCACCAGCTGCAAGTTCCCGATAGACAAAGTCCAAGAACCAAGCGACGATGAGTCTTTGTCATACCTCAGAAGGAAAGGGGAGATAAAGTGCGCCACATTTTACTATGGGGAGTGGCGGATCACCAGAAAACGGTATAGAATGAATGCCTAATAACTCCTATGTTGGGATTTAGTACATGAGTGTTGCGATCACAAATGAGTACTGAAAAGAGTAGAAATGACCTGAAATCCTGTCTTTTTTAACTTAAAATCTTTGAAATCCACGGTGTGACTCCCGACCTGGATGTTTGGGAAAACCAAACGTATCCGTAATCCAGGTTTTTTCAATCCTCTGCATTTTGAGAATACTGCCTATCTATTTAACTAAATTGCATTCGTCTGCTAAAGTGTTTGAGTTTGAATTTCGCAATTATAGAGTCCCCTTTCTATTCTATGCTATTGCACATCGTTCCTTTCTATTAACTATCATTTTCTAAAATTGAGAAATACTTTTTTCAATATTACTAAAGGGGCTTTAAACAAACAAACAAAGTTGAAAAATTATTTGCGGTCAAAACTCTGAAATTGTTAATATATTCTGACTGTTAAACATACGCCTCATTCGTAGTTCAAGTGTGACTTCCAATGATAACCTTCTCGAATTCGACCTAAAAGACATTAATAAAATCATGGTCCAAAGTAATTTTCTCTGAGGAGGGTCCAATTAACGTTTCTTCACACACAAATGTTCAACTTTAGAAGTACTTTTAGTTTGGTGTTAGGTTTCTGGGCACACTAAAGTTGGCATTTAGCAAGCACTTCTGGTTACTGGATAGGTTATTAGAAGTAGATGGCAGTTAATAGTAACACATGTATTTTGATATCTTTTAGTGTGTCCATCAATTTTATCGGATTGTTTAACATGAACGAAATGTTCTTTTATTTGATTTTAGAAGATTTCAGCTAAATCAGATCAAGACGCCGTGGTAAGGCGTCTTTAAAAGCGCAGACCTGACCTTGTCTCTAGAGTGTGAAAAAGGGAAACGACCGTCCTTGAAGACACCGCTTTGAAGTTCGCTTGTGTACATGGAATGCAAGGCTCATGGATCGTGTATGTGGCATTCGACTTCCAGATTTGCCAAACTTGTTAAATGAAGGTGTTTAAATGGAAGCAAACGCTAAACTTATCTATTCCTGTCAGTTCTAGATAATCTGAAACACTCCAAGGTAAATCAAGAAGGCTCAAAATTGTTATTTAATTTCTTAAAGGCAGAACTTCTGCTTCCTAATTCCTTTTGCCTCGCTTCCAAGGCGTAAATGAATGAAGTGTTATTGGCTATATATTCTTGACCATAGGTAATGAATTCATCCAAATAATTATTTCTGCGCTAAACGTCTTTTCCGCTATTTAACATTGTTTTGTACAAATAAATAATTTCATAGCATTAGAAGCTTTAATTAAAATTCCAGGATAAGACTCACATTCGGTTTGCCAGGGGGCATTTCAGACCAACAAAATTATTTTCAAATGCCCTCAAAAAGGAAATTTTCTAATCTTCACTTTTTAAGGGTGAAAAATTGCAATCATTAATTCCATTTTAATTGAGGTGTCCGATCTTTCTCTCACCACATGCGAAATTTCGGGTCAAAAAATTCGAAATCGTTTAGTATCAATTTGCAGCCGAAGCTTAATGGGTGTCCGTCTTTTCCTTACCTTATGTTTCGACAAGGAAGCGGGCACAATGACCTCTATAATTAGAAATGGCTATTCAACATTCTAACGAACTTAACTAAGTTTCCATAAATAAATTTAACCTCTTAGTCTCCTTATTAATTATTTCAGAGGTACCATCACTAGGTTACCAACTTCTTGGCCAATGTATAATGTGTATGAAAATCGCTCAGATGTGTAGCGATTAGCTACACCACAGGTTCCCCCAATAAAAATCAACTATCCTCTGGAAGAATGAGAAGTTCCATTTAAAGAGTGGGAGAAGATAAGACGTGTGCACCGAAGAGCACGTTAGATGTGCAGAAAAGTTGCTTTCAGATAGAAAATAAGGGGGTGACTGGATTTAGTGGATAACAACTGGGCCAATGATATTGAGGATCAATAAGCGCAATGGATGTTTGACTGGCGGAGTTGTTGGTCCAGGAGGAGTGCAAGCACAGATTAAGTGCGGCAGTGCACACTGCTGAACGGTTGGTCTTAATCGGGCCACCACGGATATAATTAATGGAGAACTGATCCAATTAATCGTAATTAGCGAAGAAGCTTCTAGGTATGTGCTTCCGCATGTTTGGTGCTGGATTCCTTAATACTAATGGATGTATTATGGGTTTGCATTTCATGCAGATCGGAAGTAGAAAACGTGAAGAGCTCGCCACCTATTATAAGCAGGATTGAGTTTAACCGTGAGGTCAGCTCATTGAAAATAGTTCAAGTAACGAGTTACAATTGGTATTTAAATTACCGGAAGTTGTCCTGTAGTGGGAAGAATAACTAGTCGATGGTTTTATTATCGGCCTTCTAAATCTTAAAATGCGCATTAAAATCAAATGCAAAACCGAAAGTTCAGATTTAAACAAGCAAACAAGTAAATACGTATTTTAAAAAGAACAACACCATGATTTTACCTGTTTCTTTACATATTCCCTTGATTGGATAAATGTACTAAACTTTGCCATGTTTAGGTCGCAAGTCAGAAGTCACAGAGCCAGATCACTCAACTCTAACTATATTTGCTTGTAGAGGATAAAATTTACAGCTCATCAACGTCTTCCGGCTGTACGAAAATCGAATTTACACATACTAAATTATTCCACTTTCAATTATATCAAAACGTAAGGTATGGAGCATCAGTAATCTCCTTTGGAATATATTCCTTCTCTTTCACTATTATTTCGACAAACTTCTACGAAGTTACATGAATCTTACTTGTGATATTTTGCTTATCACGCACGTGGCGACGTTAGCGTTAGTGGTTTCTAATTTTCCACTAGGGAAATGTGAAATTAGTAAATTCCAAGTGACTTTTATTCTTACCTTTAACTTCACATTGTAGACTATATATTTGCCTGCTTTAACTGACCTCGCTTAGAAAGTATGACCCAAATAAGAGAAAAATGTGTTCGTCTAAGAAGTTTAAAAGACAGAATTTTAGTAGCCACCTTGTCATCTAACTCCGTTGAGCAGTTTAATCAGGTCTTCTGATGTTAGCACGCATATCCACCATCCACATAACTCCTGCTTAAATGACTTTTAATACCTACTGAAACTTTTTCTACTCGTTAACATTCGCCTTAAATAAGGAGCTGTTTTTGTCCCTCTATCTGAGTAATACATTTTTTGTTAGATATCCTCTTCTTGTATTTAACACTAATAGGGTTGTTTATCATCCCTCTTTGCCTTCAATCTCTCTCTTTTTCATATCTTTCTCAATCTCGCTTCTAAGTTGGTATACTGAATAATTGTGGACTCTGTTGTAATAAAGCAGATCTGCCATGATTAATTGAACCGGTACCACGATTCGGATAGCAGGATTCTGCAGCATGATTTGGGATGTTTGTGAAGGAGTGACTAACTTTAAAGTGAAGCGGACGTGTTGCTTCGATAAAAATAGGTCTACTAAACAACTTTCGGTAATCCCGACAATTCCCCCTAAAAAGTGATGAGGTTTCACTATTCAGCTCAAGGAAGTATTGTTTTTAAATTTTAAACTGATTTTGAATGCTTTCGAGGGCAAATTTTGGAATCTTTATAGATTTTCTACAACTAGTTATTTGGAAAGTAGGGTGACGTTGCAAATGATGAAACAAGATATGGTGGCACGTATTGTCGTCAGAAAGAGAGGTCTAATTTACTCCAAAGTATCTGTGATACATACGACTTTATAATCAACGAGTAATTCTCCAAAACGATTTACTACTGTCCCTTTGAAATATGACGTTGTAATCTTCGATTTCAAATAGCATAAGTATAGGCGATAAAAACCTAAATATGAATTGTTTTTTTACGAAATCATTGGAAATTCACTGCACACCAAGGCTCTTTTGAAGGTATGTTTTAAACTTGAAGCCCAAATGAAGCATCTAAAATTGAGTTTGTTTTCTTTTTATCCTATGTGATTTTTCAATTATATTCAAGTATTAGCTTAATTAATCACGACACTAAAAAGGAATGACAGTCTAGAAATTCAAATACGGAAATAGGAAATACCAAAACTCTAGCTTTGGATTTTCAAGTTTCTTCCATCGTAGATTTATCTATTTTCGCTCTTCCATTGCTTCAATCCCATTCCCATTTTTTCATTTACTAATCCTTCAAAGAGATTGAGTTCTCAAAGACAGATGGAATGGAACAAAAATGGGCATAGTAAATCTCATTAAGCTAGATTATGTGAACTTATAAATAGAAAATTTTTACCAATTTCACTTCAATTTTATTATTTTCATATGTTCACATATAACTTTTATGCTAAATATCGTTTTTGAAGCCACCCTGAAATATATACCGAAGTAAACAAAGTTATTGGCTGAACTCCACCGTGCTTCAAATAATTCAGCTCTCTATAAGTACCTGCAGAGAAGACTTTTGGTGCGCTTTAGGCTTCAGTGTCTAATGGGAGCAAGCTGGATCGGGAAACACACGAAAATCTTAGTCCAAAAAAATGCTACCTTTCGACAGTGACCTCCAATCCTCACTTAGTTACTTATTACTGCCAATTTAGATTTTCCTAATCAACCAAGTGTTTCGAATCCTTATGCTTCTAATGAGCATTCTATGCTACGTCAATTGTATTCATAAGCCTCGACAAATTTTAATAGAGCCAAAATGAGTGGGCATCCTGGACCACATAGGTGAACAGCTTAAATGGTGGCATCATTCTTTCCTTCGACTCCGGGCTGCGAAGATATTGATGGTGTCCTTCTAGAGCAGAGTATCAATGGCCATTCTTTGCTGCTGGTTGAGGTCGATTTTTAGGTTCTCAATTTGCATCTCATATTTAGTCCTGCTTTTAAGCTATTAGGTGGCTTCAAGTCATGAATCCAATTATTCATTGCAATTCCTAATAAGGACAAAGAATTGATTCCTAAATCCCTCCTGCCATCACTTTTTCAACTTTCACTCACAATCAATGGAGAAACCTGAACTGGGCTCACATTTAGCTAACAATTAACTGATGCAGTCCACAATTCAATAGACAGAGATATTGAGCCAAATATGGCAAAGCCATTGTGTCATCTGGTTCAATTTGTATTACAAAATAAGGTCCAAAATGATTTTTTACTTCCTTTATTTGAGGTATGATAAAGTTTCCGTGAATTAGCTGCTCCATATAAATTAACGAAGCTTTTTAAGGAGTTCCTAGCTTTTAAAGCTGTAGTTTTTCGACCTTGCGCAAATCGATTTTCGGCAAAATGCCCAATTCTTGTTTCTTTATTATAAAACTAAAGATGGAATAAACTCGGATTCACAATTGAGTTCCATTACAGCCTGTGCGATGGAAACACAATTATTGTGAAATTATTTTGACTTATAATTTATTTGATTTGTTTAGCTATTGTTCATGCAGCCCTTCAAGGCAATATTAGTATTTTTCATTAAACTATCATAACTAGCCATTGATTTGAGTTGATTTAGTATGTGGTAAATTGAAATACTACAATAATTCTCTTATCACCTTTTACTCAGGCATAATAATATCATCCTATTATATTGACACAATCTTTGAACATCTAGAAAAAATTGAAACGCATTAAAACAAGTAGGTATTATTGAAATGATGCTTCAAAAAATGGGTGCGACTGTATAGGTAGATATCATCACTTTTGTTTCTAGGAAAATACCCGCCTTCATTTACCTTATATAGCAAGACTTACTATTTTTCCTCCCACAATTACGTCATATCGTTGCATCTAGCTTAATTCTGTCTCAAATAAAGATTTCCAAAATGATGTGTCATTGGCTGACTAGGAACATACCTATCGCTTGAGCATTTTAGTTGCTGGACGTCTGTGATTATTTCATGTTACTAGTTTATACTTACCCGAAATCAAAATCTGAATACCGAAGAAGGTATTTTTGGTTCAGTAAATTTTCTAACAAGCTTACAAAAGTAACCTAAAAACTTTGTTTTGAAATCATTCATAATAATAAACAACTACTAGTGTTTGAAATTAAAAGATAACTTAGCCCTAAAATGTATGTTTCTTTGATTGATTTTAGAAAAAATGCTCCTGGATTCTTGTGTTTTAACTATTTAAACTGCCTATTAAGTGGTGACCTATGTACAACAAGCACTCAATACGAGGGTATTTCTAAACTTTGCCTGCGCGGTCAGATTGTCAGTGGTATTCATCACCTAAATTTATAGTAATTGGTACTTAAATTAATAATATAAAATTGATTAAATGCCTAGTTCCGTGATGTTCTAAAATTTTTTCCGGTAAAATTGTTGTGAAATTCCTTTTTTGGATCGTTTACTGTCAATCTCTTGATTATTTTTCAGCGTATTCTTGCTTTAGTATTCACAAAGGATATATTAATACCTATATCTAACCCCTGTCTATACACTTAACTTTGTAGGGTGCACATACATCCACGTTCGTAAGAGCAATGGAAAATGGACTCGAATTTCAACTAACTAAGTCATATATAAAGGTCGGAACATTTTGGAAAAATAAATTAAAAGATTTAAGTGTATCTCAATATAATAATGGTGTAATCGTTGTGGTAATTTTTTAATTTGTTACTGATGCAAGCTGAAGAAATTCTTCGTAAATGATAAGCATTCGAGAATTGGAATGCTTTTCGAGGGTGAAAATGAATTCGATTTTGGTATTTGGAGTGATGGCAGATTTCTTACAAGTGATCTCCTAAACATACCTAGGCGGCCTCTGTTCCAGACACCCCTTTTCTTTATGTATTTTATGCACGTTTCTAAGCCTCGTAAAAGTGCTGTCATGAACTGCAGTAGTTGGTGCCCCATACTTGATTCACCTCAAAGTGTTTTATTACGTATGTTCTTTTCACTTTCTTTAATTAAATTCTCAGAAACTCCAGCAAATAACAGAGAGAATTGCATTCAGATCCCAATCGGCGATCTTGATCTTCCGTCCCAATTGAAAGTGAAAAAAATAAACTTGTAATTTTTTCTTATTGCAACACTTTAGATTAGTCTATTTAGGGATGAGCCTGTTAAGTCGGTACTACCGCTTTCTCATAGTGCTGTGGTACAGAATAAAATTGACTTTCTAATGGAGCTTCTGTGCAATATTTTCAGTGGCGTATTGGAATCGAATGGACCGATTTCAATCCTAGTAAAGAAGGCTTTTTCTGCTGCACAAAATAATGACATCCGCTATATCAAAGAAGTTTTGACTTGTAATCTTGAATCTATTTGGAAAATTTGGTCAAGGGAGGATAATCACCCCACATTTGATATAAATTTAATGGACTCCTGTGGTCAAACACTTCTCTTCGTTGCTTCAGTAGGTTTTCTGTTAATCGTATGGTCAATTTTCACATTTATTCGCCCTTCTTCAAAACTAGACAAATCACAGTTCGGATGTGGTTGAATTCCTTCTTTCGCGGGGAGCTGACACTAATATCCGTCGCTTTGATGGATTAAGTTGCCTTGAAGTTGCTGTGATTTCCTACCTGGAGAATACTTTCGATAACATCGACGAAACCGTTTATTTGACTAAAAAATGCGAACACAATGGCCAGAGCGTAATTTACAACAGAGCAGAACTGCCTTGGATTTTGAATGGAAGTATCTTTGAGGGAATCAACACTTCAAATTCACTCCAAAATGATAAGGAAGTCATAGCGCAGGTCCACAATTCACACCGAGGTCAGTCAAAAGAGCTTCGGTATTTCTAGTTCACAGTTATACGCCTAATATTTTGCGTTAGTAGACGGTTACGTTTCCATAATGACCTCAAAGCCAACTGATCACGAAATGTGAGTTTGCAATAAAGTTCATAGCTTTCTAGAACTACCATAAACAACAGGAAGCCAGACACGCCCACGAATCTCACAAAGTACATGTCAACTAATCAGGTTAGTCGAAGCTTAGCTATTTCAAATCTACTCTACATTTTACCGTCCACTAGATCAAGACCCAAGATTCACACATGACAGTTCTGAGTTAACTGTTGCAAACACATACCGTGCAAATGAGGGATGGTTAATTATTTTTGTTGTCTTTTCTGTCTTAGCAGTAGTGGATAAATGAAAGGTAATATTATTATGCGTAGCTCGATCCATTGAATTGGAGGCCTTACTTGCATATTGCCACTAGAAGCAATATGCGTAAGTCTTAAATGTGAAATCCCATGGAACTCAGCAATACCCATGTGTTGTCAAAAGTTTAAAGTCAAATCATTCCATTCCTTTCTAAGATAATACTACCTAGAAATCAATAATCACATCGGAAACTTCCTCCATAAAAGGTGCGTTAATTGAATGCCATGTATCCTTATGAGATCTCTTACGTTTCAATTTTTAAAGTACATCAAATCGCTCATACATCCCGAGCGTGAGAATGTGTCTTTCGACTCTTGGAATTCCTACTGTACGAAGTTATCCAAATCAAAGCAGCCCCGAATTAACAGCGTGCAACTGCAGAAAAGTTTAAGGTGAGATTTGATGAGTTATTTTCAGAAGCTTAAATTAGCAAGCCTTGTTAAAATCATGCGAATTGCAGAAAGCACCCGCACATTTGAAATAAATAGGCCTGAAGTATCTCTTAGTAAATTAGACGAAGACTTTAACACCGCGACTGGTCATGGTGGAGAACCGCGTATAAAATTAAAAAATCCAACTTTGATCGGTTTTGTTAACTAATATTTGTTTAATGCCAAATTTCAAGCATTATTTTAATAAGTTTAATGCAACGAAAACTCCTTAGGAACTGATAGTAGTAAATAACGGAAGATTTAACATGTTAATCCGTAGAAAGTTAGCTTTAAGTACTTTTAGCTAGTAGCATATAATATCGAGAAATGAAGTTATTCATCAGCTTGGGTAGTCTATGATAAATTTTTTGATTGATCAAAAAAGTAAAGGATCTTGGGTGAGCAATAATGTGGTAATTTTTACTTAAAGGCTTACAAGATTTTTTGAAGAAGCTTATTGATTTAGGAATCCCTCTACCGTAATAGTGTGCACGTTACTAGGTCATTAGTCTAAATGGCTTAATGTAGTAGTCCCTTATCGATAGTAGATTTTTTGAGCCTTATCACTAAATCATACTCCCAGGACACTCCTTTATAGTCCTCTAATAGAAAGAGGTAAAAATGCGCATACCAAAAGCAAGAGAAGTTTTATTTTATAAAGTAAGCACAATCCAACCAATTATAACAAATGAGTTTATCTAGAATATCTACCATATCCAACCACCGATTTTAATATTAGATTCAGGCCTATGCTGAAGACAATATTGCGTTTGCTCCAGTTCGGTTCGAACCCAAACGAAAGTGTTTCTCCATTACCTCCGTTGATTGCGGCCGTTAGGGTTGGGGACCTGGAGTTGACTCAGCTCTTGCTTCTTTTCCATGCAGATCCAAACGTTAGGATAACAGGAGAACTGAAGTTGAGCGTAAAGGTCCTAAAGTTGGTTGATTAGTGATCTGTGCAGTTTATTTATCAAACGTATTTCAAATGTTTAGATATATTCGTGATAACTCCATTTTATGCCTTTTCTAGCTCATTTGATTCTTACACTCCTGATTACGTTCATTTTCCTAAAAATCTTCCTATTTATATCTGGGTACATGACGAAATAAAGTCCTTGATATTTCATCAAATGAATAGAAATTTAACAGCATTATCAGGAAGACCTAATGCCGATGTGCTTGGATATATTTGTTTGTCTCTAACAGCGTATTCATTAGTTATTCTTCCTAAATTGCTCACCAAGGTCAATATATAAGCTTAAATCGCACAGGCTACGCTTTATCTTAGTAGACTGTTTCAAATTTCTCCTCCGCTAGTACGTTAATTTAGCCAATGTCGAGAGTTGCATCTGTCGCCTAACAAATACTTCTTTTTAAGGAATTCTGCACGGACTTCCATGGGCACGTTTACCAACCAAGTCCGTGCGGGCTTTCTGCTCTTCATTTTGCAGCGGTTTTGCAAGGCGATGTGGGCGTAAAAATTACTCAGTTGCTCCTTAGAAATGGAGCAAATCCGAACTTGCAAGCTTGTCTAGACGATAGCTTTCTCACGCCCAGTGAGGTAAACCATAAATAAAATTCCCTATTCTTTAACAGTTAGCGTACTCTTCAGCTTATTACTCAGACTTCTAGTTGCCATTTTAATGCAATGTTGTTGACTATTGAGTAACCATCCGAAATATCATAAACGCAAGGTGATTTATACACTTTTGGTCGGAATTGCATGTGGTGTCAATGTATTTTAGAGATACAATTTTGGTTCCACGAACCGGAGATCGTCTGCCGGTAGAACTGCACTTCATCTGGCATGTGCCAGGACATACGATAAAAAGGTTTGCAGAATGGCAATACTTGAAATCGTGTTACTTAATCACTCAACGAAATCCCGTTTTCTTCATTCCCCATAAGAATTCGGTGCAGATCGTCAAGTTGCTCATTGAAAACGGAGCCGACCCAAATCTTCTTTGTAATGGTCACTCTGCCCTAAGTCTAGCCATTGCCAGTGGCAACGATGATGTAAGATGCTTACTATAAATCAATAAATCTTAAGGATATATTCAAGTGATTCAGTATCCAATCAGTTGCATCCTAACTTACATGTTCCAACTTTATCTTTAGATTACTTATCAGTTGTTAGTTAATGAAAAAGTCAAACCAGATCTGACGTTAGATCATGGTCGAGGCTCGGCAATCTGTGTACTTTTACATCCCCAATTTGAGTCAGCTTATTCAGCTGACAACCGCCGTAAATTGTTGGAAAACTTACTGAATGCCTCCACGAATAACTTGATGAAACATCGTGTTATGTTACCTCAAAAATCAACCGAGGGTAAGTAATCAGTGGGTCATATAACGGGAAGAAGGAAACATTTTAGATTACCTTCATCAATGCTACAAAGCTTCTGAAGGCAATACAGTTGATCTATCTTCCACAAAACAGCGTAATAAAGAGCGACGCACAATCATGGCTCTCTTGGCCCACAGGATGCGAGATGCTGCATTTTGCAGTGAGATATGGAACGAAATCAAAGGTGATCCATTTGGTTTATGGTTTGGACTTTTCTTTGTGGCTTAAATCCTAAGCGCTTAGTTATGACATTAACTTACGTTAACTCTGGCGATTGTTTTTAGAGGGACGCGTGCGTCTGAATGACAGGTAGGCCTTAAAGTTTTATACTAATAGCTAAAATGTTTAGAAAAGAGATGCATTTCTGCTTCCAATGCGGCTTGTCTCTCAATCTTCGCCTCTCCTCATGTAAAAGGTGTCACATGGCCTTCTTTTGCTCGAGCAACTGTCGCAAGTCAGCCTGGATTCGGTGGCATGGTAAACAATGCCTGAATTTCTTGGGTTAGTCATTATACATACTCACTTCCCACTTGCGCTATCAACTCATTTGTGCTTAGAAGCTTCGAGATTGCAAGCCCCAAGTGCATATGATAGCCACACTTAAAGCAATAAGAAACAAAAAATATTTCACTACATTCATCCTTCTTCATGGCAAAACTTCAACTATATCTGTTACTTCGGGTGCGGACTATGTGCTCCCACTGTTTTCATAATTATCAAATAAAATCCTCTTTGTCAAGAGGAAATTGCAGATCTGTGGAATTAATTATTTTCGACTTATAAAAAGCTACGAACCTAATGTTTGGAACGAAATCCAACAACTGTATTACTCTAATTGCCCAGGCTATTTGCTGCATATTTCGGTGTATTTTAGCTCGAAAATCAGCCGAAGTGAATGTTCGTGGTCAGAATGTAAGTTGATTTGAAACCGTTGCATTCCTAATACTTTAGAAAATTCAACTAGTTTTATTTCCACTTTTATTTTTTACTTTTTTATTAACCATGTCAGCGCCATTATTAGCGGAAATTTAAATTATTTCTGTGAAGTTGGAAATCAAAACTAAACAAGAATGCCTCAGCTTCAGTGGAATTCGTTTATTTTTTCTTGATACTTAACACCGAAGAGTTAAAATGAGGATTTTTAAAAGTTGTTATATAAATTCAACATATTTACTCAGATGAAATTACGAAGCCAATGTATGTGACACTTTGTTTGTCAGATAATCAATTTGTTTGATTAAGACTTGATCGACATTTTTTCTATCTGATCTAGACTAACAACGCCTATGTTACTTATGGTGCTAGCAGTCACCCGGCCAAACCTTATGCATTTAACAAAGGTCACACATTGATGAAAAAAAAAGATAATACACACAGAGCTGGTCAAATTCTGTCTACAAACAACTACAGTTTTCTTTGAATTATCGTTAAACCTTATCAATACCATTTATTTCAACTGTAGAAAATATTTACTTGAATTTTTCAAATAAAATCTCACATTTGCCTAAAACAGTGCCATCATTTGTTTAAAAGTACTAATTTTGGGATTATCAAAAGCAGCAGGTTCGGTGTCTAACGCGGAAGACATATGAATTAAGGGGTTCGACTAAATGAGATCTGCAACGATAGCCGATACACATCTCCCTTGCTTTCAGTTTACAACAGACTCCATCGGACCCACCTACCTTCGTACCCTGGGTTTAAGATACTAATGACAGCTAAAATATTCTACTTCAGATCTGCCTAATATAGCTGTCACAGGGTACACTTTACCAACCCAAGTAAGCAACAGAATAGAGTCTTCCGACTTCTGAGTTAGAAGGTCTTTCAGCCCTTTCCTGACTGAATTTGCGGTCCCTTAAAAGGCGAGGGATCTTTTTATGTTACAAGCTTGTATATACTCTACTAGTGTTTGTCAGATAGGCTTCCTGGGGTTAAATCGCCTTCTCAAAGTTAATTACTAAAAACAGCTAGAAATAATTTTAGTGTAAGTGCTTGAGAGTTAGTATCTGCACAAAAACATCTGACTTAACCACGGAAGCAACGCAACGATAATGTATTTAAAGAAATATCCTTAAATACATAGCTTTTTAAAAGATAAAAATATGACTTGCGAAATGGTCGGAAAATTATTTGTGAAAAATTTGCATAATCATAGCTTCCAGCATGTCGATCACCCTGCGATTTTCCGAATTCTTGAATTTTAAAGTGGGTTTCGACCCTTTCATTCTACCGGGGAAGCGCTGTCCCCTATAAACTCAGGGGAGATGCTGCTGACTGTGCGAGCGGCAACACGAGAGGATAGTCCAGGGGGGCCACGCCAGGGTCAAGTAGTGCCCGAGAGGGGATCCACAACGTGCAAGTTCCCACGGGGGAAATAAATACCCACTCAACTTCTTTGTCAGGAAAACACCAAGGAATTAAGAAAATTTACATCTTCCTTGAAAGTTAAAAACGTGCACTTGAATTCCTTAAATGCACTGCAGTTCTTTCACGGAATAGCTAAAAGTCTCTTTATCCAGTACAGTACAGTCACAATATTCACTTCCGAATAACAATTAATAATAGTATCTAGTAATACGAATGCCTAATTTGTGCCTACCTACCATGATAATTTAAGCTATTTAAGGTACTATAAATTATTGTAATAGGTTCTTTTGCTATTAAAATTAGTGATTCCACAAATTCCGATGCCCAAATTACCATGATAGAATCGTTCAAAAGCAGACTTTGCATGTTTGAAAACTTATGCGTTTTCTCATATCATAAGGGTTTCAACCACCATTGAGGTGCAGTGCCCAAAAACCACTCAGTAAGATAATCGGGAGCCTTAATACTGAATATATCCCCAGTTATTAGGATGCCTTAATTTATTCGAGCTTTCATTCAGCCAACGGGATCTGGTTATTCCACAATAAAAGGTGTAAAGCAAATCTCTAAAATCCTCTTTGTTTGTTCCATCTCTTTCTGACCCAGCTTATAGTGGAAAGAGCTCCTCGACATTTCTTCTGTTTAAGGTGAAAAATACTCCTCCGTTGGGGCAGCAATGACCACTGGTGGTGGTATAGAATGGAGCCAGTTAGATCAAAGTAAAGTAGGAACTGTGTGTACCTTTTCAGCTGGACATACATCTCTGAGCTAGATAGCATAGTTTCTTAGAGTACCGGGGTGCAAATGAATTGTCAGTATAGTTAAGATCTATCCTTAAATAGTGTTGTTGAAATCATCACCTTTCTGAGATTTTAGCTGCTTTTACACTAACGTTTCATAGGCATCCACATTTATTCAGCGTTTGTACATAAGTAGGGACTTATTTGAAGTAGAATTCGAGTAACTTCGAAAAATTGGAATGGGCATCAGAAGGAAATTAATACTAAAGGATAATAAGAAAGACCTAGAAATTATTTTTCACATTGGACCGGTGCATATATTTGTTAAATCCGTCTCATGAATTTATTTATTATTTTATAGTATGGGTAAATAAATGGCTTATTTCAAGCAATAAAACTTCCTTCCATATGAAAAGCTTCGTAGCAGAAAATAAGATGTTATCTACTAACATTCGAATGAGCATTGAATATGAAATCGGACTTGGCGTAACGGTGAGAAGAGCCCAGATTCTCCCCTTTATTCACTTCCCAGACGAACACTGGGGAGACAAGTGAGGTTGATAGCGCTCGGATGTCCGATATGGGGAAAGCGGGGGAGGGGGAATTTACACATCGGGGTCAAGTGGTGGAAGGGGGGCCAAAGACTTGCAACGCAATCAAACACCAGTTAATCGTATGCAAGCTTAAGGTCTCTCTTAATGTCTCGGAACTCGACTCTAGCCCCTTTATTCCATAGATCCAACCCATCTACCATACATATATTACCCAGGAAGGAGACTTTTGTACATTAACTGTCAAATCATTTTCTGAAATGCATTTTACAGCATCCTCAATTCAGAAATTCATTTACACTGCCGTATTGTAACGTTTTGTGAACTTAACAAGAGACTAGTGATTCTCATACAATGTGGCTGCTACTAAATTATGCTCATAAACGCTCCATCAGCGCTTACGTTAAGTTTTGCTCTGTGAACATAAGAACGATAGGTCACTAGTCGTTATGAAATAATTCTCTATACCTGAAGCTTAGTTAAGGATTTATGAAATTATATATCACTTGCCATCAGTTAATTTAAGATCTCTTCTAGTCGGCTTCGTTGCGATAAAACCAAGGTAATACCTATAAAAAATGACACTTAGGAGTGCCAGATTGCTAGGGCGACTTGCGGTGAACATGGGAATCGGTAGTTGTCAAGGTTTTGTTGTCATAGCCGTAACCCAGTTCCCAATACTTACGCACGCAGTTTATGAGAGTGGGTTGTGTGATAAGCCAAAAATGGCCTTGATCGCTAGGTGTCGTCACCTGGTTGGTAACACGAAAACCACTGCGATAACATCACAATTTCATCATAATTATCTTCCATTGTCAGAGGCAGGCTTCTATGTTCATTCAAATATACTAGTTTTCCTCTTACCTATCTGCAAACCGATGGCACTGGCTCCCTAGGGCGTGTAATAAATCTTACTGGGGAAATCTTGGATTTTAAACTATTAAAGCGAGGGGGTTATGCGAGATGATAAATCAGATAAGTCTTTTCGTACAGGTGAGGTCATCTAAAGTAGATTCTCTGAGATAATAAGAATCGACATGAAAACGTCAATAAACCCTAATTTTGCACCGAATTTTGACCTAGTTCAAGAATTCAACTTGTTCTCTTGAATGGTTTTACAATGAAAAGTTACACTTTCCCTCCGCCTATGGATGCCATGTTGTTTCTTATTAGTTCAATATATCATGCTCCATTCGCATCGAGAACTGCATGACAATTAAGCAGGTGTAATAAACATGCAATGCTTCTGAGGACTGATGCATCAAATAATAATAAAAAACAATGGAGTTTAGGACTACTTATGTGGTGAAATCAAAGCGCGTTGCAGCTCAGAGTCTTGTGTGCCATTCGAATTAGTAAACAGATTTAACCATTTCCGGTCATTAGCTGATTCATGGTATCTATTTCGGAGTCATTAAATGGATTGCAATCTAAATCTAAATCTAAAACCCCATCTCCGAAACATTGCTACTTTTATCGTTTATAAATTATTTTGAAATGTGATCTAGTCCTGAATCTAAGACAAGCCGAAAACTTAAATTTATGAATTTTGGGATCGTCTCGATGGAACACCTAGTCTTCCTATATTTGCGCTAGGTTGATATGTACCATCATAGTTTAACGAAGCTTTGGGGAGGTAGCATATACTTTGGACATACTTTACGTGTCGAAAATAAGGATATTAGTTAGTTCAGCAATTGATCTATGTGCCTTATCCCAAAAATGAGCAATAAAATCATGCCGAAAGCCTATTGCAGATTTATTGTTCCTAGTGTTGGGGCAAAAATGTGCATTTTGTTGACTCAGACCATTGTGGTTCCAAATTTTATTATCTTTCATTTCCTCAATGTTAGGAAAAATCGTATTCTATATAAATAAAACGACTGCTATGATGAAAATTCAACTGAATTTTTTGTCATATTTAAGTTTTTAATCATCCTTTAATTTTATAAGAGAGGCCTAGGCTTTTAGTGGGACAGTAGCTGGTTAACATGGAGCTCTCTGTGATATTCAATGAGCCAACGTTCACTCGATATGGAATCGGTTGGAATTCGCGACAGGCGGAAAAGTCCTCTTGCGAGCTACTTGACCCTTGGGGAATGACAATTTCTCCCCTATGTTATCCCATGAGGTTAGGCGTACACTACTGGTCAACGCTCCCCTAAAATGCTTATCTTTATCCCCCTCAACACTATTTCTCCACTTTCACCGGGATTTCGTTAATCTTACGGTTAAAGAAATTTTTTCCTTTATTACACGAAAGATGGCAAAGATGACGGTTATTGTGTAATTATGAACTGTTTCACTATTTATTTTAGTCACGCATTTATTAAAATTAATAAATCACCATTCTTGACATATTCGTGCAAATTTTAGAAAGTTTATGTTGCCTATTGAATATAACGGTCCCAAATGATCCTATCAATTCCCTGGTTCCTTCTTTTGTTTGTCTTCTTCAAAATAGTTCCCGAAGTGTAACGACTTGCAATTTGCTATCTTGTCGAGACTAGGGTCCGAATTCTCAATGTGTGATTTAGCTGTTTTCTAACCTTATTGCTGATTCTTTTCAATCGTATACAAATTAAAAGACTATGAAGCTAACTAAAATCTGAAATCTTGCACAAATTTTGACATTCGTTAAAGGCACTCAAAATATGGCAGCTATTTGAGATTTTTAAATTAGGAGATCAAATGCAGAGGAATAACTTAAGAGGTTTCGAAGTGATTTCAAAAAATCTCAAGTAAAAGTTGCCCTAAGTTGATGCTTCGGGAAGCTACTAGACTTGTACACTTTAGCAAAAATAATAGTTGTCAATCATGAACAAGGATAATGTAGTAATTCATCAATCAGATCGCTATTTTAAGCTTCTGGAGATTGTGACAATGCTCAAGTGGAACTTATTCGTATTTCTTTGCTAGAAAAACATGGGCTCAACTAAAAAGAGTTGCATGTAGATAATGGGCTGGTTCAGTTGGTCAAGAAAGTATTTTCCTTATGTCCCCAGTCTAGCAAAAACATTGTGTTATTCATCGCTAATTTAATAGCCATCTGTCTGGCTGCAGATACGGCCTATGGACTTGGACAAGCCTTGATATCAGTGTGAAAACGTTGCTAATCTCCTAAGTCTTAGTGTCATTAAGTCTCAACATACTACATTTCGACCACATTAGAGGATTGATACTAAAATATGTTTCTCGCTGCCGCAGTCCATTCATTAGTTCAATTCCTACTTCCGCGATGGTTTCTGAAACTAAAATAGATTATGTGATGAGATCTTCGCTAAGCGCCAAATAGAAAAGACTTAATCATAGGTAACGCATACGTCAAAAGATGCATAATGTCGTAAAGTGGCATTAACATTCAAACAAACCGACCAACAGGAGAGTTTTCCTATTGCAAGGTTTATTAGGATACGGGCATAAGCTCGATGGGAAAATACATTTCAGTGGGGAAGATAATAACAACCACAGAAATCCTCCTCAAAATTACTGTGAAGAGGCTGCAGGACGCAGACTAATGCTTTTTCGACTACAGCAACTGCAAATAAAACGTCTTTTGCTATAGTTCCACCTCTCCTCAACGCCATCACAGCGCTTCAACCATACAAATCCATCGATACAACGTGAGTTGGCTATAGTACGGCAAGCCTTCTTCTAATTGGCTTCGTCCCTACTTCGTTTCTAAGTAATTTATCATTGATCATCCATGAGACCTCACCAAATGTTCACGAAGTCGCTGTATACACATTACCAATAGCGTCTCTGCTTATACGAGATGATTTAGCAGTCACAGATAAAGCCAGATAAAACATTATGCCTTTCTCTTAAATAATCAGCTCCTACCATTCTAAAAGTTCCGGTTTGTGCCGCATTTCGGTGCCGTCTTTTGTACGTCTAAATGACTGGCAAAAGCTCAATAAATGCAAATCTTTGAACATCCTGGTGTTAAACGCATCTGACCGTGCAGTTGATACAGACTAGGATTGATGCCAGCTCCTGCTTCCATAGTTTAAGCATAACACTCAGTGATTCGTTCTTCAAGTCTTATGCTAATTACAAAGGGTGATAAAACGTAGACATTAAATTCCACATTGATAATTAATTCAATTTCGAATGCAACCGTCTACCATATGATCGGTACCAGGTAAAAATTACCATGTCTTTCATTTAAAAACAAGGATCAATCTTAGACTACCTGATATCATTGGCTTCAAGATACAGCAATGCTGACTAGACTAGAATGAACAGTATTTTCAGCGCCTTTCTTTTTCCGAAATCATAAATCACCAACTCTTCCACCTCGTTACCACTGGAGTTGATAAAACATGCATTACCTTTCTTGGTTCTTTTCATCATTTACCTCAGTACCAGCTCAAAAATTTTTTTAAACTAAGATTCTTTTACTAAATTTCCAACAGGAATGCCGGGATTCATGTAGTAATAATTATATGACATATATGATTGCTTGAAATGTTCAGGGAATCATACAACCGTATTATTCCCTCTTAATAAAGCACTCTAGCCTGGACAATCTAACGGAACATAGACCCCCTAGTGGCAACCTGAAACGGGGTGAATTGTGGTCACGGCGCCTTCGTGCCAGGGGTCGATCATTGCCTTTTTATGACTGCTCTGATTTCCGATAGTTGCAATTTGATTACCAGGGGTCAACTGATCACCTCAGATTGACTGGTAAACCATAAATAGATGCATGTTGCTACCGCAACACTAGGCAACCCCTTCCCAATGATGACCAATTTATCGTTTTGGGTTAGTGATGTCTTAAATTTTGAATCAATCATAAAATGTTAGTGGCTTATCAATTCAATCTACATTGGTTTGATATGACTTAGTTAGGAAATCTAGCGAATTCATACTTATCAGCTCGAACTCTTATTATAAAAGAGCTTGGAACGTCAGCAGTACCTTGTAGAAAGCTTTATTAATTTCAAGGTTCTACTAGTATTAATGTACATGAAATGTTGAATTGTCGATAAATTAAGTAGCATTGATCTGTAATTTAAATTTTACAGCCATACTGATTGGAATGTGAATTTGAATTACATTTCCTCATAACATTAAAAAGGGTTTGCTTCTTAATTACGACTGAAACTCAACCGTCCACCGCGCTGATTGATGAGATTCTGCGTTCGAAGACCCGTTGCAGCGAAAAACTTAAATGTGCAAGAGGTGTCGCGCACCTGGGAGCAGGTTCCCACTTCATTTGTTCAGATTTCCATTTAACCGAGTGTACCGTGCAGTTTTGATGGTAGTCGTAATCAAAAAATATTGTCAGTCAAAATCATTGCATGCTAACTTGTGAACCATGTCTTATTATTTTCGTAAATTTCAATTGATTCTCTTGATCACGTAATTATGCTACCCACTTTCATGAACTCACACTAAGCCCAGAATGTCAAGCTACTGACATGTTTCGCGCCCCTGAAAGCAATGTAATCGTATTCCCTCCATCCCTCCACACACACCAAATGCTAATGTTTAAGGAAATACATTTATAAATTGACCTACTCAAGTTTTGCTACCTCCTGTGTTTTAGTCCAGGATGTATCAATAAATAGTTGCATTCCGCCTGGTTGAATAAGCCCAAACGCCGGCTGGAGACACTTGAAGTGGACTGGGATGACCTAGGACCAAAGCGGGATAGCCACTCAAGCATGATGTTACCACCTTGAATAAATAAACACTACGCTCCATCATCTGCCTGAGGTAGAAACGTACAACCAGCAAAACGCTCTCTCAATGACTACTGAAAAAGGAGCTGGTGTGGGTATACTTCTTAAAACCGAGTTAGCTGCTT
The DNA here is from genome assembly GCA_030710315.1 of Anomotaenia brevis. Taxonomy (NCBI): domain Eukaryota; kingdom Metazoa; phylum Platyhelminthes; class Cestoda; order Cyclophyllidea; family Dilepididae; genus Anomotaenia; species Anomotaenia brevis. The sequence continues at coordinate 91,130 of JAUOZQ010000067.1, read as the reverse complement.
CCATAATTACATTCTTCTTTTTGTTGACGGAAAACTAGTTGGCCGACCTATTTAAAGGCAATTTGCGATCCGATTTTAAGTCGGAAACTTAGAAGATTCATTTTCTAACAAAAAATCGCATTTTTAGAAATATACTGCTGCATAAAATGTGGCTTAAATGCTTGTCAACGTATATGTACTTATCATAATCGATTTACTGGCTTCGCCCAACAGAGACATGTTTATTCCTAAATTTAGTTCTCTGATTTTACATGACTCATCAGAAGCTGCATCATCAACTTTGGGTTACTCTGATAGTTCTAAGTAAATAAACTTTTGGTTAAGAGTGCGTTAATCGACTGAGCTTTCACCGCGGGCCACCGTCTTGGTCCCATTTCCCTTCCCTCCCCAACCTCTTGGATGTTTACTGTTAACGACAGCCGAATGACTGTCCCCACCGGACTAGTGCTGTCGTTTATTTGCCTAGGCTCCAAAACTGGAATAAGGCCATGCCAAATTGTCATTGACTTTTATTTTACTATTTTTCTGCAGAGTGTTGAAACTTGGGTTTTTAGGAGTTCTAGATAATGCAGAAAGTTGTAATAAAACATCTTAAAATCCGTTTGGACATGGCTTTGACAGCAGGGTGTGTCTGATTTGCACTTCCTAACCCACGTTTTTGATGATACCCAACCAATACCCATTTCGCTTTGTTAAATTGTAATGAACCTGATCAGACACCACAAGTTGACTAGTTTCCTCCACTTTCTGGACAGACCCCTATAGTAATAGCCTTTTAAGCCCAGACTTATGTGCATTAGGTTTGTCCGTTTTCTGAGTCTTTTTGAAAGGCTTGCTCCATTCACATAAATCTATATCCCGCATGTTGAGGGATTTGGGTTACGGCCTACGATGTAGCAGTAAGGCCCCAAATTCAAAAAATTGTAATATAGCCATATGATGTTAAGCAGTATCTGATGTGAATTTATTGCTGATAACAAAATCGATTATATGACTTCAGAAGCAGTAATGGTTTTTCTAGTGCTACTAATAAGCCAAAGAACTTTGCCAAGTGAGGATTTTAGGAATTTACATCCTCCACACAGTCCTCTATCCTTTTCGCCAAATAAGGTTGCAACCGTCGGGTATGTGAATCGCTAATTTGCAGCTTGATAAATTGGGCAAGTAATTAGTCAGCTATATATAATAATACACTATTTTGACCGAATTCTATAACTCAGAGAGCATAGATGAACTTCAGTGAGCATCTATGATTTTTAAACAAAAGTTTCCTAAAGGAGCTACGTGTTCCTAAGGCACCCTAAGTGAACAGCTTCCTGATTGGCGGCAAAGGCCGATATTTTCATTGGTCGACGGAAGCTTTGTGAGACTAACCAATCAGAGCACGGAATTGCACACCTCATGCGCCGGTGTAACTCAGGTATATCACAAACTTGTTGTGATGGCTGCGTCGTGGTTTTGTCGGGATCCTATGAGCGATGAAGAGTTACGAGCCCAAATTAGACTGGCTTCTCAGAGGGAATTGGAGGTACGTACCCTGTTAAATTTGCCCTTTAATACACTTAACTACTCTAACCTCTGTAACAGGACGAGCTCAAGGCCTATGCGGAGACCCTCGTTGCTGTTTCAAAAAGCACAGAGGAAGTAAGATGCTATTGCCGACAGCATCCACAGGAATTTTTCGAAATTTGCAAGGCACGGCTCTCCAGACTGATTGATGTTCCCTTTGACATTGTCGACATTTGCCCAAGGGTAGGCGTATTGCAATCAAATTCTCGCACTAACGACCTCATTGCAAAATTGACGCCGAAGTCATTCCGAAAACAGGCTTTAGAAGCTGTCAAATTCCAGTCTTTCCTTCACTGCAACAAGTCTTCTGCATCAAAGATAATTGGGCCGATCCTACCGCTCACCCAAAGGAAAAAAGAAGCTATTTATGCTAACATTATTGGCCTTATTGAACACCTATCCAGTGACGATAGTAAGGACTGCTTTAGTAGTCTTGGCTACCTTACTCAGTAAGACCTAAGTTAATATTCTTTTTAATTTCTTGTCAGAACTGAAGACGGAGATGGTGTTTCGGAAGACTGGGAACATAAATCGACAGCTTCAACTTCGAGCCCATATTCTGTCCTCGCATAATGTCACATTCCCTTTCGTTACGTCAAGAAGGGAGTCCACGTCGTCGAGTGTCAGCATTTCATCGGACGCAACGCCTTCCCTGTTGAAATTAAAGAAGCATCCTAAACTTTCTTCCGTGACTTTTGAATCCAGGGATGAGAACGCTGAATTGACACTGAAAACCCATGACTATGCAAACACACTTAAAGTGGTGCTTCGTGAAATGCCAGACCCAGTTCTCACGGTTCAACTTCTCCCCATTTTCAATGCACTTGCAAGTGAGTTAACTGGATGTCCCATGCTTCAGCTTACCCTTCCTTTGGATGAATTCATTGCTCTTCACTTTCCTATCAATAGAAATCACACAGGGTAATGTCGACGAGAACGGAGTAAGAGTGCCGCTGAGCGCAGCTAGTCTAAAAGTTGCCGAAGCCAAGCAGTTGATGGGTTTGAGAATACTGCGACTTCTGTTACCCGAAGTAAACCAAAAATTGCTGCGATGTCTTCTTGAACTTCTGACGAAGACACTAAACTTCTCCGACGTTAACGGAATGTCTGCTCAGAGTTTGGGCACTGTCTTCGGTCCCATTCTGTTCTCTCCGTCTTGTGTAAGCTTTAGTTTATCATGCAACTATTGGTTGGGGGCTCGAAGTAGTGTTTCAATTGTATTGTTTCCCATGCTTAGTGCTCTCAAACTGAACTGCATAATCACTATGATGCCTTGATCGGGCTTGCGACTATGATGATCGAACATGGCGCAGGGGGTATTTTCGCTATCCCTGCATATCTCCATGAAGATATCCACGATAGCCAGGTCACTCCACGAACTGGTTCTAAAGACTCTGGTGTTGACACCATTTCAACCGGCTCTTCTGCTTCCTGCGCCTTAAAATTGGAAGCTGCTGATACAGAAAGTGATCAAGAGCATTCAAAAAGTGAAGTTTCGCAAAGTTCTGCTAAGAACCTGGGTAATATTGGAGACCATTCCTGGAGATCAGGGGTCTCATTTACGGAGTATTCGGTGGCCAAGCTCTGCGCTGTGGTTCAAAGCCTTCCAGAGTCTGATTCGATGAGACAGGCCGTCATGCGACGAATGAAGAAAACAAATGTCAATCTTTTCCCTACTTTGGGTGAACGCATCAAGTGCGCCATTACTACTACTCCACTTCCCCCCAAAATCCAAAAACCAGTTGCTGTTCCCGTAAGTTTTATGACTCTTGATCATTTTTACTCTGCATCAGTCTTCATTCTTAAGTTCATCTTTTTTAGGAAACATCACTATCAGTTTCGGCTTGCAAACGAAGTCTCAATGCATACGCTAGCCAATGCGAAAATGCACCAAAATACCCTAAGCTGGAGCCACCAAAACCAGAGTTTTCGGGTGGGGAAGGAAGCGATGATGAATGCGGGTTTTCGGAAAAGCGGAGGAAAGAAGACGTTGCCCCAACACTTTGCTGCTCACCGCTTAATTGTTTTTCAGGTGTTTTACGGAAAGGGGAAAGGAGAAAGAATAGCATAGCCAGCGTTGTTTATCTAGATATGGGAGCTGAGTACGATGAAAACATTCATTTGTTTGCCGGGCACAGCCCTTCCGCGAGCAAAGCTGATGATATGGATAGAGCGACAGCCTTCAGTAGCACTCACAAGCCGAAAAGTCTGCGTGCCCTACCAGTGCTGCGAAATTACAACCATGACAGCTCCCAGAAGCCCAAGTTAATATTGCCAACCTCAAGTGAAATGGATGCTGGAAGTGCAGGGAAATAGATGTAGTGGTTTGTAAATTCTCACGTGGTTGTGTAAATAGATGCTTTTCGACTAATTGCGTTTCTTTTTGTATTTTGCCGGTGCAGTTCGAGTAATTTCAGTGACCAGGAAGGGGTCATATGGTTGCCTTGAATGTTAGAATTATCCTAATGCTTCTTTAACACCATCTCCCAAGCCGCGCCGGATTTGTAGATCGTGGAAATATGATTGCCATTTTAAATAGTGGTTACATTAAAATAGATTACGTTAGCTATTTCTGGGCGTTGGAAGTATGAGGTTTTGCGATAAACCATCTTTTGTGCCCAGTTGGAATTCAAAGTACCTGGTCCCTTTCGCAGAATCATCTGCCCATCATCATGGGTAAATAATTATTATATGGTCTCAAATTAGACACTGCGATGTGTAAAATTCCGTCTTTCTATGTTGCATATCTTTGGCTTAATGGGTTCTTGAAATGGTTGAAGCATGGAAAATTCCCTTATGTATTTCGGATCTATGAATTTCTCAATCTTTGAAATATGTTTATATTGCCGCTGATTTATGTTGTTGGGACAGCTTAATTTTTCCATCTCAACTGCAGATTTATTTCACGCTTCATGAAGTCCCTAGGTGTACCAACTACACCTCGGAGGTGCCATGGGATTCACTAACTCGGTTTCTAACTTTTTATGACCTATTGGGAATTAACAGCTGTTGCGCAATATGCCACTCCTAACCTGAGGGAAACTTCTTGTATCCATGACAGATGTCAACAACTGCAGTTAAAATTAAATGCTGTCAAGAAGAAGGTATAAAGATAAGACTCGAAGCTAGTGAATTTTCTGATACCGTTTAATGACAGAGCTTGGTATCATGAATGAGTTCATATCGAACTCCTAAGTACCATTGTAATATAGACCAGGATTCCGCATCTAGACTAACTTTAAAAAAACTAACTTTAAAAACTGTTTATGAATAATCATTGTATGTGCATGGACGTGCTGAGCACTTTGGTCTCTTGAAAAAAGGATACGTGGTTGCACTCTAAATGAGGCGTTTGACGTCATTTTAGTTCATAGCGATTTAAATTTTTGAATTGCATCTCTTAAGTAGGGTCTGTCAGGTGTTTCTGTGTCATTTAACTTGTATATAGGTAACCCGTTAAAACATTAAATAGGAGCTAGTCCAATTTGCGTTTCTTTGGTCACCGTCTCTTAAATCGACTCAAAATGGAGGGTTACTAATGGTGTTTGGGATTCAGCTTTAAAAGCCATGTCTTTCTAGGACATACGCCATAACAATCAAATAGGTATTACTAAAGAAGCATAACTTTAAGCAGAACTGGTAGATTTTTCTACAACCCTGAGAATAAGATCACGGACCCAGAGGTGTTCAGATGGAAAGTGCAGTTGGCGTAATTCACATTTTCGACGAGGTCTCCTAGTATGCACGGATTTATTAGCAAATGACAGTGAAGCATTTATTGCTTTCTTAAAGAATATTCTGCCGATGGAATCGATTAAACAGGAGAGCAGGGGAAGTTTTTAGAGGGAGAGGTCGAGGAGGGGGAAGGAGGTCGTTCTGGGGACAGGGCCCCTACTTGAATTTCGGAAGGCAGATGCGACGCCTAAAGGTTTTTTTAAGGCCTGAAGACCGGAACGATGCGGGGAGTGGGAAGTCTCAGGGGGGTTCATATCTTACGGGGTAGTGGGCAGGTGGAACCAACAGGGGGTGAGTTGTGGGAATTTTATTGGCACGGCAGGTGCTTTCCAGTTTCTCAATAAAACATGATCATACCATCTAATCTTAGAATTCCATAGGTTAGACTTCGAGAAACCACTCAAAATGCTTCATTTGAATAGGGTTTTGAAGGCTCAAGAAAGTATCATGTTACTCTTATAATTTATTGGTAATGCAATATTTAGTTACCGCCCACTTTTTTATGACGCGTTTTGGGCCCTACCTGACAATAGATAAGTTTATGATCTCGAATTCCAAAATCGTGGAACTGATATTTCCATTCTAGATATGCGCCTCTTTGTCTTGTAAGCTATGGTAAAAGATAGATATAGGCATGATGAATCACGCTGCCCATAGGCAGACAGCCTGTATGCGCACTAAGGCCGCCTAAGCTTTATTCGCACACGCATCCGTTCGTTATTTGAGCGCCAGGTGGGAATGGCATGGAGCAGGGGGCTATTTCTCAAGCCGGTTAAAGGAGACCCGAATGACGCATACGCTGGTACGTAGGCACACGACTGACTAATCGGGCAGCGGGAGTGGGGACGTCTTCTAGTTTCGAGAGGTCGAATTGGCTGCAGCTATTGATGAGAGGTGTTTGAGACAACCAGCCATTCATCTGGTAAGTGGGCCTACTTTGGGAATGCAAAAGGTAGCTCTCTAACGTCAAATGAGCTTCGCAGTGATCTTTTGTCATCAATGTAGTTGAACCATGTTATACTTGAGGCCAAACTAAACATAAGACCAGCGAACTATATCAACTTACACTTTAAAGCATTCATTGCTAAAAGTTAGTAAATAAACTTTCTCTAACTTTTGGAACGTAACACGCGTTCTAGGTGTGGAAACTGTAGTAAAAGATATCTTCACGGAGGCCCAGACGTACTTCGAAATAAACGCCGCCAGCCACAAATCCTAAACCTAATAAAACTGACAGAAAGCCCAGAGGACTATGCTCGCAATATGCTCCCAAGTAGCATTAATTCTCGTTTACGTCAGGCAATCGAAGCGACCAGTGCGGCTTCGAGAATATGCCATGAACAAAATCCGCTTCTCTGTACGTGTTTCTGGTCTTTCTTAATTCCATAGGCGCGAATGCAAATTGGAAGCGTCAACTGAATGCCAACTCGGCTGATCTCTGAATTAGAATCTTAAATCCCCTAAGTCCTTGGCTTCTTGGACGATAATACAATGCCTACTACCTATGCTCCGCTCGTCATGACGTTAACGTGATAACGCATACTAAACCTCAATTCGTAGGGGCGAGCCAACAGATCCGCAACTTCGACTGCTGACGTTAGAAACCGCCAAGCTAAACGTGTACACCCTGAAAATCCCATTCGATTCAAGTAAATCATGGTGCAACAAAGAACGGAAACACCAATACTCTACATGATAGTTCTAGATTTGCAGATGGAAGATTAAAACGAACAGTACTACACAAGACATTTAATTGCAGTTGCGAATGAAAACTAACTACATATTTTGGGGTAATACTTTCCACAACGAAATCGACACTCAAAGCTAAAACACAATAGAAATCAACAATACCAGTAGCAATTGTCAACAATAGCGGACATATTTGACTAATTCCAGGTGAAAAAGTCCAAGCATCAATTCGTGGCGTGCCTCAAGGCCAATGACCACTGGCAACTAGTATTACGACGAAGCTAAGCAAGGTGTTCTACAATGTGATTGAAATCAGCGTTATCAGTTGTCAATCATCTACAAAGGTGTTAACGATTCAGTTGAAGAAATTCGTGCATCACATTAAAGCTAACTCACCACAGAAATACTGCCATCAACAGTGTACCACCAATGCAGTTTTCAAAAACATTGCAGCCTAAAACTGATGGTATTTGCATCTACCTGTGACGGGAACCACCAAACGGCGCAACAAGGACAGAACCAACACGTGGAAGCTCAAACAAAACGGTGGTTATTCAGTAAAAGTAAATACATATTCAAAGTGTGAAAATAAAAAAGAAATACGTGTTACAAGCCAAGGAATTTACAATGCACAAAATAATTAATTTAACTTTTGGTAAATTGCAGATCAAATATTATTTTAGGAAAAGTTTAGACGCAAATTGGGGGTCCCTAGCCAAATATAGCCTTTGTATACTGATTAATGCGTCCTTACATGCAGAGATGTTGTAGTGGCAATGAATATCTGGTTCGCAAATAGCTCGAATTTCGGTATCCATGGCTTTTTAAAATCCCGAGAAGAATCCACATTTGAAATCGTCTCGACAAGTTTGGTATGCGTCCTACTGCCCTGTATGTTAGGATCTCTGGGTAGTCTTAAAAGAATAAACCAGAATTCACACCACGTCTAACAACCAATTAACGACGTCATTTGATTGACAAATTCAGAAATAATTCAATTGATTGGCCTAACAAATCGCAGTCAGTTACATGATAGAAATCGGAGCTAGAGAAATCTTAAAGCACTTAATACCACCACCTCATTGCGCATGATTCCCGAGTAAAGCGATTTAGGATACAAACCTCATAAGCTACTCTGAACTCAAGAATCAGATCAGGAAGGTCTCGAAATTCTAAATCCCTGAAATTGATCAAATTTCCCGCAATCGAGTCCTTGCATGCAAAGAAAACTAAAGCACACCGAATTACGGCAGAAATAATTTAATCAAACAAAGGGATTTATTTTGACAGTTTAATCATCAAGTCAGGAATTGTCCTTTGACTCAAGTTGACGAAAGCGTTTGAGAGGAGACCTTGTTGGCATAACAGATGCCCAGAAACAAATCAACTCACAATTCTAGACTCAAAGGTGGCCACGACTTATAAATTGAAGATGCCCACAAAAGATGTACTGACGAAACCTTGTTTTTAAATCATGTTAGAAATGGAAAGAGCACCGCAGGAGGAAGCAAAGCCAGGGAGACTACCTAGGCCAGCATCTCATTCAACGAAGTCTTAAATTCGGATGTTCACTGGATAAGAACCCCCATCCAACCAAACCAGCGCACGCAAACTAATTTGAACATACAGTTTATTGTGATGCAAAATACTAACGGTCACTAACGAAGAAGGGAAAAGGAAATTTGGTAGAGCTACTTAAAAGAGAATCCATGTTATAACTTGAACTCCTCGAAGAAGTCGTTACCCTTATCGTCAACGACGATGAAGGCTGGGAAGTCCTCTACCTCGACCTTGAAGATAGCCTCCATGCCCAATTCAGGATATTCCAAAACCTCGACTTTTTTAATACAATTTTTGGCCAGGATGGCGGCTGGACCGCCGATAGATCCTAGATAGAAGCCACCATGCTTTTTGCAAGCATCAGTGACTGCTTTGGAGCGGTTGCCCTTAGCAAGCATGATCATGCTACCACCGTGACTCTGAAAGAGATCCACATAACTGTCCATACGACCGGCAGTAGTAGGACCAAAAGATCCACTGGCGTATCCATCGGGTGTTTTCGCGGGACCCGCATAGTAGACGGGGTGGTTTTTGAGATAATCAGGCATAGGGTGGCCTGAGTCCAGTCGCTCCTTAATCTTGGCATGGGCAATATCACGGGCCACGATCAGTGTACCAGTGAGGTTGACACGTGTCTTCACGGGATGTTTCGAAAGAGCAGACAATTGCTCTGCCATAGGCTTATTAAGGTCGACGTTAACCGCACTGCCTGAAAGATGAACATCACCGGGATCAGGCAGATACTTAGCGGGATCGCTCTCCAGTTCCTCCACAAAAATGCCCTCCTCAGTGATTTTACCGAGGCACTGAAGATTAAAAAACACAAAATTACGTACTAGAGAATGCAGAAAACCAGCAAGACGATAGATAAAACTAACCTGTCTGTCAGCCGAGCACGATACACCGATACCGACAGGGCAAGAAGCACCATGGCGAGGAAGACGAATGACACGTACGTCATGACAAAAATATTTACCTCCAAATTGGGCACCAAGGCCCATTTTTTGTGCTATTTCAGTGATGCGTTTTTCAGCTTCTAAATCACGGAATCCGCGACCGAATTCATTTCCTAATGTAAACGACAAATGTATAAGACCGACAAAGAGGAACAACCACGTTTAAAACTACGGCTAACCGGACTTGTAGAGATTGTCTAGGTAACGAGCAGAGGCATACTTCACGGTCTTGAGATTATACTCAGCTGATGTGCCACCGACCACAACAGCCAGATGGTAAGGTGGACAGGCAGCGGTCCCAAGCGACTTCATTTTATCCGCAACGAACTCATAGAGACTTTTTTCGTTTAGAACAGCCTTCGTTTGTTGGAAAAGGAACGACTTATTGGCGGAACCACCACCCTTTGCCATGAAAAGGAAATTGTAATCACTACCATGGACGGAGTAGATTTCAATCTGTGCAGGCAAATTCGTGCCTGTGTTTTTCTCATTGAACATATCAAGCGGAGAAACCTAAAATGAAATATAGCAATTATAAGCCGTTAACTTGTGAGACATCACACAAAGTTGAAGATTCCTAGCACTTCAACCAGTCAAATGTCAATTAATATGGCCAGTGGAACACTATGAATAAATCAATTTCAGGTGTCAACTGGCATCGTTGAAAGAGTACAGAAAACTAACCTGCGAATAGCGAAGATTATGTTTAGTATATGTATTATAGATTCCCCTCGAAAGGGCGGCAGCGTCATCTTCGTTGGTCCACACGAATTGGCCCTTTTTTCCCATAACGATTGCAGTACCGGTATCTTGGCAACTCGGCAATACCATACTGGCTGCGATGTTTGCGTTCTTTAGCAATTCCAAAGCAACAAATTTGTCATTGCTAGATGCTTCGGGATCTTTAAGTATGTTTGATAGCGATTGCAGATGACCAGGTCGTAAAAGATGAGCGACATCAATCATCGCTTGCTCAGCCAGAAGTGTAAGACCCTGCCCATCCACTTCAAGCACCTTTTTGCCATTCACATTAGCAACCCCTACGAAATCACCTACAACATGAGAAGTCATTTTAGTAGTCGAAACGCAATTTCATGACGCCACTTTCCAAATCGGCATACTGGATATTTTCCGAAACGGAACATCGGCGTAGGGAGGCTTCTCGAATTCCATCATGTCTTGATAGTGGAATGGTTTCACTTGCGTTGAAAACGCCTTAGTGACGACGGGGACACGAAAAATACGAGAGATTGAAGCTCTAAACATCACTTTTACCACGAGAGCATACCTAAGCATATCACACAAGCCAGACGAATAAAACAGTGCCGAAACCATTGAGCGAAGTAAAACAAGTCAATGTAAAAAACAAAACAAATAAGATCAAGTATTCATTTTGCATCTAAAAATTGAATCTTGACCACATTTTTTTGAATTTTGCGCAAGGTATTTAAGTCGACAGGTACTAAAATCCAAAGCAAATGTCTATTTTTAAGTGTTTGTTTATATTTAGTGCATTTAAAAAAATAGGAGTTTATGTATGCCTGGGCATCAGCTCATAAATTGTTTCTTTGCTGTACCGGTTGATTAAAATTAAAATGTTTCGCTTACCAAGGATTCAAGTCTTCACACGTGAAACTGGGAATATGAACTCAGTTGGATGCGCTGAATCTGATCTGGAACTCAAAACCTGCTTTAGTGTTAATGGAACTTTTGAGCCCTAAGTTGGAGCAAAAGACAAAAAAGCTCTTAGTTTGATTTGAATCACCATTACAATATTATCAAATTGTATAAAAAATAACTCAATTTTTGAAAATTCAAACGGAGTTTTTAAGAAAACAAAATTTTGAAGCTGAAAACACTGACCAAATTAGTCATTATTTGGCTTATTCGCATAATATGACCTTGAGTTATAGCAACTATTTGACAGCGTAAGGTCAAGGTACATGAGTTAATTAATGATTAATTTAGGGTCTTAATTCTCACATAGTTTAACGTAATCTTTTCTATTTTTTTTGTTTTTGTTTTTTAGGTTTCTAAAAGATATTTAAGTGCCGCCGTTGGCATTTTTTATTTTCATTTAATGAACTACTCTACGGGTTCTACCGATATATTGCCTGTCATTTGACGAAATGAGCTACAGTCGAGCAACAACTTTGTTTTCAGGTACGCCTTTTAGGCCTTTTATTTGAATCTGCTGCCTTTATTATCTCTTTGGCCTATGCTATCGAGTTCAAAGCTGGGATATTTTACAGTCGAAGAAGCTCGGATATGTGTATTTATCTAAATATGCTTATTCCTCTTTTTCGGGAAATATGGAGTTAGGCATTTAAAACACTTAATAGCCCAAACCCACAATAAATAATTTTGAAGGCTTTCGATCATCAACACTGTTGTTACCACTTCCTGCATGTACTACTTTTTAATGAATTACTGGTGAAGTACGTAGTTCTTAATTGTTCAATATTTTTAATCCATTATATAAATTTCACATGATAATTTAAATGCAATTAATTCCTGCTATTAATTTGACGCCGTCTGCTCACAAACGATAATTATGCTTGAATTTCATTTGAAATCAATTGTTTATATCCGGATCTGGTAACTAAAGCCATTAAATTACCATTTCTTATCATGTTTTGATCGAAAATATAATTATGTGCACTTTGACTCTCAAATTCCCCGGTTTGGCAAGCATTAGGCTACCACAATAACTTTGACATAGTCGAATATTTATTGCCCAAAAAAGCAGGCTTAAATGTAGCAGATTAGTGGTCTAGCGACATAAACCTGAAGGCGACGTATGGCGTCTTTTTAACTAGTATCAGGTCGATCATATTTAATTATACTTGCTTGAAGGTTTTTTTTCTAATTCGGCTTAGAATAAGCATTATTAGGCCTATTAGCCCGTGCTTTTGCAAGGAATTCTTGAGATTTTCAGCATAAGCGAATTATTCCTTGGATATGCCCAAGAAACCTGATTTGTTTCGCCAAAATGTGTTTAATCACTTAGAAGTGAGTGGTTTCTAATTGGCAATGCACTTAATAAGAACAAACTAGTCCTGTTCGACAACGAATCTATATAGCGTTTAATTTTATAGGGGATAATTATCGCAAAATTCCCTAGACATAATCTGGCCATGGTATTTGTAGAAATGCATACATTTAATCAGCCATTAGCTACTGCCACAGGTAAACTCGCCTAACTGCATAAGAACGTAATCTTGTAGGAGCTCGTCGTAATATAATAATAAAGTATCAATTCTAAATGGAGCTGATCATATTATAGAATGAACAATTTATTAGGGTGGTAAGCAAAGGAATATCAGGTTACTTTCGCTCTCAAGTAAAGTTCTTAACCTGAGAATATTTAGGACATAAACCACTTGGAAATTCGCCAGGTATTTTTTCAGTTTCTGGAAACCAAAAAGGAGTGGCTCAAAATTCCCCGATCCAAATTTACAGTTACTGCAGTTTTGGCTTCAGATGAAGATACCAGAAAATCTAAGTTACAGTTGATTCATTTTGATTCAATTTGATTATTGTTGGAGGGGAAACTTCCATAAAAACATCGACGAGAATTAAAAATTGTAAATAGATAGGCTTGAACTTCTATTTGCATAGTTTCCTCTTTGCTTTTCAGAGGATCTTTTGCGTGGGTGTTATCTTTTTCTACACCATGGGAAATCGCAAATAAAATAATATTTTCGGACTGCACTTATTGTTGTTTATATCAAATCCTCGCATATTCGTATCAATTGAGTTTGCTAATAAAACGGCAAGGCGATAATGTAATAACTAAAAGGATTTATAACTTCATTAATTCTCAGAAAGAGGGGTCGGATCATTTTAGAACGTCGAGCAGACGGGATGATAACTTTTCATCAAGGTGTTCCAATGTTTTTGTATATAGTACAGTCAAGCAATACAGAGATGATAATTTTCCGAAAGTGGTTCGTAGTACTAGATAACCGTTAGGAACGTGGTAAGTTATGGATCCCAGGAGTTTTCACTTAAGATCGGCAAGGTCTAAGTAATGGGAAAAGGTACACGATTATTGGGGAGATGTAAAAAATGACTGGTAATTGACGACTTCGAACGTGTGGTTTTGATTAGTTGTATTTGTGGCTCTATCACATGCTCTCGAGAAAGCTTGAATGGTGTGACTTTTCCCAGTGCCGTTAGCTACGTCTCTTGACGTCTATGCGTCGCCATGGGAAGACCACCACCTCGGTCGGTTGTCACATCAGGCAGAATTCAATGGTGGGTGTCACGAGGGGATGTAACTTGGCATTTGCACACACGCACAGACTCACCTTTTGTCAAGCGGGCTTTATTTCTTGCATTTATTATACTACACATTTTTCGAGCTTCTGTTATAATCCATGAATGAACTCAAATATGATAGGGCTCATTAAATCATGATAAGTGGTTCTAGCAAATTATAAATCAAACTCAGAAAAGACATCAAACACCTGCTTTTTCTAGAAAGGCAAAAGTGTGCTTCTCCAACCGTAAATAATGAAAATAACCATAAACTATGTGCTTTTCAGTTCCCGTAAAGTTTTGCCTTGTAAAGGCGGGTACATAAAAAGGTAAACTAAAATGTAAAAATGTGCGGAGCAATTTTTGGAGTTAAAATAGTGATTAACCTATGTCTGAGTTATCAAATGTACTTTCTATATCGCATCTGAATAACCAACAAAATGTAAGCCAAATAAATTCAAAGATTCCCTGATAACTATTTCAAAGTTTTTAGTCTTATAATTTCTCGCTTATTTGAGTATTTCTTATGTTTATACCTTTTTTCGTCCCCTATTTTGTCTCTCATCGTAAATATGGACATTGTTGAATCGTCATTCTAGTTTACTTCTTACTAATATAGTTGTAATACAAGCAAAAGTCATCCAGATTTGTTCCCTAAGGTTTGAAGATAGTAATAGAGAAACACTTGCACTTGTTTACCAAACTGTAGCTACCACAATTTCTCCGTTCATTTCTACCAAGTGTTGTCGTAGAAATAACAAACCGGGTTAGAATTAAGATTTGACCAGTAATAATGAAATCCGCCCTATATTTTATGTGGTTGCCATCTTCCCGGCTTCAGAATGATAGTGAATATGTTTATTCTGCACTTTCCACAGTTAGAATTAATCCCTGTATAAAGTAGTACTATCTTTACCTAACAGGTACCCAGTGGAATGGGTGTCTTAATAGTTTCCTAAATAACAGATGTAAGCGAATAATAATTTTCAGTGTTACAGAAAACCAGAGTAATGAGTGAGTTTTAGAGCATGACTCGAGACTTTTTTGCAGATACTGCTGAAGAGAGCCACGTCCAGTTGTTGATAGACAAACTGGAGTCGTGCTGTGTTGTCTACGACTTCAGCTCCTATAACCCAACTCTGTTACCGGCAAAGAAGGCCAAGACGGATACAATGAAGGAGGTGAGTGCTTACCTCTTCGAGTCACCTTCCCCTGCAATAACCTCCGAGGAGGCGGTATACGCTGTCTGCACGAGAATGTTTACCGAAAACATATTCAGGCCCCTGCCACCGCCGTCAGCATCTGCCCTGGTATCAGCAGGGCATCCATTCGAGCCCCCGGATAGTGCTGATGAGGAGGACCGTCTAGATCCTGCCTGGCCTCATCTTGAGGTAAGAGAAGAACAGCCACTTTATTTTTCAAGGATGAAATACATTTATTTGAATGAGAAGGTAGCATACTTGGCACGATTTTTTCGTATAACACCTTTAAAGTCTTTGATGCTTTCATCCTTTTCACACTTACTCATTTTAGGTGTACTTCAAAAATTTAAGTCAAGAGGCTACTTGAGTGTTTCGAAGACGACAGATTGAAAATTCTTCATATTAAGCAAAAATATTATGCTCTATAGTCACACAACTTCAATGAAAATGAGAAACAAGTTATTGACTCATTTACATGATCAATAATAAATATCCATAACATCCAAAACGTTATTTGAGTAAATAGGTGTTATCAGAGTAAATAATGTCTATTAGATGACTTGTTCACTTAGTATTTTTCCTTATTTACGAAAAAACTTACTTTTTAAAAAGTTGTGAGCCCAGAGAAACCTATTCATTGCAACAAGTAAATCCAGAAGCTAGGTTATAACTGAGCTCAAAATGCAGTAAGAAGGCACGAAAGGATCGAATTGATATCATTTTCCACCGCAATATTTTTTCCATTTTTTACTTTTATTATAAATAACGGAGGAATAGTGCTTTATTTAGGGATTTCAGTTAGCAGTCCATGTACGGGAGATTATGTTCAGTAGTAGTTAAATGATTTTCGAGTTCGTTTTGGGAAATGAAATGCCCAAAACGAGGGTCGAATTGATATACGTTATTTTCTTTAGTGAGGCTTCAGTATAGTTCATAATCCGTCATTTGAAATTATATGCATGAAAAACTGTCAAGTTATTTGAGAACGGCTATCAAAGGAATATTATGGCGATTTTGAAGTTTCAGAATAATAGAGTTTTTTGAGAAAGTGTCAGCCAAAAATAATTAATTATATCTATGTAGTAGCTTTCAGGAGTTTGCAAGTGTTAATGCTTATAAATTGGAACCTTAATCACTCAAACTGAAAGTAAAATAATTGATAAATAAATCGATATTTCGGTAATGATAATGGCCAATTTTCTACCTGGGGCGCAATTAAAAACACTAATTACTGAATGAAAGGTTTCAAATCTAAGATTTTAGAATAGGGAGGCTCTTGTTCTACGCAATTATCAACATATTTGGACCAGAATGTGAAGATTTAACTTCATCTTCATGCACGGTGGAAATTCGAATATACGGCTTAATGTATTAAAAGTTTAACGACACCTAACTCCTATTCTAGAATTATTTCCTATTTAAATTTTTTTAGCTCGTTTATGAAATATTTCTCCGATTCCTCTCGCTTTTGGACATAAAGACACTCTTCTTGAAGAAGTACATCGACAAATCTTTTGTTATGGATCTCATCGCCATCTTCGACACAGAAGACCGTCGGGAGAGGGCATGTGCCAAGATGATCCTGCACAAAATCTACACCAAAATCGTGCAGCTCCGAGCCTTCATCCGCAATCAAATGATCGTGACTTTTCAGAGGTAACTAAATAACCTAAAATGCAACAACCAGTGCGAGGTTGAATAGTGTTGACAAGAAAACCCGCATTGCTGGAGCCAGTCATAAATCGCAAAACCTTCTTTGTAGATTACACCAAACGTCTTCAAATGTAAATGAACATCAACCAGCTTAGCTGAAACTATTGTGAAGCTCTTTTAATAAATTTAGGCCTCTAAATCAATTACATCAAATTTACTGGATTCCATCCCCCGATTTCGGTTTCTTAGCCATGTTTATGCAAAAAGTAATCAGTCTTAAAACCCGAAATTTAGATCGTTTACGTTCGAATTGAAAACCTAATTTAATCCATATAAGATCATTAGGTATGAGCAGTCAGTAATGTTTAACAATTTTTTTTTTGAAATGAACGACTCCCATTTAATCTGTGTAGAAGATTGACAGTGTTGTGGTAGCCTAAGTATTAAAAATATTTTAATAGATTTCATTAACACATGCCCACCAAGGATGAGAGATGAGAACTGGTTGGGATTTCTGCTGCGTAGGGACAGTCAACTTTAGATGCTTGTCATTTACTGCTAGGGTTTTGCACACTATCTAAAATGAGAATGTTCTCAAATCCTTCGGTAGATTAACGCACTTATCCATGAAAATTATGTCTCTTTACTCAGGGATGAAGGAAGCGAATGAAAATGATAACAATATTGCATTTTCACTCAACTTAATCCTGGCAAAATAATGATTGCTCGAAATTTTCTTTAAGTTTAAAATAGCAAAACAGGATAGTACCTGGGTTTGGATGTTATGACTTCTAAATCAACTGATCTTAAGTGAATTGATACTATATGGAGAAGAATTCGGTGACTGCAGGTCAAAGTTAAAGGTTTTGGCAATGATCTGAATGATACAGAAAAAAGAGAACAACTATAAGTTGTAAATTTGAATTTTCTTGCAGTTTTGTCTACGAGGCCGAACAATTCCATGGAATCGGAGAGTTGTTAGAAATTTTCGGGAGGTACGTCATTCGAGTAATTAAACCAAAATCGATTGAAAAAACTAAATTCTTTAATGATATCAAATGGTTAACAATATCAAACTGATATAAATTACGTTTAAACAGCTTTGATATACACATCAGCCCAATGTAGTCTATGGAAGTTCTTGAAATTTAGTCCTTACATTTAATTGAGCCGAGAGAGACACCACCATTGTTAAAGACGGAACGAGCTTTAAATTGAAGTAAGCTCGCTTCGAGTATCATCTGTATTTATGAGACCCAATAAGTCGATCATAGAAAGTGTAATGACTGAAATCGTTAGCCCTGACTTGAAAAGAATTTTCACGTCATTTCTTGGTTCTCTTTAAAATTATCTGATAGTTTTGTTTTTTTTTTTAATTTGAAAGTATCGTAAGTGGGTACCAGGTGCCACTGAAACCTGAGCAGATCGATAGTTTACGAAAAGTGATCCTACCCCTTCACAAGCCATGGTCGATTTCCACCTACCATCCCCAGCTGGTATACTGCATTTTACAATTCTTGGAAAAGGACAGCTCTCTTCTCAAATACGTAAGTTCTCTTAAGTCCCAGTCTTTTCAATTTATCCTTGTACATTTTCACATAGGGTATGGCAAAACATATTTCGGCTTGAGACTAAAATAATTTTGCGATTTTTCTTCGAAGGCTTTTCCATCTATTTTTCAGATTTGACCTAAAACATGCACTTATTTATCTTCAATATTTAGTCCACAAACTGCTTGTGATCAATATGTTTAACCACTTTGAAACTATTGTTTAATTTTGATGACGGATGGTTTTACAGTTATTTTCATATACTTATTCTTCAGTGTCTGTAGCAGCTCCAGTCTTCCATCTAGTTAACTATCTAGTACAGAATCTTTTCAGGAAATAGATCACTTCTCCTTACGAAGTGATCATCTTAAAAGTTATTGATGTCTTTTCGTAGGTCCATGGGTTGTTCAAAATTATTCAGGGTCGGTTTCAAAGAAAGCTTCTTATATCAGAGATAACAATCAGCGAGATATGACTGATTATTTTAAGTTTTTTATTGTAATGTCGGATATCGCAAATTGATAACTCGCAACTAGCAACAGAACTGGGGCGATCAAGCCTCGAGAGCATTTCCTTTCGAAAAGGTAAAAATCCAGTTTAAACAATCCGTGATTAATGACGCAGTAGGGTTTGGAATGTCTACGGCTTTTTACCTGGGCATGTGATGAAAACTAAATCAAGATTTTGGTCACATTTAGGTGTTTTGAGGGCATGTTATAAGTTCAAGGACTTGCATTTACGGAAAATTGTCTTAGACCATATTTCAAACGTCAATCTAAACCCGACTATCCAAAGGAGTGCAAGATTCATAATAAAAATATGGCCAAAAGTTGTGAAAATCAGTGGCTCTTTTGAGATATTCAAGAGATGTAAAAGTCATCCACCATATCTATCACGTATTAGATAAACAAGATATTGCAAAACCCTAGGTAGACTCAATTTACCTGAAGACCTCTGATACAAATTAGCTCAAATGCCAAAGTAAATGCATTAAGTGGCGAACATAGCAAAAAAGGATGCAATTGGTTGCATAAAAGAAAAATGACTATCTGACTTGAGGTACTGCTGAGATCCTTTTCATCCACACCAAAAATAAGGACTGTGACTCCTAATGTCCATTATGTTAGTTTAATTAGTTTTCTGAATTTCGCCTTATAAACCGAATGAATTTTCATGAAATGAATTAATATATGTTTTCAGATTGTGAATGAAGGAATCCTGAGATTTTGGCCAAAAACACACAGCGCGAAGGCGGTTGTCTTCTTAAACGAACTGGAGGAGTGTTTGGAAACGGCGACTCCGTTGGACTTCGAAGCTGTTATGGTGCCCGTCTTTAAGAGGCTTGCGGCAAGCTATAATAACTGCCACTTTCAGGTGTGTTTGAAATAGTAACTTTTCTTTAGTACATGAAACATGTTAGCCCCTGACAGAAACTCTAATTGTAGCCAATTGATTCACAAATAGTGAAGTTGTTATTGCTAGATTCGCACACCAGAGTATTGGAGTAGTACCCATGGGTGACTAATGCCTCAGGTTCGTTTTGTTTATCTGCTTCTTTTAGTGTTGAATGTGTTGATGTATGACCATGACTATTGCTGCGAGTTGCATTGAACGTGACTTGTTAGAAGATGGACAGCACCGGATAGTTTTGTTGAAGTATAGCTTTGAGCGGCAATGACTACTTCATGTACACGGCAGATGTAAGAAGCTGCACAGATGTGTAAATAGCTTTTTCTAAATTCCGCTTGGGTTGTGGCTTTCGAATAGTTAATACATTAAAATATATGTGTTATCCTTTGCAGGATTTTGTCATTTCGAAGCTTAGTGATCTCGATGCGAATCAAATGTTGACCAAATCGGCTTGAAATGAGCAGCAAAGAAAAGTTTGTTGGAATTCACCAATTTGAAATCACAAAATGAACAAGCTTTAACAAATTTAGAAAAAATGAACGCTTAGAATTGGTCAAATCATGGATACTTGAGCAATACAACTGGTATTGATCAAGTATGGCTCTATGACATTAACTGCTGAAGTCGAGGCAACCAAAAGCGCTTGGTCATATCTACTGGACGAATTGAGTGTTTACTTTTTATTTTTCAGCTAGCTGAACGTTCCCTGACAGTGACCTACAATTCTACACTTTTCGGTCTGGCGTCTCTTCATACAAAAGAAATCATGCCCATCGTTATACCTGCGCTGAATTCCGCTCTTCATCACTGGCACATGTATCTTTCATTTTTGAATTTAGATAGTTTTGGCTCAACATAGCCTGTTTTCTCAGTAGTGTATCTCTCTAATCAGCTCATCAAGAAAGTGGATCAAAGTAATTACCACATAAACCCTTCGCTACTCTGCTTCTAAACACCAGCATACTCAATTAATCAATGATACTTTAATAAACAGCAATGATGATTGTAAAAATTGGCATCTTTTCATAAATGACTTCAGTTCCTGTTTCCAACGTGCTTGTAGACATAAATAACGAAATTAAAATGAGTAAAGGCGTATTTTTATGTATTCAACTCCATGATCTGCTAAGAGACGGCATAACAATCGTTGCTATTTTTGTAGTGGAATACAGGGTCACGCGGAAGCAATAATGGACAAGTGGAAGGAAGTCGATCCCGAGCTCTTTGACCGCTGCATGGAAGAACTAACACATGATAAAGAGAAGTAAAGGCACTATTTTCTGGAATTTTAAATCATTTTGATCTTATTTCTTATAAATTCCTATCATGGCTTTGTTTAGAGTAGAACAGAACATGAGGTAAGTTTTCTGGGCCTATCTCTTTTCAAACCTTCTAATAGTTGAAAAGTCTAAGTGACTTGCATATTGTGGTTTCAGTAGAGAGTCTTATAGTTTTGCTCTTGATAGACTCAGGCAGCTGAAACGCAAACGTAAGTTGTAATTCGTCGAACTGTTTGTAAAGTATAAATAGAAACAAGAGTCATTAGTGCATTCATTTAATTTTCCAAACCTCTGAGAAATACACACATTTGGGGCTGATAAAATAGATCCTAGTTACTACACAGATTCATACCTAAAGGGATTGACCATCACAGTAGAGATTTGTCAAGGCATTATCCAATCAGTCATATCCAACGAATGTGTTTCCATTGCAGTGAACTGAAGCGAAGAATCACAAGTACGGCAATTTGGCGTCAGATAGAGAAACGTGCAGCCAAACACACGAATTCGGTGTTGAACAACAAAGACAAGGATCCGACTCCGACCATCGTTGAACCCAACGGCCCATTCAAAAAACACCCAACAAGAATGCTCAATGGAGGATGCTGTCCCAGCCAAGTGGCGATATAAATGGCAGAACTAATTTGATGTTTACTATATAAAATGATGTTATTTGTATCCTTTTATTAAGTAAGCTATTTCGATGTTCGAGTGCTTCTTGACTCGTAAGATAACTGTTAGAATTTTTTAACTATGCGATAGTGTTCGAATAACACGATTCGCATAGCTGCAACAAAAACCTGGCTGTGCATGTATACTAAGATGTTGAGGTGAGGAGATCAACCGCTTGCTAGTAACTATACAAATCTACTTAAAAGACATATTTTCCTTTTAGAATAAGCCGGGTGCCCATGTTTTCTAGTCCAAATCGTGCTTAGGATTTATACAGTGTGGGGATATCAGGTAAATTCGAGAAGTATAACTCGACAATAGGAACTATCCCCGATATGAACATTTTCCAGGACGAAAAGTCTTCAGGCAGCTCTAGTGTAGTTGCCATTGAAAAAATGCTTTAAGACTTCTGTTTCGTATCTGCACTTCCAGGGAGAAAACTGAGGTTTAAAGGAGGTTCAGGCAATGACAAGAACTTCCTGACTAATGCTCACAAGCATATATTTACCTCAAAAATTGGCTTATTTTTAGCTTAGGTCATTTCTTTCAAGAATCAGTTAAATCCTAATTGGAAATTCTGTTTATAAAACCACTAAGATAAGGCTATAGGAGATATTTAGTAATTAAACATTTACTTAGTTTGAACTTAAAATGAAATCCTGAATGTCGTGTTAAAGGGTACTAGATTTGCTATTAATCTTGCCAAAATTACATCAATGACATTTGCATAAGAAATTACAAATTATTTTCCAGATGATTTCCCAACTAACTCGAATTTTATTGCAGTGATTGTATGAGCTTGTCTACAAAGATGAAGCTGCGCGCGGTTTCGTTAAAGCTATTGCATAAAGCGTCTACTGATTATATTGCTTAGCAATTGCAAACAAATGGAATGAATTGAGGGACGCCATAGACTAAAAAGGATGGTTACTTTAAAGAAACTACAACACCAGGACATTTCATAACCTCCTGTCATGCTGATACGGACAGGTTGATTATTTTTGGCCAAGATTTTGTGCAACTAAATATACGTGGCTCGTGATTTTTGCGCAGCCCAAATAAATGGCAGGTACGCCATACATGCGTTAAATAAGCCCATTTAATCCACTTAGATTATTGTTGACTGAACTGCCCACTGAGATCAAGGTAAAGAATAGCTTCTTTTCCACACTCATAAGTTCTCAATCAGTGGAAATATTGTCCTTAATCAACCTGTAATCTAGAAGGACCTAAGTGTGGAATTTAGAGTAGCAAGAGGCAATCGCTAAATTTGTTCCATGACCATGGTTCTAATATTACCTTTTCAGTCTTTCAACCTAGAGAATAAAATAAATTTAATTATCCAACTAAGTACTTCATTTCCGCAAACAAAAACAGGGAGTAGAAAGTGGATTTAGACGTCTTTAAAGTGTTGTACTAGGGAACTTTTGTACTATAAAATGCCCTACTTAGTGTAGTTGATAACTTTTTTGCCGTTGCTTGATTGAACCTTTAAAAATTAGCCAGTTATAGTTCAACCTATTGTAAGTAATTTTTGCTCCGATCGTGTGAAATTTAAATACTGCAACGTGATGAATTAAATGCCTAATTATGAATCTCACATTATACATAACTATTTGAGACATCAAAGATAGTATTTTTTAGGGCTGATTTAGATAAGCTGGATTTGTTCTGTACTGATTATCAATGGAAGTACGCGAAGTGCACCGAAACCTTGATAGTAATTAGATTTCAATAAAGGAGACATTTTTATATCCCAAGGAAAAGGTTATGGTTGTTCTGCGCACTTTAAAGCGTCAAAATTACCACACGAATCCTATTCTAATTTTTACTAATTGACAGTCCATCCTATTTCTCACATGGGAGCGACGGACTTTTCCCTGAAAGTGGCCTCATGGCTAACTAAAATTTCTCCACACTTTAAACTGGATACAGCAAATAGGCCGAATAAAACTACGAAGAACAAATTGAGTGCCTAGAGCAATTCTTCTTCCCTCAATGCAATGTGCTATCAATATAGCTGTAAATACCCTACCTTTTAGAAAGTTTACGCACGCTTGACAATAAATAGAAATCATATGTATGCTAAAGCCACCGATTGCAAAATATAGACTCATTACTTTGTGAAGTTGCCAGCAGATTATAGCTTCGGAAATGAAGGACACGAAATCGCGTATTCTGGGTAAAACGACAACTGCTGTTGCCACTGAGCAAAATTCTTTGACGTCAAGACGCCAATGAACCTTCATGCCAATCTTGCAGGAAAAAAATAGCCGTAACACTAACGTGTCAAAAACCAGGACAAGTTTTTTCAGCGAAAAATACGTTTTAGCGAAGGCTGCAAAAAGTTGTTTTATTTGCTTTCCGCAACTTCATGAGAAATCAGCTTTTGCTGAAGCATTTAAATGGGGTCAAAATATTTTTTTCACTCAATATGAAAAGCCAGCTACTGACAATGTTTTCGCCCATGAGATGTCAGGACATAGGAATATGAGACAAGTGAAATTTGTAATTAAGTAAAAAATTGGCTTACTGAATAAAGAAAGAAACATTTAATGTCACTGTTTCGATTAGGACTATAAAGTATCAAAGGATTGCAACGTTGAACTCTTCGATGGAGCTTGTATTAAAATCAGTTCTTATAATTATTGAAATAGAAGTGATTGAAAGAAAAGTTGCATTTTATACAAAATGTGGGGGAGTTAATGCTGCCAAATATCGGAAAGCATTTTTAGGAACAATAATTTAACCCACACCAAGAGATTTTAAATAGGTTCTGTTGCTCGGTTTTAATCTATTCATGAGAAAGTCAGATTTCGTGGTTTATAGCAAGGGTAATTACAACTGACTCAGAAACTGAGGACTTACATTCAAAGGCGATCAGTTAGTTATTTTATTCTCGCGTGAGTAGCAAAAAAATAATATAAATAGCTCATTGAATGGGTTTCAGTCACAACCGGCAGCATACTTAATCGTTTCCTCTACAAAACAGCTGGTTTCTTATCATGTTCCCCAGCTAACCCGTCGGTAACTAATAAATGAGTCTTGGGTTACTAAAAGGGGTCAAGGACGAAACGAGCTAGACGTTGCATTCTTTTGTTGTGATGCATTAAAAAGGTAATTCCCTAAGTTCTAAAAATCTTATCAGGCTTTACTAATAATATTTATCAAGCACTTGCTCCTATTATATGTCCGTAAACAAGAATCAACACGATTTCATAGAAATTCGATGCTTAAAAATTTGGATTTATGGATACGAGATTTATCACCTTTTATAATCAGCATAAATATGCAAATAGGCGTAATATATTCGACATTTTCTATAAGATTACTTAGAACTAGGTGTTGTGAATTTATCCTGATGACTAAAAGATGTTTTATTAAATTAATGTTGTGAAAACAAACCCTGTCAATTAAATCACCAAGAATGCATGGAATTTCGTATAAGACGTAAGTTGTGGTTCTAGTTATTGTCTCAAACGAAAATCAATTTTATACCTGCAGTATGAAAGCATAGTTTAGTTGAAACGAATGTTACATGGCAAATGAACCTCGTAGAACAAGGGGAGATAACCGAAACACTTGCGGTTTCTAAAAGGTGTTTGGAAATTCGAATGCAAGTTGGTTTGTTTTTTTCGATAACTAATTAGTCTTTTAATTCCATAGCAGAATGAACTTTACTTAAGACGAAATATACTCTCTTCCATTTACATTTATGATTAATGACAACCCCGAAAGTGTAGATGAAAATCACAATCGTTTTCATACAATTTGCAAATTCTTTTTGACGTTGCTTTGTAGAAGTGGAGCAACTGCTTTTAAAGGAGAAGGATTTGTTAATAGTAAAGATCATTTAAAATTTTAATTTAATAGTGAAATTAATTGCAACTTTATCGAATATTTGCTTAAAAAGTGGTGCTGAATGATTTGATGACGTGGTGATAATGGGCTGTAATTCTCCATTTTTGGTAGTAAAATTCTAGATTTCTATTCCCACTGATCACCGTTTGATGAATAGAATCAAAAAATGCACTTAGTTTAAGCAGACACCCTTAAAATGCCATACAATAACATTTTCTATATTTAGTTTCATTAATTTGCTAATCAATGGCACGCGACGTTCTGGCATATTTGGCTGTCTGGTAACTACTAAGAACTTTCGTACGTTCTCCAACTATTTACATGGTAGGTGGTCAAATTCTCTGTGGGCGGGTTAGAGAGTAACTGAAACTGTTTGTCATCGTAGGCCATAAAAACCGAAGCAGGCGTCTTCCTCGGTGCACCGTTGGTGCCAAAAGTAAGATTTTCAACTGACTTGTAACCTACAGTGGATTAAAAAACGAAACCTAAGGCTACCATTGCCAAATTAAAACTAAATTCAAATGATTGCCAAACTTCTTTGCCAGATTTCGCCTAATTTAAAGAATGTCGATTCAGAGATTCTAAAATAGAACTTAATACACTCAGATCAAGACAATTTGATGGAGACAAGACAAGTGACTGATTGTTAAATATTTACAAAATCTGAAAATATTACAATCTTCTAAAACCATATCTTGCACGAAACTGACGGTCCTGTTAGGGTGCTCTTTTGAAATCGGAAATAAATGAACATTCTAAAAACGAAGTAGAAACATTTTACACATGATATCGACTCACAGATGTTAATTTCTGAAATGTGGATCTCTGTAGCAAATGGAAAAATTTTTGCCAGTTTATCTAGCCAGGTGACCGAGTCCTAAAATTATGCAGGAACGGCGGTTCTATAAGTTCTACGAAACATTCCCTACCGTAATCACTATATGCGAGGTAATCAATCTGGCTGCATTCGATTCTTCAAAACTGAGCAATGCTCTAAACAGAGGTAGATTTGATAACAAATGATAAACAAATAAATAAATAAATTGAGATGTATATTAACGAAAAGTAAATCTTCGCATGGCTACTCATTGCTGCTTTGCTACGTAGTTTTGCTATTTTCGCATTCTTATATGAACAAGAGTGCTTGAAAATGTTGAGAAAATCATCCCGTTTTTTAAGTCACAGCTGTTGAACTGAAAGTACTACAATTTATCATGACTTTAGATCAGAGAATTCAATATAATCTAGTGGATTCGTCCTAGCTAACGGAGGTTTGGGATAAGAACTCATTACTTTGATCGTTAATCCCTTTTTCATTAACACTTTTCATTCCGTTAGACTAAAAAATGAAAACCAGAAGCTCTAGAGTTTCTTTTTTAGTTTTCAACATGTTTCATTACTTTCATTTCACACATCGTTCCCTGACTTGTGATGAAGACTGCGTTACAGACCAATTGCTACTAACGGCCACCCTGTCGAAACGCATTCCTCGACTTCTCGACAAATTTCATAATTCGGCTCATACGCCTGCTTAGGTAACTTGTATGTCTGAGAGTTTATTAAGTCTTTCGTCTCTTTGGGTGGTCCCAAAACATCAAGATGGATGCTGTAGGTGAGGAAAGATTTCTTCCTTTGCAAATACCTTTCATGCTATGAATTCCAAAGGTGGGTTCATGAAACATATTAGCCTCAGGATTACCACTCCCATCAGTTGATTTCCAGTGCTTGCCTATCAGAAAAGAATGGAATCATGTGGTATCATATAGGAACTTGATGTTGGTAAGTAAAAAGTTGAATCAATACCGTATTTAGAAAACCCATTCTGGCTACGCAAATATTTCTAGCGTCATTTGGAGATTATTCTGAAAGAACTTTATTTATTGCTAAATGAAATACTATTAGCTATAAAAGCGATAGATATATTTGGGGAAAACAAATTTTATATTTAAAGCTTTATGAAAAAATGATACTTGTGAAAGTAAGAGGGATAGGCGATAATAGGGCACAAACAGAAATTTCGCAAAGTTAGACTAAAGCTCTTGGAAGCAGTTTAGTTGGTTACATTGAAATCACTATTCTGTCTGCACATTTCCTCTATTTCAAGGTGGTAGTAATGCTGGCCTCTCGAAGTTCTTTTAGGAACCATACAATTGCATAAAATAAAGTGACCACAACAAGTCGATATGGACTGGTTCCTTCATGTAAAAGAGAATTAGGGCATTCCTTTCTACGACCTATCAGTTGCCCATTCTTATCGAGATAACTCAAGATCACTCCGCTATGCCAAATATTAATAAAATGTGTCGAAGTAATTGTATGTTAAATGTTTATGCACTTCTCGTAGCCAGAATGTGTAATTTTAAAAGGGGCTTTGAATAAGGTTCTTGTTTAGTGCTTCTTACGTAACAAGGAGCTATTAGCATATTTGCACAATTGACTTATAATGAATTCGCAACTTGTCATTTTTAATTAATAATGTGACATGAAAATTTCCATGGCTACACGGCTACCAAGAACCATCTACATTTTGTGACATCTATTTATTCACTAAGACTGATCTCATTATTGTGAAATCGGTTAGGCTTTTGGAGTACAGGAAGAAAACTTGGTTGCGTTGCGCCTTACGCTCTACGGAACGATAAATGAACGTCTTCGGATAAGCGTGTTTGAAGTCTATAAAACTGGGGTGTTGCATTTGACTTGTCGAAGAAACTTTTCATAGAGCAGTACCTACATCAAATCGCTAAGGCAAAGAGATTTGGGGGTTTTTCACATTTTGCAGTCTTAACCAAACGAAAAAATAAAAGGAGCTTTTAGGAGTGCCTAGCCATTTTGGATAAAGACATTCTTTGGCTAGTTATGATTACTTTTTGGTAGATCGCATCATTAGATGTTATTTTCATTATTGGTGAAATGTAATTATGCTGATTTTAGAGCCTTTGCAAGCACTAAAAATGCGTCACAAAAATACCAAATGCATGCAATTATCTTCCAATAATTATAATTTCAAAAGTCTTTGATTACCAAAGTAAGCACGTAAGGAAAGATAAAGGAAGTAAATATGGCTACATGCTACTACATGCTATTGATTAGTGCTTGATACCACCTGAAGACTCCTTTCAAAGGGGAATATAGTCGAAACAATATAATTCGAATTTTAACTCGCTGCACACGCTTTGTACTTTGGGTAAGCATGTCCTCTGCCCATATTGTGAGGTTTGTGGCGGCCTGACTAGTCTCATCACTGTCTCAATGTGACGCCAACTATGCAGACTCGACAAACTAGATGCTGGACAGCTTCACAGACTCGCAGCCCGACCTTCCAAGTCAATCAACTCCCCCTTCACCAATCTAATTCTGAGTCATGTCCTTTTGCGCCTATACCTCATACACACCTTGTGTGTTCCACACACACGTTTCTGGCCCACGTTCTGAAACACATCTATCCCCGCTGTTAGTGAACCTCAAACGGGTAGTTAATCCATCGAGAAGAGAATCTAAGTGTCGTCTATCCGCTAAAGGTTATGTGCCACAACATATAGTGGAGTTATTGTATGTCCGATTTTGAAGATTTGTGAGCTTATAAAAACCTGTGGCCGAGTTTGCTTGAGATAAAGGGGTTTCGTTCGAGCGAATATCCAGTTCAGAATTACTCGGTTTTTGCGATCCCGCATGCCAGGACTAACGGCCGATTTACCGATAGAAGATGGCGAAGGAATGAACATGAAACAAGATGTCTCTGACCTCCATCCTAAAACCTACTAAATACTTCGTGTTGAGACGCTTGGGTTTGAAGTTTTTCAGAGCAACATTTTTTCAATATTTACTCCCTTTGAGTAAATATGCATAGCTCGCACTTGCAAGCCATATAAATATGAAGTCTCAATGCACATTAGAGTACACGGCAAGGAAAAAGGAGCCCTACTTGAATTTGCTTAAAGATCGTTCTTTTCGACTGTAATGAAATTTTAGCTAGCAAACGATTCTTAACACGAAGTCTGAACAATAGGAAATCTCAATTTACTGGTAGTTCTAATAATGAACTTGAAATCTAAGTCTAGCCTCTATTGTTTCTTTTGAAAGCAGTTTTAGAAAATGTTGGACTTTTCACCCTCATTTGCGATTTTTTTCGACAACCCATTAGAAATTTGGTATAAGGTAGGATATTTTGAAGATGTCTATTATAGAGAGGAGCCCAAACAGCCTCCCTACGATGACGAAGATAAAAAAACTGTAAAAAGGTTTAGGAAACCTTTAACAAGCAATGTAGAATATCCTTGGCGCCTGATTTTCATTTTACTTCATGTTGTCCCTTAAATCTCAAGCATCCTTATACTAACCCTCCAATTCGTTTTCTGTCTAGTATTATCAGCCTCGACAACGATCATTTTGTCATTTTAACTATATATTCCGAATAAGGGTGGTTTAAAAAGTGCTGAAGGTTAGAAAACCATTTTAGATAACCTTATAAATTCATACAATCGACCCTAACAAAGATTTCCAAAGCATGCACACACATTAAGCTATCTTCACCAACCCTAGTTTAAGTGGGTTAGTGGTCATTGTTGGTGCATCCGCGTAGGGACGTGACAATTAGAATTAGTAATTGACTGATGCAACTAGGGATAGGATGATTATCCAACTGTTTTACATCTAGTATCGTGGGTAGATGGTCTAATAATATACGTTGATCACTTAAAATTTTGATGTGAGCACTACGCTCTAAATTTCAGGTTCCTATAATCGTGTTTGGTACTTCAGGTAACTTTTGTAAGACCAGTTTCCAATCTGGGGATGCAAAACGATGGCTTACAGCTTCACATCAGCACATTTTAATAAAACTAGCTACATGGGTCGATTCTGGTGAGGCCCCTCCCATTTTGTTGCACATCCATCTTTGGGAGCCATGAGAGGATATTGGTTTTCACGATTTATGTTTTTAAAATAAATTTAACTTCTAGAAATTTACTCGGTAAATCGATCTTTCATTTATCGAATTGTCATTTCGAGCCCATACGCTCAAGCAGACACAATTTAAAGAGTTTTCCTGCAATTATGGCTACAAAAACTTGATTTGATAATTGTAAACTCAGCTGATCCGTTTAATAGAAAATAGCTATCGATCTAATTACGGCCGTGCTTATGCATTTCCCTTGTATGTATACTCGATAACTTCAACTCTTTTTCGATGGTGGAGTTGCAGGGATAGAGCCAAAAGGGATCTCTCAGTTTTCGACAACACCAGTTTCTATCCAATTTGGAAGCCCATTCCAAGCGCAAAAAACATCTTAAACTGCTTCGAGGACACATCGGTTTCTTATATACTTGGGTGAGTTCTAGAGCATCTTCGCTCGGTTTGCTTCATGAAGGTTTATGACTAAGTACTATTACATTCAAGTATTGAAAAGTACACGCATTGTTAACCGATGGAGCATTCCCACAAACTCCCACTCCTGGCCTATAACTGCCTAGTTTTTGCCATTTGCATCTGTATTTTTCTCGAATCACCAATTACCCTTTGTATCCTCGGAAATCAAGAGCGGTAAAAGGCCTTTATAGCTTTGTTGCCCGACTATGCGTCACATATATCCTGTATAGGGTACCACAGATGCCCACGACTTTGATAGAGCAAAGTTTAATATGCCTCGTAATTAAGGCTATCAGACAGAACGGGCAGAGACGCCCCAATCCATTGTCGACCGAAGTTAACGACCCAAATAGCCATCTAAAGAGTGTACCCACACCCGACCTCTCATCAACTCCCAATGTCTTCATAAAAGCTTGTCAACCACGAGTGCCAGAATAAAGACAACTAAGTTCAAAATCCTCGACAAAATACCTTTAACAGAAAACGGGAACATGGACCTTAATAAAAGTGCTTAATATCGGGTGGGTGGGACAGTTGAAGCCGCAGAAACAGTGTTAGCCGCATTTGTTGGAGGAGGGAGGTTCTTGCGACGTACTTCGGCGTCGTTGACCGTCTGGATGAAGATCGCAGGAGGCGGAGGTGGCGCGCAGTCCCCGGAGGCCGGGTCGCCGTTCTCGAAGAAATACGACGATGCCACCGCCAGCTGAGTGCCCTCTTCGTTGAAGTCCAGGCTGCTCACCGTCGTAGGGTATCGCTTAAATTGTGTCAACCACTTTCGGTTGAAGCCGTCCCATGTGTTCACCACACCGTCCGAGCCACCTACAAGTGCACAAGAGCCCATATGAAAGACAGCTTTCTCGGCCATATTCCTTAGACACCCTATAAAAAATTCCGACCTAGTTGTCTGTTGCACCATCGGCCTGGCTCTATCGAACCTCGAACATAGCCTCAAGGCTAGCCAATTGAGGTTCAAGTATGCGCTTTCCTTTAAGTGGATGAACCCAAATACAAGCAAAGTGGTCTATTTCAATCAAGCACTTTAAAATTGATGGCAAGATCGGCCTCATGACGCGTCAAGCTGCACGTTGTATGTGTGAATCGACTCCTTTTATCCTAGCCGTTTTAAGACCTGCATCTACCGATGCAAGTTGAGCCTGACATCCCGGTTCGCATCTCCAAACTAAAAAAAAATATAAAGTGCAACTGAGACGCAAACAGAAATGTGCATTAAACTACCGGTAGCAAAGGTGTTGTAACGCTGGTGGAAGGAGACGGCCATGACGGGGTAAATGACCTCACGATTCTCCTCTTTCTCGCGGTGACACTTGAACACGTACGATTTCTTCTGTGATTCCGCACTCTTGTCGAACATGCGCACCGCCACTCTACCTATTGATAGAACGAAATTACTAAATACCAATGCACGGCGATGCCGCTTCGGAGAGCGCTTAGACACCAGTGGCATAATGAAAGGTGAGACACTAGACAGCTGCACGGCAGATGGAGTTAGTAATAGCTCTTTTCCATGTAACTTAACCAGCCTGCCGAGGCTTAAGCAGGGCATCATGTGACTCTAGACGCGTTATTAGCTTCCTTAAGCATATATTTCTACCACTGCACACTCCTACATTAGTAAATAAATCAATTTATGTCAGATGAAATAGTATCCACTTTGTGAACTTAGCTACTTGACAGTAACTAATTCGAACTCTGGAATAAGGGAGGATGATGGTACCATCTAATGGAAAGTAAGTGGATGAAATGCGATATGGAAACAAACATCCCGCCAGCCAAAAATCCGTTCTATTATTTACCTCTAGTATATGGAAATAGCAAAGATAATGACAATATAATTTTTAATCAAGCCCAAGCCCTTCAAAATATTACCAAAAGAGCCTAATTGACTAGCTCAAAATGTCACTGCGAAAATTTGGTTTTGCTTTGAGAACCAATGAATCTATCACATTGGAAACCAAAGCTTTATAAATTCCCACGAACGCGCGGATAGTCGTGGGCGTAAATTGCCGGTCGGCGGCACAAGCGACAACAAACATGATAAGCCACACCGGATTTGGGCACCGCTCTGACACAGCAATTGGTGTCTAGTGACTGCCCGGCTCTTATCCTCTTTCCCCGAAATTCCTCCGCCGCTGGTATCAATAGGAACGTATTCAAGGATTTAAGAGGACAATCAGAGCAAATATAGGTGAGCGCCAACACAAATTATAACTGGGCCAGATATGGCTACCTGACAGAAATAGCTCGGATACCAGTTGACTCGAAAACTGAATTAGCAGTGCTTTAGTTCTAGTGTACATTAAACTACTTAATACACCACACTGTCAGTAGCTCATACCAATCAATCTATGGACATCGAAAACACCAGCAGCAGCCCCACTCGGCATGACACTCACCTGGCTTGTGGTTGCTAGATGCGACGTCCCCATCGTGTTCCCCAGATGCAACCAACAATCATCGACACGGTTTCGTCTCCCATTTCAGTCATCCTCTATCAAATAGGAACCTTCACAAAAGACCTGCGTACTCGGCAGTTTTCAAGTCAATTTCTGAGGGATGGCCGTCTACTACCTGTTTAAAACCACGTTGTAACGATGACCCCCCGTCAACACCAATTTCCAAACGATTTTCTCAACTAATATCGATCATAGAATCGATAAGCACCAACGCCACTTCGGTGCGGTGCTCACGAGAATCTGTTCTATGAATAACTCTCAAACACCTGTTGGGCTTTTTCCCAATACTGTTAACTTCGTTCGCCTCTTTCGTTACTCTGGGTCACAAGTATAGCTGAAATATAATTGCGGATTTCAGTAAAATTCCCACACCGATGCGGATATGGACAACAACATGTGACTGTTTATTTTGGCTAATTAACCAGGAAAATCATTGGTTAGACTGCCTGCCTGATGAAAACTTTAAACGGTTCAAATTTAACACGCCATTTCACAAAAATAGAAGCCTTTTGCAATCTAGTCTACCAAGGGACACCAACTGGTAGATAGTCAACAACACAAGCCCATGGCGAAGAAACAGCATCTATCATCTTAAGTAGTCAATAAAAAGCATGGTTCAGAAATGGGTTGACCCATCAAGGAACTCAAGAACAACATAAATGGCAAAGCAGCGTTGACATGCAGAACCCTTGCACACCGCGACGACAGATAGAAGTAGCACAAACACTACTGCTGAAACGGGACAGAAGTGAGCACTAGCCAAAAGCATGCGGTATGCCCTCACACCGACGAAATACAGTAGCCGTAGCCTTTTTAGTTTTGTTGAATTTTCTGGAATTCGAGTTACGGCAATAAAAACGAGATATAGCAGCACGCAGAGGGGTAGACTAGAAGCATGAGAAGCGGGCAGTCTAGAAAAATAAACCTAGTAGGCAACAAGTCGTTTTGAGTTGAATTAAGCAAGTTCAGACATCCCTAACCAGAAACAAATACTCAGCCGTTCGTGACCCGACAAAAGTGCTGAAAAGTTCAGTGAACTTGCCACTTCATTGGTGAAAACCCCTTTACACGTTGAAACAACTAAAGACCCACATCTGAAATCGCTCCATTTTTACTCAGGCGCCCGATTCCCTTAAACTGAGCCTAGCCATCTTTCTGTCTGACTCATGCACCTAAATGTTTGTGCCTTAGAAACTGATGTACACAAAAACGGATTACTATGCGAATCAATTCTGTTTCACAACTTCCTATGTGGCAGTGCTTTAAAAATACCTACTCTATCTCTTTAAAATGACCGGTGAATTAGCCATAAGTAAATCGCTGCGTACCCTAGGGTTAGAATCACTAAGACAACACCATAGGCATACTTGATCCAAATTGCATATTAGAGAATTTCGAAATGCATTATACGCATCTAGGGTAGTTTATTGTAATATCTTCGAATAGAATGAAGGTGAAAATTCTTTAAACTTATAATTACGTTTAAGCGATTAGCACTATTGTGCTTGAAAGCTTAAAAAATGCAAAAGGTCTCCTGGTAGATACTCCAGTGTACGGAATTTTTGCATGAAAAAATGCACGAAGACGCGATTCTATTGAGAACACTTTAGCCAAAGCAAGCATTCACGCTCACACCTGACCAGTTGCAGACACTCACTACTGCACCGCAAGTGTCCAACTGGCCTGAAAATTAAACAAGAGGATGAATCCCCAAACTGATAATAATTCGACCGATTCATTTTTGAGTAGAACGCGCTGGATTTTCACCACACAGGGAGATCAGGCCTTAGTATTAAGTTCAATCAGCTTTCACCATTGGAAGAAGGAAGTGCTTTAGATAAGCCAAATTTCTAGTGCTTGCCAAAAACTTGAAGAGTACGGTGGTGCACTTCGCGTGCTAGTGATAACGGCACTGAACCCAAATGCAGTCCTACCTACCGCAAAACACTATTTAATTCATATATGAGGAGCAAAAATTGAAACTGTCCCAGATTAAAAAAGACCATGACAATGATTGCGCAAGACTTGAGCCCATACAAAGTAGTCGTTAAATGATTATTAAGTTACTATTTATTTCACCACAAACAGAAACAGGCTATTGCTGAAAAAGCATTCTCCAAAAAGTAAAATCTACGTCTACTGGTATGCGCATACCATGAACTACTCGTCTTGCAAAAAAGATGGTACATGTGGGTTAGACACAAAGACTGGGTTGCAAAAGACAGAAAGGATACAAAGAGGAACAAATGTGGAAAATGAAAGCCACGTGACGATGTTGACCTTTTGGCAATGGGCACGAGTACATCTTTCTAGCTTTTCCTCAGGTCAAATAACTCCAATAAGGGAAAGGAAATAAACAAGCGGAACTGCTGGTGACGGATAAACATAAACATAAATATTAAGATCTTTAAATCGGCGAATCTCGTACTAGCGATATAGCTAACATACTCGAGTGTTAATAAAACTACCAATTCCCAATAGGTAGAAGGCGAAAGCAAACAAAGGATCTAAAACAAATATTTGCTGGATGGCGGATTTTACCTCAGGCTTCATAGAAACCATCCAACTACGGTTGTTAGCTTTCGTATCAGGGTTAAAGGGTGCAAAAATGGTACACCAAGTACGGAGAGTAAATAAATGGAAGTATTGTAACCTTCGATAGAGCCCATGACGAAGCCCTGTCCGTTGGGGAAGCAGCGGATGACGCGGGTCTGGTAGCGGAGTGGCGACTCCTGGTGGTCAAGGGGCTGTGAGAGGTTGCGCAGATCCCAGAGCATGAGGTGGCGTCCTGCGGTACCTACCACAAGCGTGGTGCTCACGACGTCCAGCGTGTAGACTGTGTCTGGCTGCTCACACATCATCGGCTTCGAGGCTTCTCCGCCAGGTGAGCGGGTGTCCCACACACGCACCGTCTTGTCCCAGCTGCCTGTCACCGGCGCACCCATCGCGGCGCTGTATACCGCGGCACTTACAGCACGCCCGCATTTGCCAAGTTTCGTCACTTAACAACAATACACAGAAAATTAACACACACTGAAAGTGACTAGTCATCTCACAATAAAGTCTTATAATGCGCTAGCACTGACTTCTCAAAATCTTTTCAAGGCTTAACACTAACCCTGTTCAGTGTTGACGTCAAAGTACTTGACGGCGCCCTCAAGGGAACCGGAGACGGCGTGGAGGGCGTCAGTGAAGCAGCCGGCGAGGACGGGACAAGCATGCGGGAAGTGGGCGCGCTGGCTGCCCGAGGCCACGTCGTAGAGTCGCACCGTGCAGTCCCAACTCGCCGCCAGCAGCAGCTGCGACCCCTTCCCCGGCTGGAAACGCACCACGCTCACCGCGTCCGACGGTGGGTTTGGCAACTTAAACTGCTCGCTGTTCGACACTGTCGGAGGCATTTTCCACGCACTACACCCAAGAAAACGCACCTTTTGACTCTTCATACAACATTAACTATTCCCAAGTAGACATTTCTATAGACAGTCGATCCGACTGGTAAAACGAACTCAGCGCATGAAGCCGTACTCCAACCACAGTGTATACCGCATCGCACCGAGAACCGTCTAAAATCTGCACTTACCTCGTTTTTTTTCACCAACGCCTAAATGCCTCAACACGTCCATGTCTTCCTGGTATTACCTCGCCTGAAGGCAAATAATGCTGCTCACTAACATGAATAAACAACCAACTGTTCTGCAAGCATCAAAACAAGGTCTTTTCACTAAGTGTTTATAGAAAGGAGAACGCTGTCACAAAAACCGGAACTATTCCCAATATCCTGATTGGCGCACCCAGGCACTTGTAACGTTAAAATTCCAGTAAGCGCCTGTCTGTTGGGGGAATCTGACACTGAACCGATGAGCCGGCATTACACTCACAAAAGTACCGACGAATTCGAAAGCTAATATTGCTAAAACGCTACAGTTTGGACCTTAAAATGGTCTTGGGTATATGTAGTGCAATCTAAATTTTGATCGGAAAATTTTAAAACCAAGATGATAAAACTTGGATATTTGAACGAAGGCTGAGAATAGATGGAATGTACACGAACCTTTAGAGGTGGAAGAAATTTAAGCCTATCCGCTAGTACATTTCTACTGGAGATTTATGAGTAGAAGTAAAAGACAAGATCACCACAATAACAAAGAAGCGGCACACAGACGTACAAGAAGAAAACAGAAGACAGAAGTACGCAGGTAGTTTATTTAGCTTACACATAATAAATAGGGAATACAAGTCACCGCGAATCCGTTAACACTGGAGTCATCTACTTGAAAGTATTTTGCAAGTACCGGAATGCCAACTTTGTTAAAAGTATAGAACTTTTGTTTACTGGACATACACAGACATATGAGGCAGATATAAGGCGACATAGACCGATAGAGATCACATTATGCTGATACGGGTAACATAACAAGCGAATTGCGGCAGGACCAACAGGAAACGAGAGCAAACGAAATCCACAATGAAAGCAGATCAGCATCCCTATGATTTGCTGCAAGAGGTCTCGCTCTGTCGTTTTAAAAGCTCCTCCAAAGAACGCGGCCGCCGTTCAATAGTTAGTTCACTTGTTACTGGCCGGACAGCACCAGGGCTCTTCTTGGGGGACGTGTATATTATATTGAGTCCAGGGAACCAATGAAAGGAAGAACATAAGGGGTTAAGGACGTTGGGGGATTTGATGGACTGCTGTAACCATAAGGTAATGATTGAGTAGAACTTTCCCAGCAGTAGAATAAGGATAGGCTGGTGAACCATGGCCGCTACACGGTAGTAAGGCCCCGCAAAAGGATCCGAAGGCGAGGGACACAGCATCTGATTCAGGTTAGCGTGAGTCAGCTGAAATTGGAGCATTACCGGACATTAGACAATCGAGATGAATATTCCCGAGAAAACTTGTATTAAACATACTAAACTGAGTGGTTGTAGCCAAAGAAAGTGATACAATGTTTGGATTGATAGAGAAGTGAGTACCCAGTAGATATCACTCAATGGCTCGATCGAGTACGCGGCTATAGATAGGAAAAAACAATACATTAGTTACACATGGGCAGGCAAATTGGAACGAAATAGCATTAGCGAGGTCATCCATTAGATCTCACAAAGCACAACGATAGGCAGTTAGTTGAGGTTACGCTTGATGCCCGAGAATGACGAGTAAGAGGTGAGTGAAGCACTGGTTCGCAGATTAACCCCCAAAAAACTGCATTAACGGTGAAACGAAGAGAGGTTGCATTTCAAAATACGAATCACCGTAATTAATCAGTAAGTTAGAGGCAATTATAGGTAATTTTAGTTCAGAAGAAATGAGAAACCACAGCACCTGTGCGTACAAAATTGCTAAAAAAACACCAGTGTACCACGCAAATAAAGCCACAGAGGCGATCTAAAGGGGACTACACGAGGGAGTGATAAACTGAGTTACGTGTATGCAAAAATTGCTTTTCATACCTGAATTTAGCGACCTGATGAAACTTTGGAAAAACTAACAAATCAAACATTGACCAGTCGATGGACTTAAAACCAACACCTCAAACGTTTTACTTAGCCATTTTGGATAAAGACATTGTTTGGCTAGTTATGATTACTAGTTAACACACTGATCGGCAAACATGGTTGCTTACAGTACAAATTTAAAGAGTATAACAAACACATTTTCATAAAAGGCATTTGCGACTTTAAACATTCAGAGCATTAAACTCACAATTTTGATCGAGAATACACCCAGGAATAAGGAGAATTAGGATATGCTGAACGAAGTAAACCACGCGAAGAGCCGGCTGAAAAGGCCAATACGGTGGGACTCAGGTACATTATAGTTTAATCGTTTCAAAGCCTAACAAGTAAACAAACGCACGAAGAGGACCAGGGATTCCCATTGGCAGACAAAATCCCCAGAATTTTCAGGAGCAAAAAAGAGGAGACGGAAACATGAATTTTTCTCGGGACCCGGTAGAATGACGACTTCAAATGGAGTTTTCAAATCCAAAAGTGGTCAGTAGACCCTTGTTCATAAAAACAGTTTACAAATTAACGAATTTCCACATCGCCTAGGAAGGCTGTGAAATCTGCACATGACTACATTTCAAACACACTTGATGGTCTCGTTAATAGACTGATATAAACATCTGAGTAAGGTTCAAAAGATCCCGAGACTGAAAAGTGCTGATTAATTCTTAGAGTTCGATTGGGTAAGCCACCCTTAACGGACACCTAACAAGAAAAAGGTTAGCGTTACGACTATGGAGACACAGGACGCTTAAAATTAGAAATGGTGGAGATAAAAACGACAAAATTGATTTATAGTTATCTAACAGGTAGCACAATAGTCTCATAGAGCAGTATTACATTTTACGTACTTTAGATGAACTCAAGAAGCGTTATACAGACCCACTAAATGCGAAACAGCGTCATTAAATACGAAAACAAAAACGCATGCGAGTCATTGCGCATCTTGAGGTAGTACAAAAGGAAAAACGAAGTCAACAGGAGTTATCAGAATGCTTAAAAAACAAGTTGTAAAAGTGTACTGCAAACCCAAAATATTGTTGAGCATCACAGGGCAATTAATTAAAACAATGGTAAAGCCTAGTAGGACTTCTACAATTTCATTCGATAAGCTACAGAATGAACTGACTAGTGACCCAAATATTCCTGGACACTTGACAACACTGGGCAGTTCATGCGCCCTTTATAACTGCCACTCAGTTGAATAAAAACACTCTCACAAATCGATCAAAACTTCTGTAAAAACTAAACAAGTGGTACAATGTCTGATAGGCGAAACCTACCGTTCGAGTACCAGTTGTAGGTAACAGGAGTGCCAACAATGTACCATTAATGCCATGAAGATGCAGACGAAACACCGCAGTAGTCAATGAACTTGGTTTTGCGAACAGTAACCATAACTGAATTGCAAAATATTCGAATGATTAACAACTACTAAGCAAGTATTTTAACTTCGCATTTATATGAGACTTAATTATAGCAAAATGTTAAGAATGGTGGCTGATGTATTAGCGAAACACTCTGAGCTTCTAAAAATGTTAATGAACTACTGACTTACTTGAACGGCAGTCAAAGCATGACATGGATTGAAAATAAATATAAGAGACCGCGCAGTCATTTTATAACCAATTTCGATCCCGAAAACCAAGGAATGAAGAATAGTTATCCAGGCAATATTTCGTGGTGGAGTACATTTCTTATCAACTGGGAGTTTTAGTCTAGGGATACACCAAAGTAGCAGACATACAAAGACAACAGTATAAAACACAGTTTCGGTGATACGTTGGGTGAATGACAAGTAAGAAAGGCATGATTCACCTCCCTCACTGGGAATATCCCATCGAACACCTTCATAGAAGATCCCAAATTGGCACATTAAAAACAG
Organism: Anomotaenia brevis; assembly: GCA_030710315.1. Classification (NCBI taxonomy): domain Eukaryota; kingdom Metazoa; phylum Platyhelminthes; class Cestoda; order Cyclophyllidea; family Dilepididae; genus Anomotaenia; species Anomotaenia brevis. Next base: position 50,495 of record JAUOZQ010000067.1, on the reverse strand, counting down.
AACATGCAGAAATCCCTAAGGCAGTGATAGTTGGAGCCAGTTCATCTGATACGCAAGTGAACCAATGGGGATACAGCATTTATTTGAATCTCTTTAAAATCATGATTATCATAATTGTATAAACACTTTAAATTTTGATTTAAAAATATATGCTGTAAATAGTGATTTAGTTATTTTGTCTTAAATATCGAAAATTTTAGAACATTCTAGGATGCATAAGTTGGGAAATAAATGGTCTGAGCTATGTAATATTGAAGAGCACATGGTAATTAACATTCCACGAAAGCACTTAAGCAATTGACATAATTCAAGGTCTTACCTTATCAGTTGTTCTTGCCGTACCTGTTGTTGTAACTCGACGTCTCGCAATCCGCATAAAAAGCACTGGATACTAAAACTGGATTACCAGGTCGATTGAAAATTGAACTGTAAAAAATGGGACCCCCTAACAAACTTTATGACATCTTCCCGACCGAACTTGTGAGTATGTACGCTATCTTTCAACTTAAAAACCCTATTTTCACAGTCGAGCCCATATGCATGTGGGAATTTCGTCAAAATAAAACAATTTTAGCAGATACATTGCTTCTGTTTAGTAAACGAGAGTTGATAGCCAAATTGCGGTGGTCTATATGAAGTAACGCGAGGATGTGTTAGGGCATTTTGTCGAATTTCACCTACTTTTTTGGAAATTGGCACTCGTCGCTAGCAAAAAGTAGGCATTCATAAACGACGTTTTCCCTGTTTCGCCTTCCGCGACGAGTATGCAGAAAAATGATCTCAGCCAAGCTCACATTGACTCCATGTTGACAATAACCTAAGCAAATCCATGCCCACTAGTAGACTCTCGTCGACAGTGACAGACCGGGCTCACCCTCGTCCGGATTCGTAGTCCTTTAGAGATGTGTGGCTATCGACTTGCTTTAACTAAGCAACTGAACTTTTCGTTGAAGGGATTGGGAATCAGCATGTCTGGGGATAATACCTACCTGTTTGATTGAGGGGCTAAAAAATACTACTATGGCACACTACTGTGGGCGAAATACACATTTCAGCGTACTGCGTATAACGCGAATGTGCCTACTACCAGCACTGGATGAGTATGGACCTACTCGTTTACCCACTATTCCGACAAATACAGTCAATCAGTTTTTCGCAACTAAGAGCTTGATTATCACATCGAGGCTTGCGACGGGCTCAAACTTGCCTACGAAAGGATGCCACACACCCATCTCCAAAGCAATACCAAAACTGAATAAGCAGAAAAAACAAGTGCGAAGAATTCGCAATCTGAAAACTACAATGTACGTAAGTGATCTATAGTTTGCTAAATTATGTGCTATGGGGAGAAATATACAAATAGGAAGTATTGGCGATTCAAGTTTGACTAGTAGCTTCTTTGGAGGGTAGTCGCTGCGATCTGGAGAAGGCATTCCCGCGAGTCGGAGGCCTTGAAGTGCCCGAGTTGACGCTGTGCTTCCTGGAAATGAAACTCAGCTAGCATCCGCGTCTGCCCAATACCGTTCGACTGCAAGAGGTAACAAGGAGCTAAGGTCCCAATGATATATACATTAGACACTTTAAATCCATGACATCGAAAAATCTACGCAGAGAATTCTTTAGATATCGTACTTTACTACTTAATTCGTTTTGTTATAAATACTGATATAGCAGTCTGAAAAGGTGTTGGAAACTTCCTATTACTGAGGGATGATCGTGATTAACGACCATATAAAATGTAAGGTGGAACAGCACAATACTAATTAGTTTATGCAAAACCGTCACCCACAGAGCTTTGTTGCCGCTAGCGGGCTTTGTAGTGTAAATTCTTTAAAGAATCATACACCATTTAGAATCAAAACGTCATTGAACAAAATTAATAGGAAAGCCTACAACCAAATGGTTTTAGGGATGGTTAGGCAAACAGGGAATTTCGACGGAAAACTGGTATTAGTAACAAATTCAATTCAGGGTATTCAGTTAGATACAAAAAAGTAAACCATTGGTGCTGTAAACACGACAAACAACTCACCTTACGGACAAAGTCAAAAGCTTTTTTTTGTTGTTCTGGCGTTTTGATTCCAGTCTCCAGAATCTTCTCGAGCTCAGGAAACTGCAAAGACAAGGAAAAAAGCGACGAAGGATTAGTAGCGTTGTGGGTCTTTGCAAAAGGCATATAATTCTAGGGCTTGAACAATAATTTCCGCGTTCATAGACACGAAGCAATGCAATAATGACAAAAACATTTCTAATAAAACTACAGAAATAACTTAAAACGACACTGTCCTACGTAAAATATTTTAAACCCAATAAGCAAAGTCCATACACTGCACTTCTGACAGTCAGTGTATAAGATCATGAAATATCTCTGAGAACAAACTGCAGCAATGTACTGTTAACGTAAAATCGAAAGAATGGGGCTTTCACAACGTTGTCCGTAACAAAAATAGGTGTAAATGGTGGCATAGGACTGGCTGAAAGCTATAAGACAGAATGTTTGCCTCCGAGACACGTCATACACCTCCAATTTAGAAAAAGGGACCCTCAGTAGATGGAACAGCATTAAAGGCGAACATTATAAAATAAGCGTTCAATTTATCTTCGAGATATGGAGCTTTCCTAATTCAAATATTCTGATTCGGTTTTACAAACACTAGTCTCCTCTCTTGAAGCAAGAAAGGTCTTGCATTAACGGCCCTTTGACATGACCCTACAGGAGTTCCTAGGTACTGGAAAGCCAGAAGGAACTATTTTACCCAGTAGGACGTCCCGGATCCAATTATTAGTACAGTGCCAACAAAGATGAAAAATTCAATTCAGCATGTCATGTAAGCAACACAATCACAAATTAGAAAACAGAGATAACACTACTTCACGTTACGGTTTGAAACACAATTTGCATATATTTCTAACTTGAATGGGTCGGTTTAAATTGGAGTAAAATGAAGATAAATCTACATACCTGCTGGGCAGCAAACAAGACAGGACCAGTGGCGAGACCTAGCTGTAAATCGGATCCCCCGGCTGGTTTGCCTAACTTTGTCTCCTGCCCAACAAAATCCAGGACATCGTCCAACAGTTGAAAAGCCATTCCCAGATGGCGACCAAAGGCGTAAGCAGATTTCACTAGAGAATCCTCAACTTCGGAGAGAATAGTTACCTTATAGGAGAAAATAATTAATAAGATATGAGGAAATAACTTTGACTGATGAATACGACTTTGGTCTAACTTTTATCTACAAAAAAAAACAGTTACTGTACAACTTGGATATGCACACAGAGCTTCTAAAAAGCCGTTAGTTTGGGATATATGGACAAAATATTAAGGTACCTATTACTTACAGTTAAAACAGCGAGTGCCACTGCTTATAACTTATGTATGAACTTGCTAAAGGACATATTTTAGCAAGATAAATAGAGGGATTAAATAAAAGGGCACACTTACGGCTTTGCAGCTATTGGCCATCAAACTCGCAGTTTTTTTATACGACTTCTCCAAATAGAGATGAAAACGGTAATTTTCATCTGAATCAGAAGCCAACTGCATAAATTCACCCCTTATCAGGTCATCAAGTACTGTTGAGAGAACGGAAACAACTTCCATATTTTCGAGTTTAGCTAGCAGTTCCGACGCCTTCAGAAGAGTGATATTTCCTATGAGAGTAGCCTAAAAGTTAAACATCACAATGACCGTACCGATTTGCTTCCAAATTTTCGATATACAGCAAGCTTTTTTCTACGAAGCTCAGCCTTATCGATAAGGTCATCATGTATAAGGCTTGCGGTGTGAATCATTTCAGCGATAACTGCAATCGCGTGTTGGGCCTCAGTAACTTTGTGTTCTTTAGAAACGATGAACAAAATGAACGAAACCAACCCAAGAGCCTATCTAAAAACGTGACCTTGCACGATTCATTTAATTTGGACATTTTGGTATAGTTATTGTGACCATTTGCACAAGCTGCCATCAACAGAACTAAGAGAGGGCGAACCATTTTCCCCTTCGTGCTGAATGCATATTCGGTAACGGATGTTATCCGACGGTTTGTTGTTGATAGGATCTAAAACATAAATTGAAAGCAGAGCTTACATCTTTAATGTCATCAGTTATTCTCTGCACATCAACCAAAGCCATGGTTTCAACATCTTTTGCACTTCCTGTGCACTGCCTCGAGGCTGATATGCTTGCACGAGAAAATTTTGTCCTGATTTGCTCATTGAGAACAATGTCGTAGAGAGGACTGAAACTCTTTACGAATCTCGAAGCCCTTTGCGTTAGAAAAGACATGAAAAATTGAAATATCAGACAGGTGATCTAACACGTACTGTCGCGTACAGACCAGAGAGGCGATCAGGACAACGATTTAACAACATCGGTGACATTTGCCAGACTGACCTTTAAAATGTTTACCATACCAGAAAATACATAAAATTATAGGTTTAGCACGTGCAAAATTTGCTTGCATTATTTAAAATATTAAATTATATCGGAATGGATGTCATGAAATAACCACGATGCTCTTCAGTCAAAATCGATTCCTTGGGCCACACGTGATCAACAAAATGAATATGAACCTATAAATTCAGCAAGCTTGATGAATTGTAAGCTTTCTAGATATTTATATCTATGAATGGACCAAAGCTATCGTTTTTAGCTATGCGAAGACTAATTTGCTGTAGAGCTACAGGAAACTGGGCTTAGCCTGAAAAGTGTATAGTTTCTTCTTGGGAAAGGAAACTTGAAGAATTTTATTATAATTCAATGAGTGAGAGTGGTATAATCATAACCACACCAACTTATTAGCAGCCACCTGAAGATTTTGAATTTTGTGTGGAATTTTCACACCGACCCATTCAGTAAATATTTAGCTTTATACAAAGTCTATGGTACAAATAAATTGATAATTAATATTGAACTCTATCTAAGAAAAACCAATGCTTTAATGATATAATTGTTTTAATTTTCAATTTGGGATTATTATTATCGACTGGTATTGATCATTTTGTGTCGGTCTTCTCAATGCAGAAAATTATCCATTGATCCCAAAAGGTGAATAGATACAGAACCCAGGTTTATTTATCAAACTCAGAAATAGAGTTCAGAGCATAAGAATGGCGTATACCGTTCTGAAGTCCATGTCGAAACATCCTTCCCTCCTCCATATTTTCATTCTGGAAGAGATGAACTTAAGACGACGATTAGGTCTAAGAATTATTGGTTCGTGCAAGTGGAATCGTGTTCAACCAGTTTCAATGAGTGGCTGGTTAGACGACTGTGAGTGTATTGAATGTAAGTCCATGGAAGCATTTTACCACATTTTATCAACCCCGTGTGCGAGATCAAATTAATCAGAACTTTTCTGCCTTTAGTCAAACGTCGGACTAATATTTTTTGATTTCTCTATTTAGCATTGTTATTATAATACTTTGTTTGTCTCACTTTGAAAATTTGTTATGTTGTACTATTTCACAATTGGTTTTATGGAGTGTAATTGGTTTTATGGAGTGTATTTATTAATTATGGGACCTCCGGGTGGTTGGTGTGGTGTACTATTCGCGTATATAACAATTTGTGTAAGTAGTGCAGCGTTTTGGGCTCATTACTCTAGTTTCATCTAGTTCTTTCAGGTGAATCGTGTCGGAGGTCAGGTTATACGGATGAACTTTCGTGTATATCATGCAAGGAATTAGGTTTGTTTGGGTTGAATTCTCTCAAGGAGTCGTGTCTTGCTTGTTGTAAAGGCGGACAAATTACAACTGGTCCTAAGGTATTTCTTTGATTATTATGTCTACAGGTTTTGTAGAAGTATAAATTTGGTGTTATAACCTCATGTGAATGATCTTTGAGAAGACATCCACAAGTCAAAGGTTTGTTACGAGTATTTAGTCATATTGACGCTACTGTATTAAGTTTAACTTACACGCATTACTTAAGTTTTGTGTTATTTTATTTAGCATTTGTGGATAAGATCCAGGACTACCCGAATGTAAAGTTTTTGCCAAGACCTGGACATGCCCCCACGGCGTATCTGATGAATGAACTCGAAGGCGATCCTGAGGAAACATTTCCCATTCAGTCGTGGGACACTGAAACGATTGAAGAGTTTTTCCGGGAACGCATTCTCTAGTGTCAGGATGTGACATGTGTCCTGGCAGCCGTATCGACTTATGACGATGGTTGGCGAAAGGCTTCTCCGAGCTCTGCCACTCATCTGATGCTTCCGATCGATTGACTTAGGCATTATGTCTCCTATTTCCTCCTAAATTTCTTTAATAAATAGATTCAACCCATTTGATTTTGCGTCTTGAGCTCCTTTCTCCACGAGTACTGTGTCGTAGATCGAAGCTACCCTCAGAACTGTTAAGTACGAGATTGGTGGTTTCCAAAGGTACTGATGATAATGTTGCTGCTTTTGGATGGTGACTCAATGTTTACGAAATCTTATGATCAGAACAATTTGTTGGATGCTCAAGTTTAGCAGTTGCATTCAGGTAGGTACCTGGACTTTACATGGTTTTACCAGCATTATGGTTGATTTGCACATACTCTCACGAAGCACCTTGGATGGGCTTGAAGGACTCAGGTTAACTATATGACCTGGCCTCTACACAAGCAATGGGGGTATCACGGTGGATAAAATAACGAGCGAAGTTAAAATTTGACTTGCAGTAGTGTGGTTTGAGGTAGTTGCCACTTCATACTGAAGTAAAGTTACAATCTGTTATTCACTGAAAAGGAACGACTCATGGTAACTTTTGTACCACCACAGTTTTTCTCTGTGCACAAGGCCTGCTTATTTGTGAAAATAGTTAATTTTGGTTTCTCAAATGGGTTAGGCCCATTAAACGGCAAATTTGGGAAATATTAGTAGTTAATACGTTACAAAGAAACTTTAGAAAAGCCCTATTTCAAATCTGCTGGTGCGTGCATCAGAACAATGTCTCAATATCACTTTTAGACTGGATGACTGTGGAACTTAGACAAATAATAACTTATACAGTGTTTTGAGCTGTTCAACGCTATTTGTTAAATATCTGATAGGCATACGGATACTTAGGTCAAAAAATCCACATCATTCAGAACCATGGTAACAGAGTGGTACAGTTTGAGCAGCGCAAGCATTCCCAGAAGCATTGGACTGTCCACCTGCCTGATGTGTTGTAGTATATTTTTAAGTTGACGATGGACTCCTAAATAGGTTCAGAGATAATTTTGCGTACATGCTAAAGCTTATTCTGTCTGAGTACCTTGAAATTTGAAATGCAAAACGCCTACTTTGTCCTGCCTATGTGATACCAATGTTTAGAGGATTGTTTTGTGACGGCCCGGCAAACTCACCACACCGTTTAGCTGGCTACAACCCTAGCTGACATGACCAAGTCACCGGACCGTTTGGCAGGCTGCATAACGCTGCATAACGAACCCTCCCCCTTGATCGCCACCTCCGCTAGCCATTTATGGATTGCATGCATTGATCCAAAATCTTATTGGTGCAGCTGCTGACCAGTAGATCCGGCCAATACAATCGCGACACACTTTCACGCACCTTCTTCATCCTTTTCTCAACCTACCTGGGAAAGTTGTTTCACCATAGAGAAGATTTGCACCACCATAATAGTATAGCTAATACGCTACGATCGCGAATCTCATACACTGGTATTAGGATAAAGACTTTCTAAGAGATCTAACAGATAGCATACGTTGTCTAAATTGAGAATCCAGAGCCATGGTGTACGACAGTGAGCAAAAGATAATTTGTATTACTTTATTTGGAAACGAATCACTGAAGTGCATTTGAGAAAACACACCTCCACTCCTAGGAAGATGAAGGAGCAATAGAGAGCTGAGTGGGAGCGACTACCAAGGATTCTAATCGCCATCAATATCGTCACCATAATAAACACATATATACACAGATAAGTCCATACATGTACGCATCAGCGTTACGTATGTATGGGGACCCATTGCGGAAGATAGGAAAAGGCCAGTCCTTTCACTTCGACTTAGCGCTTAGAAAAATAGTCACTTGGGCCTTGATAGTAGCATAAGAAGTAAGGGGGAGAGAGGACAGGGTACGGGCGGTGGTGGTGGGAACGAAAATGCGCAGAGGGCATTACACACACACGAACGCGCAACGATGATAGACATGTCAGCGGTCCCATTATAAAGAACGATAAAAGCACAGGTTTGTTTAGGAGACAATAGGACATTATTGGAGCCCAACAGCGGTGGGCCAGAAAATTCGGGAGAGCACGTAGGCGTCTATTTCCTTTTGTCTATGCGTGAGATCATCAGTTCTCACAATTCAGATCCAAATAATCGCCAATCTTTTGACAGATGTACTCGAAGGCCGGCCGTTTGTTTCGGTCCTGCAATATTAAGGTTCAATTAAATTGTCTGCCTTGACCGAATGTTAAAAAATGGCCATGCGGAGGCACAGTAAAGTTTGGAGTCGCTTTTGTCCGAAATTTAAAAATAATTCAGAGCTTCATTATCGTTGCTTTAATATATATAGGGATATCCTGTAACAGGCACAATTGCAGTGTATTTGATACGGTCTTACGTCGGCATGCATAAAGGGACCAAAAGACAACTTCGAGTTGCTATTAATTCAAAGTCGCTCGTTGAGTAAAGAAGCGTAAGCTTCCAAGACCTCGTAAATATGCCCCCTTCAAGCCCATCGAAGAAGAAGAAGAAGTAGTACTGCGAACTCAATAGACTTTAAGTAAGAAACAAATACGACCCTACAGGAATTACAGAAAATGAGTTTACTTATAAGAAAGGCAATATATGATAGGGTCCTGTACATATTCATCAAAAGTTGCTCAGTCTAAAGATTGATGGCTTGCAATAAGGCCGCATGCGAAGAGAAGTTACACTAGCAACGACCAAGTTGAGAAAGAAGGCTGCAAAGCTAGTTAGTTGTAGAGTGCGAGAAACGTAAAATTGAACAAAATAGCAGCAAGAACTCACATGTTGCCAGCACTCGAGCATAAGGACGTAGATGCGGTCAGGGCAGACGGCTGGCTTGTGTAGGCGGCCGCCACCAATAATGAACTGGTAGACTTGTGAGTTGTTCATTCCGTGGTAGGGGTTCTCCGCGCAGTAGGTGAACACTTCCCACATCAGCACACCTGAAAAGTAAAGCCAAACCGCCTGTGGCCAACTATTGCTGCAATAACCCCAATTGTGGAAAAGGCCCTCTGCAAACGCGTATGAAAATCTGTTGCCCTTAGATTCAAGGAAGTGGTCATTTAACCGACTACGCGCCCTCCTCCAACCTATGTAGTGGGCAAATGATACTTTATACAACTGTAAGTCCCTTACACAGACTGTTACAACATACCCTTTCTTCATTTGCAGCACGAATTACAAATCCGTCGATCATTCTTAATACTTTAAAATTAAATTAATTTCAAAATGACAAATTGCCGAATTCTACCACCCATGCCTCCACAATATTCGAGAAGGAAGAATCTTAAACAATGATTTCCTTAAAAATCGACACTGACATAATTAACGACTGTAGCACAATTCAAGGGTATACCCTGGAGAATTTATCAACCACTACTCACAAGCTTCTAAAACCCTTAGGGACACATAGAAGGGGTGAAACAATTTAACAAATACCACCGCTGGTGAAGCTGATTGTTTTTGAATGACACGAAAGAGTTAATTAAATTTACCTTCGCGAACTGAAGAGCATGGTGCCAATAAGTTACCCGTTATGAGTACGTTCTCTCCGTTATCGAGTGTGGGAAAAAGAAATTGCATTACGAAGTCATTGCGAAATGGTAAGCTTTAAGAATGCTTAGCATCGTAAAACGATATAAAAGTAAATTCACCAACAAAGATGTTACTCAGCTCATTGGATGAAAAACTCTTACATTCATCTTACCGATCCGAAAACAGGATAGAGAACCAATAAATTGCTCACAGTATGATGTAGATTAACACCTACGATCCAGAATTGTGCGTCGAGTTTTAGAAAGCTTCGAATACCCTTAGATAAGAATACATTAACCATAAAGCTTTCGAATTAACCCAAAATGGTAGGCCTTCGCAAACAAAGGGTAATTTATCGCATAAATGGTCCTACAGAAAGCCTCAAGATGGTGCATTTGAACGGTATAAGGAACCATTACATAGTAAAGGTAATTTATCAAAGAATACGCGAGAGCCGAGTAGAACTGCTGTCAGGAGTGGGATGGAAGTGACCTGGCAAGGTGGCTTCTGCACTTTTAAGAAGAGCAGCAACGAGAAGTGATGTTAGGTGTAACACAAGAGAATTCAAAAGCACATTCATTTACAACAGAATTCCGCAAATCAAATAAGCCTTAAGAGCACAATAATGATCAAATTAAGAATTTAGGAAAAGGTGTAAGAGGTTTGTTTTTCCCAGGAGTAACTCTCAGTCGCATTAACCGTGAATAACATAGTCTAGCTAAATTTAACAACTATGCGCTAACAACCAATTCCTAAATGGCAAAGCTGACTACTTGCTAAGGATACGGAAAGTTTTTTGCGAAAATACAGTCACAACGTAACAATGGCACCATTGTAATACACAATAAAGTCCAACATGTCCCTAAATCCCTTACCTAGGAAAAATTATTCATCAACAAAAAACTTTGGGAGGAATGTTGAATGGGCAATTGGTGCGAGAGACCTACCAAAGCTCCAGACATCAGCCTTGTCAGTGTAGACGGACTGAAAGACCTCGGGAGCGGCCCATCTGACAGGGAATTTGGTGCCCGCAGAGGGCTCGTAGACGTTGTCGAGGAGGAAGCGAGCCATACCAAAATCTGCGACCTTGACGACGACGGAGGAGCGCGAGACAGACTTGACGAGGCAATTGCGAGCAGCCAGGTCTCGATGCACGAACTGCTCACGCTCCAAGTACGCCATGCCCGCCCCCACCTGTGCGCAGATGTCCGCCAGCACCACCGGGCGGTTGTGGAACTGCACCTGGTTCTGCCGCAGGAAGTCGCGCAGCGAGCCTGTACCGGGTTAAGACAAACGCGAGCTAGAACCCCTACTTTTCGCATTGTCCTTTTCCAGCGAATTCCGCCACCCTTCATCTTCAACAACTCCATCGGGTTTTCCAAGGTTTAATAGACACTACGTGCTTGATCAGCTCGAATCAAACATCTAAAAAATTTAGCAGATCTCCCTAAGAAGAATAGCCCACTACCTTTGAATGCAACAAAGCGTAAGAATAAAACTGCACATTACGAAATTATGAGCTTCATTTGCACTTAACGATCAACTTTTCCCATGAGAGAGCTCACCGTATACAAAATCTACTTTTTTGCTATCATTCACAAAACGAGCAACATCCGCTCTCACAGAAACAGATCAACACGATTTTTAAATTAAATACACTGATACCGGGCCACTGTTTAAAAATAGCAATTCAAGTACTTGTAATACGGAAAACTCCTTAAGAGTGTCATCTTACCAGTCTTCTAGTGCATTTTCAGCTGTGTCCGACTATGTACATTCGTAAATGACAAAGAAGACACCTAACACTACCGTGGCCCATGAATAAATGACGCAACTGTGTCTAGTGTGACTGACATATTTGTGTTGCCTTCGTTACCCAACCGATTAAAATGCATCAACACCGATGTGGCTTAAAAGAAAATCGAACCCCCCCCCCCTCTGATAGCCGAAAACAAAACACAGAACTTGTTCGTCTTTCCGCCTTGATGACCTGGCTGTAGTTATAAGGAGATTCAGACAGGGAAACAAACGAAAGAGCCAACTTAAAGCCGTAAACCTAAATCAATGGCTACCACATCAATTTTTTGGACTTACGCAGTTGTCTATGAATAGGAAATGGATATTTCGAGAACATCTGACTGCTAATAAAAGAGGGCATGGATTCAACTAATAGCTCACTTCATGCTCGTCTCTCTGACCTACATTGCCTTAATAATTCCATTTGCTTCACTCTAATCCAGCCTATGAAGTGACTTTAAAAGGTTAGTAAGACAACATCCAGAAATGCAGTAACTAAACTTCAAAGTGGCATTTCAAAGTAGTTAATTAAGATTAGAAATTATAATAGTAGAAATAACTTGACTAAGTTAGTTACTGACTAACTTCCACAATGACCTTGTGAGAATACCGACAGTAGCATACCGTATTTCATGTACTCTGTGATGATCATGATGGGGCGTTTCTTCAGCACAACGCCAAAGAGCTGCACCAGATTGGGGTGATTGAGGAATCTGAAAAGTGGAGAAAATGTGATGTTACCATCTAGGCCCTCTTCACAGACAACAATGGACTCCACGTACCTCATGTTCTTCGCCTCCTCTATAAAATCCTCCTCATTCATCGCGTTTTCTACCATTTGTTTGACTGCCACGGGCATGTTACGGAATTTGCCACGCTTCACAACCTACAGAAATTGAGAAATATTAATAATCAAACTGAACGAACGGGACAGAAAGCTGCCAATTGCGATATTATGGCTTGTACATATAATTCTACTATAAGGCGTCCAGTAGACCTAGACTTTAATTTGAAAATGTAAAAATGCAGCAAGTTCGACCTTTCTTAAATATCCCTTCTACACCGTGCCGAGGCAGCAGTGGAAAGCACACATATGAGGACAATGGTGCCTACTTAGCGTGCGAAGGTAGTAGAATCAATTTCCATTGCCAGGCCGTCCTCAAGGCCACCTTTTGTAAGGATAAGATGGAAAAAAGAGTCGAGTATTGAACTGAAACTTACTCCAAACTGCCCCTTGCCGATGGGCTCAGGCTCGATCTCGAGCTCATTAGGGTCGAGCTCGAACTCATCGAGTCCCATGCCTGCGGTAACGGGGCTCTCGCGGTCTTTGACGGGCGGCGAGCGCAGCCGCACAACTAAACCACCCGAGTTGTGTTTGTGGTAGTGGATGACCTCGCTGATTGTCGGGAAGGCATGCTTCTCGGAGAGGTAAAACTGCGGCGTACCTGCATCACCGCCGCGGCCAGTCGAGTTGCCATTCTGACCGGCTCCGTTAGCGGTGCCAATGCCGTTGGAGGTGGCGGGGCCCCCGCTGCCATTGCTGCCCCCACCGCCGTTGGAGTGTCCGTTGGAGGGAGTTGCACCACTATTAATGCCCTCGGAGCGGTGGATGTGGTAGTGGTGAACGCGCAGCTTGCCTGCTCTGCAAAGGATAAAAAACATGTTGTTAAATTGCAAAATAAACAGTCTTCTCCGAGAGTCTACAAGAATGAAGTAATATTTTCTTCGATCCAGTGACACAAGCCTGTGGGAAGTCAGAAAGGAGAGACAGGGGTCCTAATTATCGGCCGAGCCGTCGATAGTACATGTTACTACCACATTAAAATTGCCTGATGAGAGAGGACTTGTAGAAGTAACAACAGCTGCTGCAATGGCTCCTTCAAACTACCCATGTTTAACAGTGATAAAGCTTTCAAGCACGCGCTTCGAACATAGTGTCATGAATATGTATGCAAGAAGCCAGCAGAATTAATTGCTAAACAATGAAACAGAAATTTGATGATATCATAACCTAAAGATACTTAAACCTATTTGTGAGAATATAATAAAGCAGTGGTTAAAGGAAGCATTAGCTATGTAAATTGTCTTGGAAAAAGCAGAGCCTTCTAGAATATCACATAGACGTCTAACTTTTCGTATAGTCAAGACCTCAAGTTTCCCAAGCGAAGGACTCATACGTGAGCCTAAATGCCTATTATTACTGTCATTATTATTACGCCTACCTATAAAGGTGGTTGCCTATTGCACTTGTAATCGATCTAATCGCTTCGCAGACTCGTCAATTTCTGCATTAATTTATCACGGTTGCCCTCCAACTCATAAAATTTACTGAGAAGTGTATCACCACAATAATAACACGACGATAATTACGAGTTACGTAAATCACTTTTTAGCAGTCCCTTTAAAGTGGATGACCTTGATAAGAGACGTTTAAGGCAAAAAATCGGACGGAGCCACAAATATCGTCAGCAGTGATTAGGCTTCCGATGATAGACATGCCATTAATTGATAGGGCACCTAAGCAATTCGTTGAAGTCAAATTGAAGTCCTGTAATGTGCACAAAAATCCTGAATAAACGGGGTAGGGCGCTAATGCTGTGCTGATAAGCGGAGGCACAAGGGCGTTGATGCGCACAGACCACGAAGCGCGACTAGCTGTGAGTCACACAGCCAGGATAGGGAGGGGTGGTGGGGGAGAACAGGCAATCGAACGCCCATGGGCCACGATAGCGTCAAATTGCGAGTGCATGCGCGAGCTTAGTCATCACAGAATGGCGGTGGCGACGGCAGCGGCTGGGAGTTCGTGCACGCGAGAGAGCAAGAACGGACGATAGGTGCTACAGCTGCTACTAGGGCCATATGAATGGTGTACACTGCTTTACAAGAAGAGACGTTCAGACACTACAACTGATTCGTAAGCGGTGCCATCGCAAGTGAAATAGCCATTTGACATAAGCGAAATACGGAAGCACACGAGATAATCCATAATTCGAGCAGAATCGATGCTATCGAACTATGGTCATTTACGCCAACTAGAAATTATTTGATGCTACTAAGACAAAATTGAAAGATAAATCAAGACAACCACAAGCTTCACGCTTTGTGACTATTTAAAAGAAACCCCCTCGATGAAACAGATGAGCCAGGAAGTTATCCGACTGTTTTCAATATCAACATTAAAGTTGTAACAATAGCTGTTGAATGAATTAGTCTGCACATCGCACTTGACCTTAAATAGAAAAGTGCATATGTTGATGGCAAGCCATAAAAGGGATTCAAGAACGGTAAAGCCTTAAAGGAAAATTCTCCCCTAGGACGGTGCAGACTATAAGAAAGTGCCATTTGCAAGAGAATGCGTGGAATTTGAGTCAACGTGTGGAAGAAAATCGCATCCAGACTCCTGCTTTTTGCATGAACACGGCTCGCTTAGCTCAAAACAAACGCACTGCACACGAGTGAAGTTAGGCTCAGTCGCATAACGACCAAAGACAAGGTCAATGACCGAGTCTAGAGATAGGAAATGAGTCATGTTTGAACAAAGAAACACGGCTAATTTGACTAACAACCATGACGACGAGACAACGAGGTTTGAGCACCAATTCGAAAAGGAACAGGGCAAATTTTCGAGTGGACTATTCAAGAACAAGCGGAAGATATGCTTGTTAAGAAAGCCTATGAATCAAGTAATTAGCGAAAACTAACAACGCGAAGTGGTTTTCAATTACATTCCTTACATTTTGCGGTCTCATTACCACACTTTCAAGGGGCGAGAAACTAAACGCCTCCAACTAAAAATAGGGTTCCATTTTTATTAGCGTGGTAAACAAAGGTGGTTTGAAAACTTGAAATCCGATACCATTTCTATGTTGAACACGAAATAGAGTAAAAAAGACCACTTTGTTTACGAATATGAGGCCCATAGAATAAACACGGGTGAAAATCCCTCGATCGCACAATGGATTGCAATGTCTTCAGAGGAGGGACGGAAATGAAAGAGAGTACCGTCTTGATGCAGTCTGTGGCTTACCGCAAACACATCACAGCCAACTTTTGATTACAATTGGAAAACCTGCAGGACCTAGAACGATATAGCAAGAGCATTACTTGACTTATAAAAAGTCTACCGTAGCCAATAAGTCGCATAAATGGAGTATTGTTTACGTCCTCCTTTCCCGACTGAGTTAACTCATGAAACCACTTTCACCAATATACTGGTAAATATGCTAGCCAACCTTTAATGATACAACCTAGATGGAACAGTATTTCGAGATCTTTCCACCATCTTGAATACCTAATCCACCTCTATCCGATAACTACACTGAACTAACACTGGCCAACTCAACAAAGAAACGGTTGCGAAAATCCCTATTAAGTGGACGTGGGCACGAATTTAAGCTTGAGAATAGTCTACCTACACATCGGGATCCTTTGAAGTGACGGAGAGAGTGTACGTATTTTTCTTGCTCACAGAGTCTCGAACCAGGAAACAGCCTTCCCTATTCTCCTCCAAGAGTATTGCCTCCGCCTGTTGACGCGTAATGTCCTTGTAGTACCAACTAAAAAGAGAAGAAGAAAATTGTATTAGTTTTAATTTCAACACTTAACACGTTAGATGGCTTTGTACTTAACTCAGAAATGGTCCAAGTAAGCAGAAGTGGGATGCTTGGCTAATGAAGGTTAAAGTGGTGTTAAGGTTAAAAGGAATTCCGGCTAATAGTAAGACAGTGGATGAAGATTAGGGGACACTTTCCAAAACAAGGAGGGAAGATACATAGAACTTGACACAGTAGTAAGGACTTATTATCGACCCGTCTCAACTGAGTGTACTGATTTGTTTGAAAACAGCATCTACGTCGCCTTTGAGCATCTCCAGTTGACATCATGGTTACTCGTGGTTCTGCTACCAGCATATGACCGGATATCACACTTATCGACAACTAATCAACCTCATTAACTTCAACTGACAGTGAATAATGATGGTGCATTTAAGTGAACCGCCCCCAAGCAAAACAAGACTCGGTCTCTCATTCTTTATTCAAAGAGACTTGTTCCAGACTATTTCCACACTCATTTAAGTTATGAGAATCGTATTACGTGCTCCCAAAAAGTAATTTTTAATTTAATGTGCCACTGAAGCACCCAAAAGAAGCCAGCGTTTTTTGATTGAACCCCCCCCCAACTGGAACTACAGGGCAAAGGCGATTGGGTAATTTTCTACCTCTATGCAAGGCGACGTAAAGCAATTGTGTGTTAAAAATAAATCGGCTTCATCGCATCTAGAATACATACAGGTCTAGGGAACTTTCTCGTATCTATCAATATCTCACAGGGAGTAAAACATTTACCCCGAAATTAGCTATTAAAAATCTCAAGTGGCCAACACAGGACTGGACGAATTCCCTTGTACAAATATCGTCGATTCAGGGTAGGCACTTTTATTGTGACTCTAAGCATAGTGGAAGAATAGCACTTCCCTACATCATCCACAGCCTAGAAGATGGTGGAATACAACCGGTGATGTATCGACGATTTCGAGCACTTTCAGTGAAGTTCACAAAGCATCCCATAAGTTGGGGAAGTTCAAATTGCAATAAGATCCATTGTTATGCGAACTACACCCCAGTTAAGAAATTTCCCATTCGGCTATACGGTGGGATCACTAAGTTCGTTAATACCTGGAGACTTTAAATACAGACACCATGCAATTCTTATAGGCCCAACGAGATTTTAATGGAGCCAAAATGCTATTCATAAACAGGCTACAGTGATAAGCGTGACCACACGGAACTTAAGCCCTCTTCAAAATTTATCCTCAACCCTAAAGCACTTTCAAACTGATGAACAACAACTCTAAGGTACAACGACCCATTAATCAAGCGACTACAGGAGCAGTCGGGAAAAACACCTGTCCCATTGTCGATCCTGAGATGTGCTAGGTTACGTGGCTGCCACTTTTAGGAAGCCAGACCGTAGACTGAATATTGCTTTCAATTAGGCACTGCTGCAAAGTACATGCCTACCTACAGAAGCCTGACGACCGGCTCCCATCACCACCAAAGTATAAAGAGAACAAAAATCTTGAATGCAAATTTCAGCTTTGCGCAAGGACGATTTTCGAGAACGTTATAAGTTGTTTTTAGATCTCACTATGCAATTAGGCGTATGGACCACAGTACACAGCGATTTTGCTTGCCAATACAGACGATTTACCTATTCGAGGGGAATGGGTATCAAAAACGAACTATTAAAATGCATTATTATGAGTAAATGGGCCTACTAACCTCACAAGTGTACATAAAGAAAAAACACGGTAGAAACCACCACCCACACAGAAGGGTGGGCTGACCTATAAATTACGAAAGTCTCCCCACAATAACAGCTTCTGCATTGCCTTTAAACAAACAAAACGTCAGTATTTTGTAGAACAGCAGACTAGTGAGCTATATTACTCTTACTAAGTGTACAGAGTGGCTCTTCATCCACTTTTAAAATGTCCAAAGGAATCCAATTTTGAAGATAAGATTGTTTTAGGAGATGACAAGACCCATGCTTGCAGACCACCAGACAGCATGTGGGGGGAGGGGGTGGAAATACTGCATTGGTTAGTGTATGGCGCTACTTCTGCGTCAAACAAAAAGGCACCAAAGAACTCGCTGACGTGATAGCACAGCGGCAAATCATTAAGAAACACGGGAATAAAAATCACGTGCACTTAACAACTGTAACTGCCTGTTATTTTATTACAATTGCAGAACTGACTTAAGATGTAATTAGGACATTACTAAAAATACATGAGCCCGTTTATAGACATAGAACAACCACAAAATCTTAAAGATATTCTGAGACTGCAAAGGCATAATAATTAAGGATTTAAATACGCACAATCATAATACCATATACTTAATAAAGGCTTTTAACACCACGGAGAAATGGATCTATTACAGTCAGCTGCACTTCATGAACAAACATCAAACTGCGAAAAATAATGAACTTGAAAACGTATACTGGAGCGTGTCCTTCGTAGTGAAACGGGACAATACTGTAAGCTGACCCTACAGTGAAAGAAGGAACAGAAATAGATTGCTTGGCTTACTCGAAGGAGTTGAGGCTATTGGGTTTGTGGATGTAGTTGGTGGGCACATAGCCAGACTGGCCAGCCATGTTGCGGACGTACCACCACTGCCCGTTGCTGTCGTTCACTACGTAGTACTTCTCACCCTTCTGCAGCGGCAGCTGGTTTTCCCGCACAGGGTTGTAGTTGTGTACGGCTATCACCGTCTTCTCGTTTTCGTCCTATCAAACACACAAACACAATAGTTTACGTAAATGCTAGACATGCAGTGGTAAAGTCACAGCTTCAGGATACATAGCCCCATTGAGTGTATCCATTAAATAAAGTTGCTTCAAGTAGCTGATTTATTTGATTACGTCAAAGAAACGCCCAGGGAGGAACAACAAAATAAAGCGACAATTTCGAAGAAATCGTTACCACCTATTCTGACTTCCAGCGGGAAGACGCTCGCTAAACTCTTTTGAAGGCACAAAATGTTATTAATAAGCTACATAATAAGCAAATATATGGAGAATAGATAGCGCTGAAACTATCTAGTGTTCATATACCCTTATATGTAAACTGAAACAGTAAGGGTGACAAAGCTTGGCGTCCCAATCAATGCTACCCCAGTAAGCGATTCAGATCTATATTAGGGTAGCACATAGGAACAAGCGAGACCGATGGGGTAAGAACCAGAGCACATGGTACGGGGAATGAGCCGTAAACACTGCTATCATTGGCATGACCCGAAAAACGGTCACAACCTGAATAATGTCCAAGACGTGGCCTTAACACCGAAACCCATAGGTGGGTCTGGCCACGAATTCCACTGGCAGAGTTGCCTGCGTTTTTAGGATATTTTGAGGTTTTACCCCAGGTTTTCACGATGGAGAAATAGAACATTAGTCGTTATAAATGGAACTTAGGTTGTTTAGGTCCAGAAACTGAAATACTTGCTAAGTGAAACACAATGAACAACTCATTTGCATACTAAATTAAACAAAAGCTTCAATGACTTGGAAGAAAAAGCTGCAGTTAGTAAGCTAAAGGAAACACTGGATCTCCAAAACGGGCAAGGATGTCATAACAAATAACTAGTGCGATCAAGGACCGAAGTGCACGAATGGCGGAACTGAACAGGCTGCTAATTGTGAATTCCGTCTCGAATGTATCTAGTTTATTAGGGCTTTAAAACGTGCTTTCCGAATAAAATCGTAGCAATAGACGCTGTAACTCTAATCCCCAAACCAACCTACTACCTTCAATCCAGGAATAGAAGCACAGTGTCCTACTTTAGCAGCACATTATAATTTACACCGTTTTTTGGTAGATAAGCATAGAATAATGAACACATCCGGACGGATTACTACTCTTAAAAGTTGAACGATGAATGAGTTACTCATTTCCATTCAATAATAAAGGTAAACGAGAGAATATTTACCGGATGCAATCCGTACGACACATTTGAGAAGCAGCGGGAGTAACAAACCTAGAACGAGTGTCAAAGGTACTCTCGACTAAGCACAGTCGGTAGCTATTAAACTTCACGGAAGAACGAGTATTTAAATCTAGAAAAGCTCCCAATTTTAAAATCTACCTACGCCTCCCACTACTAGCCTAAAACGTGTCTGAAAACCATTAACAAAAGCAATCCAAAGTTGCTTTATGCCCTTCAACACAAAAGAGGAAACTTGACGAATAACACGTAATTTTAATCGCACGTATATGCCGCTGTGTTTCTTTCTTTCCTTATAAAAGAATGAAATTTCAGTTGCCCCACGAGCGAGAAACATGGAGGGAACAACTGAATCTAGCACTACCAGTGGGTTGGTAAGTTTCCAATCTGTGAATTAAAGGTTGAAAGCCGAAGAAATGGGGTGCAAAAAACGTTCTAAAGGTAGGTGGCAGGGATGGCACGAAGGGGAGCGATTGTCTTCAAACTAAAAATAGCACAAATAATGTGCAAGCAGCTTTGCATAGCTACTAACTTCGATGAAAAAGAACTTACCGCATGACGAAATGATGACGCTGGGGAAATTGACGAATGAAAATTTCGCCGTAAAAACCAAGGCTGCTGCTAATAATAGAAAAAGATGAGGCCAAAATGTACTCCTAACCATCAGTATACACGGAACATATTTCAGATGACATATTGTTACACCTGATGACGGTTCTTTTTCGGCGATTAGAATGATACCGACTCACGGTAGTTCCCATTGAAGCTACTTGTGCCTCTTTCTGACATTTAGAGGTTGTGGTTGCCGTTACTCATCATAAAGAAGATGAGCTAAAAGGTTTTCAAGAAGCATCCCATAGAAAACAGAAAATGACCGTTAAATGAATCGAACAGATACGACTGTTTCCGTAGGTTCTCCCATATCACTTCCAAACCACGATATCGGGAGTTAATGAAGCCCGGGAAATAATTCCTGCACTATCACAAATATAAATAGAGCTGAAATACAATGACCTCTTTCAGC
Source organism: Anomotaenia brevis (assembly GCA_030710315.1). Classification (NCBI taxonomy): domain Eukaryota; kingdom Metazoa; phylum Platyhelminthes; class Cestoda; order Cyclophyllidea; family Dilepididae; genus Anomotaenia; species Anomotaenia brevis. The sequence goes on along the minus strand of JAUOZQ010000067.1, from coordinate 29,437 downwards.
TCTTAATTGAGTTAACGCGTACTAAAATTGGAACCACTTGGAGTAACTGAAAGTGAGATAACCGGTGAACATTGAATCGAATCAGGAAAAATTAATAGGCAATCAAAGAAAATTACATTCTAGATATCAAAGTATATGAACATGCACTTCATGAAATGGCTTGAGTTCTTCACAAATTAGGAACTATTTTAAACGCAAAAATGAACACGAACTTGGCTACAAAATTTTGCTTGACAAAGTTACTAATGGCGTCAGAATCACGGGCCTCTAGAGGTTTTCGACGATACCGCTAAAGGTACCGTACTAAAGGTAGACAGTATACTGTATTAGTGGTGGATTAGAAACTACTCCAAGACTTTCACAAAGGAAATCCAATTTTCTACTCAAGTGTCATCTTCACATGATTGCAAGACTATACCTCTCGGCGACATAAACATGTTGACGTAAAGACTCTCCGACGCGACGCAACGCAATCGCAAAGCATCTCACCGAAAGGAGACTAGAGGTTTTAGAGAGCAGACTTCAAACAAATCGCACGTCCTTGGGAAGGGAAATCTTAATATCACACGGTATTACCAGAGATGCTGAACAATTATGCATTTGCAGTAAAAACTACAATTCCGGCAATTGAGCACGTTTCACAAGTGGTCTGTTAGAAGCAACCCTCTGTAAGAAAGGTAATATACCTAACAGCCTATTAAACCGGGTAACTATTACCCATACTTGCGCATGTATCATTGGAAATTTAAGGAAGAGTACGAGTAGTCTTCAACATCCCTTAACGAACGCGAGAATACACTTTCTTTCACCTTTGCATTCACCAGATAGCTTCGGGGAACGGGGAGGGGGCAAATTGCTTCCGTGTTTACCCTCGGTTATATGTGGCAGAAAGGAGTGCAAATAATTCACCTTAATTTGAGGAAAAGCCATTTAGTCAGTAGTAAGACAAACTCTAAATACAAGTACTCTAACGTATGTCATTACACGTGTAAATTTATGGCTTGAAATTCACCATCGATTTTACTCACCAATATCAATTACAGTTGGCTTTGTTGGTACCCAAAAGCACCGTCCAAGATCAAAACAGTTATTGAATAAATAAATCAAGCAGCCGGTTGTCGAGCATAAGGACAGCTAAACGAGTACTTCACGGCTTTCCTAAGTGACTTTCCAGTGAAATAAGCACTTCAATAGCCTTCCACTGCCCTTTAAAATGTGTAGTAAGCATTGAATTTCAACCAAAGAGCAACGGCGTGCGCAAATGCGGCGTGAAGAGTAAATGCAGAATTAATACAGAGCTTAGTTGTTCCCAAAAGAGTTTTACTAAGTTAGATGAGGTTGCATTTAAAATCTCATCGCAAACTACTCATTTTCATGACCACGATATGATACAAAATAGAATTTTTGATACCATACCTTTGAAAGCAAAATACATACCCAATCAAACGATTGTCCACCGGGGGATTGAGGCAACCTGATTGCTTTCCTTGAAGTAACAAGATGTTGATTCATCTGAGGTTGAGTCTGTTGCAAATGAGGCTGAGATGCCGCCACCGCCGCTGCAAACATGCCTATCTTGTGTTGATGTTGCTGTTGGGCCAGCATTTGCTGGTGTTGAATGAGCATTTGCTGTTGCTGTTGTTGAGCGAAGAGATTGTTCCCTGGATTACCAGTTGCCGCGACAGCTGGTGATGCCACGAGGACCTTGCTATTGCTAGTACTGATCTGCTGAAGACCTTGGGTTGGGGTACCAGGTAACTGGATTTGAGGGGCTGCGGTCTGTTGGGCCTGAACTGTGACAGATTGCTGAGTACCGGCACCAACCAGGTGGGCCACGGGGGACACGGTCGTTTGGATTTCGGCGGAGGTAACAGGCGGTGGGAAAACGGAGAATCGACGTGAGTCCGTGGACTCTGCATTGCTGTTGACGACGGCAGTGGACGAGGAACAGTCGGTAGTGTGTTGACAGCCAATAGAACGTCGATTTATGTCATCGCAGCAACTGTATCGGCCTGGTCGACGCCAAACTCCTGGGTGATAACGAGGGAGGAAAACTGCTCCTCGTTCCTTCGTGTCTAAAATAGGGCAAACCAAATAGTCAAGTGCATATTAAAGTACTAAACGTAGTTTATGGAGGATGCTGAACAATGTATAACTGCGCTTAGTAAACGAGACTACACCACCAAATACTGGAATACATGGAAATTTAAGCAAAAAGCCAAGTGAAATGACTTCGTTCAGTTTACAAAATATGCACTACTTTAATGTAAGACGCCACAAAAATTTATATAAGCATACAAATAATCACTGAATTAGGAATAGAATCACATGGCGACATGCGGAATGAGCGTCAAATATTTTAATCCAAAGTTAACTCATCAGGAATTTTGTAACCAAAGAAATGACATAAAATTGCGTGAAGAAATCGATTTGATACTGCAACATGATGGACAAACATAAGGCTGCGAAATTCTAAGAATCAATATCACTTTGTTTAAAACTATCACAAACGCCAACAAATAAGGGCACTAAGAATAACAACAGAGGGAAAAAACCCAAAACGAAAATTATAAAAGAAACTAATATAACGGGCTTCAGTTGCATGAAGCCAATTTAAGGTGAGTCAATCCACTACTAAAATTCCAAAAGCTAAAAGGAACTAATTTATTTTACAGAACAAACAGTAGTTAAATCAAAGGGCCTCGACCTGTGGATAAGTCCTTAGGTTTTAGGTCGGATTTGTCAATAGTAATAACTCTGGATCGCTGCATTGGATATCGCAGGTGCAATAACAAGATATCCAGTCCTGACTTATAATGAAAACACAACGGTGACAAAGAAACATAAAGCGAAGCGACAAAAGGGGGCACACAAAAGTAAGCAACCAATGATTTTGCTAAGTGAGAGGAAACCTACAAAATCGAATCAAACTCATCCAATCATCACGTTCAATGGTTGTGGGTGCCACTATGTACATAAGATACCAATTCGTGGAGCTGAGATCCTCAGTGTAGGCGATCTACAGATAATGGTATCATGTGCCATTGACATACTTGCAAAACGTTCTTTTTGCCATCCAAGTCTTCATCTGAAACGCTCTCAACATACTTCACATTTGCAAGTGAAATACGACCCTTCTCCTTACCACGATTCTGTAGAAAAAACAGAAATCAAGTTTTGAATTACATACCCCACCACTGACTTCGAAATATTTAACGCTATAGGGGGTGAGAACGAATTCACGAAGCTTGTAACTGGGTCGACTGAATATTTTCTTATTCATCGACCGTTTCGTCATTCGGGATATTTTCAATTCCTGATCAGTTGCCATTTCTTAAAAGATAAAAAATAAAAACTTTAAGATGAAACAATTTATTATTTGTATCAGGAAAAAAGAACAGGTATGAAAGAAACGAACATTGAAATTGAAAGTATAAAACCACAAGTACAGTTGAAAGCCGGGTATTACTTAAGAGATATAATGTGAATCATCCGCCTTTTGGACGAAAACCTTTCAGCACAAATACATACATCCATGGACAATCTTATTTGTAGATAATATACAATACCTAACAACTCACTCTAAAAAATGTACCTACTACTTAAGGGGTTCACAGATAAGTCCAACCACTGCTACTCCATGAACAACGAACAGAGGACCGAATAAAGTTCGTATTGGCGGACAAAGAACTCAGCCACTAAAATCTGCCTGTCCGTTGTGAATGCGAAAAAAATCTCTTAATCTCTTGAGAACATAAACATTGTGCTTTACTGAATTTATAAATTAGAAAAAGTGGAAATGATTGGAGTGATTTTCAAAGCTAATATTAAAACATTGTTATTCAATCTAGGAATATTCCTAGCAAACACGCGTTGGACAAATAACACATGAATTTGTATTAAGGGTTTCTCCTAGTAAAATGTCCTATTTAAATAAGGGCATGAATAGTTGCTCCTTTTTAGAAAACTAGGTTCCAAAAATCTACTATTACCGTTAAAATAAATCTGAATATATTCAATCTCCTATTGGTTACCATTGTCAAAATTGAAGCCTGGTATTTCTTGATTGAGTACAGCAGAGTCTTAATTTAGAGATAGTTTATTACGCCAGCTTCAAGTGAAGAACTTTTGAACCCCATCCAAAATGTATTATGAAACAGATTTATTATATCACTCATCAGCAAATTGTAATTCACATGATTTTCGTAATTTTTATTTAGTTTAGTTTTAAAATGGCTGATTAAAGGTTATTTTGAATTAGTTTGGATAGCACAAATTAAATGTTTTATTTTGGATGCGGGAGTTTCGATTGCTGTCTAGCGCATTATCTTATCCTGAGGGGCATAGACTGCCGAAAAAGTGGATCACTTTGCCCGTTGGCCTCGTTTGTTTCCCCTTAAATCAAGTCGCCACTCGTCGATGTCTATCACTGTTTTCGACCGATAATGCCAACGTCAAATTCAAATTCTGCCCCAGAAGAAGAATATGATCTACGTCAATGTGCTGAGTGGCTTAATCGCTGTCGCATAATACCTGATGATCACCCGACACTTATGCCAGATGGATGTGGGCTACAGTTGGTGCAAACTCTTATGGACGGCGTCAAAATTTGTAATCTATTGAGCACCATCACAAATGGTGAAGTCGATCCCAAGCAGATGAAGGATTTTAGTCCACAAACTCAACAGTCACCATTTTTATGCTTTAAAAATATTCGCCTTTTTGTTAAATTATGTGAACTGGAGTTTGGAATCGACAAAAAGTATCTGATCGAACCCGGAGACCTTTACCATGCAAAAAATTTCGGAAAAGTAATCGAACTTCTTTCGCGCTTGTCTCGATGTCCTCGGGCCCAAAAATCTGGGATCCCGTAATAGATTTTTTATTTATCTAAATCATTTGTAGCGGCTTCCCCCCCGAAAACGGTAACCTTCAAGTTCCACACGAATATTATAATAATCTCAAGAATATAGCATCCTCAATGTAAGATTATGTGCCTAATTTTAAATTTCAATTGCAGGGAAGACATGCAGATAGCAGCTGATGCTAATTATGCCGACCTGGATGAAGAAACGAACGAAATCGTCTACGATTCAATTGTTCACGGAGACAAAAACTCCACAGTGGTAAAACCCTGTTTCTTGTATATCTGGTCTAGTCTCAACCCGAAGATGAACCTACATCTCCACGTTCGTTTTGTATAAAAGAGATAGTGACTACGGAGAAGAATTACTTGGATGTCTTAAAAATGCTTCTTGAGGTATTATTTGTTTTCCTATTTAAAGCTTATCGTCACGTTAGAAGTACAAGTGGCCTTTGTCAAAGTGTCTTTCATCCCAAGAGTTAGAGGAGATATTCAAGTACGTGGAAGACCTACATTGCATTCATCGTGAATTGCTCTCGAATTTGAGTCTGGCAATTAGTACAACACTATCCGTTCTTACCATTGGTGAAGTTTTTATCAAAATCCGCGATCGCCTTCTTATATACGGCGATTATTGCGGTCATGTTCAGAAAGCTCAGACACTTGTTCTTGAAATCACTAAGCACGATTCTGAAAAGCGTAACAAAATTATGGTGCGTTTCCGTGTTTATATTTACTCTACTTCGTTACTGTCATGTTTAGAATTATCTTTTTCCACACAGGAATGTCAAGCCCAATCAGAAAACTACAGCAAATTTCATCTTACGGAACTATTGACTGTCCCAATGCAAAGGGTACTAAAATATCATCTTCTCTTGGAGGTATGTTGATCCTTATTTTCTTACTACTATCGCAATTAATTGCAGTCCCTTGTGCTGAGATTTCTGTTTTGATGTTTAAGCAAGCAATGCGGGTGCTATCAACGGTGTATTTTTTGTTTGAGAACGTTAGACTCCTACATTTTATCTCTTTTTCTTTGTTTTTTTTAATAGTTAATTAAAGGCTATTCACTCGTCTATTCAAGTGTATTCCAATAAATGTTGATTGCTCGTTTTATTAGCAACTTTGTAAGCTGACGGACGCTGACCACCCAGAAAAGTCCGAGCTACAAACCGCCCTCGACGGAATGCGAGAGCTAGCTCAAACAATCAATGAAGTAAAACGCGATCTGGACACTATTAGTGCCATCGACCAGATTCAAGCTAGGTATGTTCACTTATTACGGTGTAGCATTGACATCAGTTATTCTTCCAACTTCGCTTCGTTTATTTCTTTGTGTCTACTTATTTCTTGGCGCAAATCTTGTGTAGGTCGTTTTGTGTCTTGCTGGCATTTGACCGTCCAATATTTGAAAATTTACTGTGTGGTACTCCCTGATGCTTTCCACCCGGCTGATGCTACGGTGTCCGGCTTTAAGTAATGCACTTTTCTACCTCGAAACTAACTACAACGCGGTTTAATCTTTCACTTTTCTAGAACTTTGCTGATGCTTACTTGTTGTACCACTAGTCACACAGATATTATTTGGAATCTTTAATTTAGATTGGTTTAACGCTATTTTTCATTTTGCACAGTCTTGTGTTAAGAACACGGGATTCTATCCTTGATATGCAGTTTCTTAGTTTGATTTCTCAAACTGGTCCAGCTAATGCTTAAGTGGGGCAGGTCTCCACTTGGCCTACCAACTGTTATTTCAAAGCTACGTAAGCATGCAGATGTAATCCTCACTGAACGTGTTCGAATGTGTTCCGTTTTCTGACCTACTTCTGAGGCCATCCTTCTCCACACTAATTTCAATGCCCTTTTAAGTCATGCTCTTCTCCCCCTTTGTTACTATTACAGGTTAAAATCCACGTTATTTAATTCTGCCATGCAACCCAATGCCCTCTAGGTGAACTGCGCACAGTTCTGATATTAATAACTCAACAATTTTTCTATTTTAGTCTACTTGAAATAACTCTGGTAAGTTCTTTGTTTTTCATGAACCCTAGCCATTGTCTCTTGTTGCAAAGCATTTTTCATTACAATATAATTTACCTGAATGCTCAAATATGCATATGGACTAGTTGACGCTACTTTATGCTCTAAAGATGTCTAAGGCTCCTCATTTTAACTTCGGTTTTGAGCTTTGGCTCTAGCTTACCTCATCCATGTTCCTCTTTTCTTTGGGCACCACTATTAAGCTTTTTTGTTTAAAATTGCAGCTAGAGTCGTCGAGCGGGACACAACTATCAGTATTCTGTGAGAAGGTGGAGCTATTGTATAGGGCGGTTCTGTGGATCTTTGACTGTTTAACTACGATTCAAATGTGCCAGTAGTAACTTTATTTGAATGAATAGGAAGCGATAAATATGTTTATGATTGAGGATTGGTTAGATTTTCTAATTCTTAATCCCTTTTACGAACCTTCAAATCCTTCCGTTGGTCAGAAGTCGGAATGTTAATGTACCTAGAATGGGATACTGAACAGGATCCTTTGATGTGCTGTGTATTGTTCTCGAGAAAAAAGTTTGCTGCAGCACGGAACTCTGTAGGAGACGTTCTGAGAGGTTGCAACAAACAATTGTTCCACTGATTTGCTATTTACAGCAGATTCGTCTGATGTAGAGGTGTATAGTTTTGCGAGAAGTGATTTCCTGTCATGTGAAATTGTCCTCTGTGTTCCTTTTCTGGCGTTTCCACTCGTCGTACTTGTCATTCATTTTCAGCTCCTAAGTTTCAGTCACCTTGACGACTTGTGATGGTTACCTTTCTGCTTGTGTTAGCTCACTGGTGGAACTCCTTGTAAAATCTCTTTTTACAGAAGTGCAAACTTAGTTGACGCTGATACTCCAAAAAACATTAAATATTGATAGTCCAGCTATATCGACTTCTCGGTGATTCTTCCATTCAAACCAACACTATTTCCAAGTTTTCGATGGGGAGGCTTATCTCTCCATCACTGATCCTCCATGGTCGCTTAAAATTTTCAGTTTTCAAAAAGTCTTAATTCCACGTCGTATCTACCTGTAATGACTCCTAAACGTGGGAAAGATGGTTTCTCTTCAGTGCTGGTTCCCAGAGTTGTTAACGTACATCACTCTTAAACTATGAACATTATTTTCCCTGGTGATTTATCTATGAAATTTCGGCAAACGTGGTCCACTGTACGTCTCAACTCTGATTTCTATAACCCCCGTTTATTTCGTTCACATAGTCGCATGTACTATATTGGACTTAATATTTTGTTATTTAATTGGAAGTCCTTTTGAAAGTATCAGCAATTAAAGTGCAGGCCTCGTTTTTTAAAACAACACTACAACTGCCGCTACTCAGTTCAAATACTATTTCAACCTAGTTGCCACTTATTGCACATTCTAAGGGAATCGGATAAGTCAGTAACCTATTCGTGGGAGAAAAATGTGCTCGAATCGATAATCTCTGCCCTCCACCTGATCTACGTGCTAAAAAAGGATGGTCTATTTCGTACATTTTCTTCCTTTTTCTCTTATGCCATGAGTGGTTTTCCCATTTCCGTGTCCTAAGCTAACCGTGAACGGAAAAATGCCCTATTTTTGTGCATTATCTTATCTATTGAGTTCTCTGACGGGAGCAAAACAGGCGCCCTGCATTACGATTAAAAGTACTGCACTGATTCTTCACAATTAACCCTACAGTTACCTTCTGTTTGCTATTTCACATATTTTCCAATTTCGAGCAAATAATCCTACTTAGTACTTGTCTTCATTGTACGTCTATTCCGTCTACTAATCTTTTATGGTGCCGACAACTGTTGTACCCTTTTTAACCTTGCCATCTGTTATGTTACCCAAATCTAATTTGCTGTGATCAATTCTCCATATAAACCAATACAATTTATGTGTAGGCTTGCGTACATCGTGCTGGTCCTTTAACGCTTTTTGACGCCTGTCGTATTGTTAGTACTGCACGCAGCCACGAAAAGGACATGACGCTACGTTGTATGCACTCTAACTGTCTATATGCATGCATTCTGTTGCAAAACTTAAAGGTCATAAGGGATTATGAGTAAAATAATGCAGAAGTTAAATAGAAGCAGCTGAAAAGTGGCCACTTTTATTCAGTCTCGGGCCTTTATTCGGGAGAAGAAAGCTTGCTCCATCCACCGTAAATGAAAATATTCTGGTGTCTTAAAAGTGTCAAATCAATTGTACAACCTGATGGGGATATCGAATCTAGTCACTTCTGAAGTTTTTTTCGTTGGAGGGTCACTTGACTGGCGTCACTAATAGAAGTGAAAAGCACGTACTTTGACCGGCACTGGCATGTATGCCAGATCAGTGATGAAAGGATGCACTACTCATCGTGCAAAGTGCGCAGCAATTATTGCGTGGAAGTCTCACATTTTAGGCCGTCAATGCGCTCCTACTTCCTTTATGTGATAGTATAGAAAAATCGCACGAGCTCTAGTGTATTGTAAATGAAAATATCACAACCCGAAAATTCGCCCGCATACATTGCTATCACTGTTCATTTTAGGCTCAAAAGGAACATCTAGTATTTTTGCTTCATTGTTGTTTGGCAAATTCCTGGATTTCTAGTAATAACTACGTCTGGTACGATTTATAGATATGTATTCTACATCTTTCATTAATTAGTAAAGTGGCTACTGTTCCAAAGTTCGGCGTGAATTTCTCCATCCTTTTTCCAAGATTGCATACTTCACTTTGCACCCGTTGCTAGTCATTTTTCATTCAAGTTGCTATTATTACCGCGAGTTTGACCCTAATTCCACTAAGAAAATAATTTACGGGCTAAACTTTTTCTTCTTTATAAGGGTACTGTGAATAACTCGTTATTCTCACTTTTTAGCCCCCAGATAAAAAGTTATCCAGTTATGGTCGTCGTCACATCGATGGGGAATTACGCGTTTTCAATCACTTGGACTCCAAATCAAAGATCCGGTACGTTTACCAGAGGTTTTGTTAACGTTTTTCTTATGGACTTTGATGTCGAAGAAGGTAGGGATTATCTACATTTCTAGTAATATTTTATCTGTAATGTTTCTATCTTACGGGTCGGTCTTATATTGACGAATAGACTGTGTATTAGTTGCTACGATCGGCTATTGTGTTTATTTGTAACAAATTTGTCTTTATCCCCACAACCTCCGAGACTCACATTGGAATATTTGGGGAGCCTATCGAAAATAAGTTTAAAAACCAGGGAATCTCTTAAAAAACCATTGCAAGTTCTTAAAACAAGGTCTAGTACCTTTGATAGTTAAAGAGTCTGAACTGATTAATTCGCAGTGTGTGAGGATGTGTTGGTATTCTATTTGTAGTCATAACTTCTTATGTTCGTTTGTAACCCTTACTACAGCTTGGCTTGCTACGATGGTTGGTAGAGGTTAATTACGAATAGTAATTTGAAAGACGCAGGTGCAGTTTCACACTACCTACGGTGATAAACGGTACGCTTTAGGTGCATTTGGATGGGGTAAAGTCAATGCGTTGAAAATAGGATGTCTTCAAAATCAACTAAAATGTTAAATTTACTGTAGATATCAGAATCAGATATTTGCTATCAAGAAATTTCTAAGAGTTCATGGTGAGATTTTGTTCAGTATGTTAAATGGTACATTCTATTTGAGGTGGTGCACTTTTTCCTGATTAACGTTGAGTTCGATTTTTATCACTAGGTCATTGACGCCTTCGTAATAACGTTAGATGAATAAGCAATCTGACCGCCGTTGTATTAGCTATATTTATGTTAAACGAAAGAGTCTTGATTAAGTCTACGGCTTCATAATTTGATTTTTACCTCGTCAATTTCTGGTTTTTACATTATCATGATGGACGAATGGGTATAGTGCGACTTTCTAATGTTGTGTTTACTTTCATAAACAAATCTACTGAAGGCAGTTTTACATGCTTTATCCCATTTTTCTCCCCCTCTAAAATCGGGTGAATGGGATCAACTGCACCGTCGTCTGAGTAAGGTCTATTATGGAGGTATAATATGCAGGAATAATGTTGATCATTGCCGACATTGGTCATCTGGAGTATATTTTTTGCTTGATCCATTAAAGTGGTCAAGCTGACTTCCGTCAGCATGTCAGTGAAGCCCATAATCAGGCACTACTAGTATCGACCAATTAGGATGTTATGACATTATTGTTGACAGACCCTACTTCCTCGTCAGTTTTGGTATTTCAGTTCGCTCTGACTTGCACGTTGCAGCATTTGTTCCAACTTCTGGTAATCGCAAATTTGCCCACTTTTTTCAAGGAAATGGTTTGCGAAGCACTATGAAAGCTATCCTTACGCTCAATATATGGACTATTGTACCCTGACCTTGGCTTGCTAGTTCGATTAAGGGTCTGTCTCTGTTGAAAGTGCAGTAAATGTGTATGATTTGTGCATGGTGCTGATCGGTCTTGATGCTCAGCCCTAAACTTTTGTGTTCGCACGTCCTTGATCGGACTACTTCACAGACATTGCAGTTAATTATGATTAAGATTCCCAATCTTTTAAATGAGGCTTATTGCAATAAATTTTCGAGTAATAAGTAAATATGCATATTCATTTGGGTAATCATATCGGCATTTTTTGTCCTCCTTGCCTCATGTATACACTAGTATTGGATGAATAGCTGTGTGTCCAAGTATAATATAAATCCTGCGCTTGCCATTGGAAGTCATGCACTTGAATGCACGAATAACATTGTCTTGCTTAATTATATCTTCTTCCTCTCTTATAGATATGTTTTTCTCTTTGACAAGATTCTTCTTCTCTGCAAGTCTAAGGTAAGTTTATTCCACCTCCCACAATTTTGGACTTTGTAAAAATAATGCATGGTAAAGTTCGTACACATATTGCCTTCGTTGAATTTCTTTTATAAACTTTTAAAATTACGATTGTGTGAGTATCTTGCATTTAATTAGTCTAAATCTCATTCGAACTGTAAGTCTGTGGTAACTATTTTCGGCGGGCACTCCTCCTTGGAAGGTTTTTATTATATTTTTCACGACAGGGCTCTTTTCCAATACCATCTCCTTCATCATTTTTTACACGCTCTGTTTGTAATTAAGTCATTATGTGGGGTGTCATTCCATTTTTATACTATTTGATTTAAAGATGAAGTCGTGGTTAAGTTGTTTTTGCAAATATGGATTCTGCTGATACTGCTTTTACAGGTTCAAGAACATATGGCCGATCGCACTTCCCATGTGTTAGGAGGTGCATCAAATCTCGCAAAAGTGGTCGGAAAAGTGAGGCACTCACATGAAACTCCTACCATAACTCACTCTCACATCAACTTTAACTTTAAAGCTTATCGCTCCCACCTTACACATTCGAAAACACGCTGTTGCACATGCACCATTACTTCCCTTGGTCTTTGACGTGTTCTCTTTCTTTACATCCGAGCCTTCATTCCATCCATTTAAAGCTTGAAAATTGAGACCATCAAGGAGGCCTTAAAGAGGCACGACTAAACATCACAAAGTCTGTATATTAAATAGTGGCGATTGAAGTCCATTTTAGATATCTGTGTAGCTGAAGGGCTGAGTATAACACTGGTCTGGTTTGCGTAAATGCAAGTTTTCACTAATAGGTTATGTATACATTTGATTCAGATGTAATTCTTTTTTCTCCGATGGTGCGATTTTCCCTTTTTATGTGCTTAATTAGATGGAGCTGCTGGAACTGGGATCCGTGTGCCAGTCTTTGGGACTTGGTCTGCTATGTTTGAACAAATATCAGGCTGTTTTACTGCAAACTGTGTCATTTTTAGGGCATTTGCTGGTTTTTTTGTGGGCTGGTATTGTTTTCGCTTTTTGGTTTATCCATTGCTCATTTTCTCATGAAACATAACCGATATCTTTTAAATGTGATTAACAACAGGACTAATACAACCTTTTCTATCAGTGTCTGCCAATCCGCTTGTTTACAATTAAGGTGGATTTACGATGGACAAGTCTTGAGGGGATTAGCTACTTTGCGCATATTTATGTGGGGTACCTCCAAATTCTTCTTGGCTCTATGTTACTGATCCATTGTCGTTGAAGGAAAGTGTGTCGTTTCAATCACTGGTGGTAATATTTAAATTCTTAGGAGCCATTGCTACCGGCTTGGAACTCGAATCACTGACCGACACGAAACACTTCCCTGTTAAGGTTTTTCGTATTTAATGTTTGTATTTAGAATTGCTTGGCATCTCTACTTTTGGTATTTGTTGGTTGTGTTTCAACAAAGCACGATTTTAGTTAACAAATATATCTTTTCCTGTCTTCATGATATTCTGCATAGAAGTTATGCCTCTTTCTGGTCTTGGATACAGTTTTGTAATTGCTGACAAGGGTAGTTTTGAAAAGTAATGTGTTCTGCGTATTGGAACTCACCCATGGTTTTGTTACGGATACTTTATGACGGAGACAAATCGAAATAACTGAATTCTCTAGTGGCTAATTATTACTGACGTCAGCCCTCTAGAAGTGCGTTTTGTCTTTTGATGTAATTGTTCAGTTTGATTTGATTTTTCTCTTAAAGATGTAGACTACTTGTGTGTTAGTTAAATTATTGTCATGGAAATCCTAATTTTGGTCCTATCAATGCTCTAGTACCCTACAAATTTCCTATCGAATTCGTCTTACTTCAGGGTGATAATTACACCTTCATGGCAGCCTATCATATCATAAACGGGGCGCCCCAGGCACTTGGATTACCTTCGAAGAAAGGTGGAAAAGTAAGTTCTATTGAACGGTGGTAGGACTTATTTGTGGATGATTCATTGCTGCTACTGTGATGTGCCCTTAAGTGCGCGTAGGCGAAGGTGATCAGCGCTAATTGCGTGAATGACTGTCGTTCAATTTTTGGCCACCTGCATTCATTGCTGTTGGCACTGTCACATGATTCTTCTAAAAGAATTGCAACTGTGTTTTGTGTGTTGGGGGACTTTAAATGGCAAGGAAACACCGAAGGGTAAGAAGCATTTATGAACATTAGTCGCTTTACCTAGTCTTTCGTCACATTAGATCTAGGTGCAGCCATTCTGCTCATGTCGTGGAAATGCGTTTTATGTAGATTCAATTTGAAGTGGTAAAGCTTAATGGAGTAGAATGACTTTTACAATCCATGTGGAAGCTGTAGTAGAAGCATGCCTTCAATGACTACCGTCATAACATCTATAATTTAAAGGTTTCTTAAAAAGTAATACTCCCCAGTCCAGACCGAGAAAAGTCCTTTGCTTCATGTTTGGGGTACTTGAAGCTTCGTGGCTGTATTACTCTTGTACTGTTAGAAGATTAAGGAACAGCTAACGTCTAGTCAAGCTAATTTCATGAAAACCCCTAAGGGCTAGACCTTGTGCGCACACGCAAGCAAACTGTTCACCCCTTGGTGTCAATCAACATCTAGAAATGATTAGCCACCTTGCGGTGTTTGTGAAATTACCTTTTGTCAGTAAAGTTTCAAAACATGCTGGGAATAGCAAACTTTGACTGGCTTTTATCTTAACATCCCGCGTGCACATTCTTTTTCGATTTTTCAAGCCTGTGTAGCTTCTATCACTTGCACTGAAGTGACAGTAGAGTTGTTACTTTATGTTTAAGCTTTTTCTTGTAGGTGCCAAGGAAGTTGTTTTCTTTCGTACTTTTACTGTCATTGCGATCCAAGGTAGTGTGTGCTGCTCTATGGCCGGCAATCTAGACAGCGCTTGCTCACGTTGACAGCGACTAAGAGCTAAGCTATTTTGCTTGAGTGAGCTTACTCAAAGTATGGGGAATTTTAATTACTTCTCCCCTTTCACTCAAATGGTCATCAGTTCTGAATACGGAAAAGAGGGCCAGTCGACCCAGTACCATCATGTAGACGAACTTTTCAGAGATTTGAGTGGTGTAATGTTGTGGCCTCAATTCTGCTGCTGGTTGTTTTGCTTTATAATGCATATTTAAGCCACATATAACCTAAAGCAAACTTCCTTTTATTCACATCTAGTTTCCCTACGAATTTGCAATTCCAATCGCTGGGGAACGAGATGAAGACGTTCAGCTCACATTTTTTGCAAAATCAGAGGAACTTCGGAACGCCTGGATAAAAGCAACCGAAACAGCTTTGTGAGCTTTGAACTTTTGCCATTCAAGTCCTCAATGATCTCATTACCTAACACTAATGGTGTCGACCCGATCTTTATAGGAGTAATCAGTTCCCCCCTGGTGCAAAAGATAATGGCTATCAGTTTGAAATGGCGACGTTCAAGCAGACAACCTACTGCTGCATATGTAAAAAGCTTCTCCAGGGCGTTTTCTATCAGGGTTATCAGTGCCGAGGTCAGTGAACGTCATTTTTCAGAGGCGAATCCTTACTCCTCTACCACTTGTTAAATGTCATTGAAATTGGCTTGCTACGTAACCTCTATACTTTGCATATATTACTAGTGATAATTGTGCAAAGCTGGTATTTTCATGCAAATACAACTGTAACCATGGTGTTTAGTTGGCCAATTTAGACAGTTCTACTAGAAATCGATTTGACTTCTCTGGATCTTTCGAACTTCGGGTGCGGAAGGCGCTTTAATCGGCATTAAGTACTTAGGAATCCTCATATAGTTTTAATCATCAATGAGTTAGAATAAGGCTGCTCTTTCAGTCTTTTTTCAAAGATGGTTTCATTCAATGAAGAATTTGAGGCACTAATGCTTCGTTTGGATTAAAGTCAGTTTATATAAGAATCTGTTGTTCCAAACAGAGTGAAACTGGTGATCCTGTGCAGTGCTGATACCACAGTAATGATTGTTTGTGAGTTGCCGCTTAGTGTAAGATTAATTTCAAAGCTAAACTAAGAAGCTCATTAACTGTATGGTAATCTGGCTTTCAGTAAAGGTCCCTGAGTAGTATCTGAGTCAAAATTCCAGTGGGAATATTGTCATTTTAGAAACATGCTTAGCGGCCCACAAGAATTGCCTTGCAAGCGTTCCAACTCACTTACCGCCACGCACGTCTGTTCAACTGCCGTCTTCGGTTCTCAACGGCCACCGCAACAGCCACGTTTGTCACCGATCTTCAGTGCATCACACAGCCTCCGCCCCCACACCCGTGGTTCCTCATCACCCTCTGCAACAACAGGCACCGCCCCAACCACCTTTGCGTGTGTCGCGCAACACCTCATCGGTGTCTACTGATTCAGCAAACAGCTCCTCGCTGCATATGCGTAACAACGCCACTTCTAGTTCATTCGACAACACCGCGATAGGAGCGGGAGATGTGTTTGCGAACAGTAAACCGTCGATTGTTGTGGCAACGGGCGTCAAGGCCTATGCAGGGGAGCCTAGTCCACCCAGCACATCGACTGAGGGTAGTGAAGTGAGGCGAATGAGACCGCTGTGTTTTGGAGTGGGGGATAAAATCACTCTAACTCATTCGTATGATTCTGATGCAGAGTGGATTCAAGTGAGTATTTTTTAATCTGGTTTCGCAATCCTCTTCATTTGTTGACGTTGCAAAACCTTTGTTCTGCTACATATCTCCTTAGTTTACATTCCTCAATCGAAAATAAGTTTGATTACCAGCAATGGTGTTGATTTTACGAGGTAGATAATGTACTTTGCCGCGATTAATTTTAGTAACCTTTTTATTAATTATACTCATGGTAAACTTTGGTTGAAGCATCCTATGTATTTAAACACATCGCTAAACGTCGTAAGGTTAGGAAATGTTGAATACTTTATACATAATGCCCGTAAGTGCTCGAGCAATCAAGGTAACTTTGTTCATAAGCTTAGTCGGGGTTTCATCGGCGTGTGTTTACGCTAAACGTCGCATCATGGTCAGTTAGCATGCTTACGAGCCTATTGCATTTAGACGGGGACGCATGTCTAACTGGGTCAGTCGTGTTGTGATTGCTCTGAGTGATTTCATGTTTGATGAAGTAAGACGCAGCACTGATTGCTTTCTTTGGGTTAGTTGCAGAGTAACGAACCAATGGCAGTTCTGCAGACCTGACCATACTGCTACGCGACTGATCCCTATGACCTATGTGTGTGCACCGGTTGAAGTGTGTATTCAGGCCACTTCCGTCCACGTCTAGTGTCGGGCCTTTTCTTACATGTCATGTGTAAACAAACGACTACGAAGATCGGTGGTCCCAGGGCTTTTGTTACTCGGTTTCAGACGTTGTCGTATATTTTTTAGGCGAGCGTTTTTGGCTGCTAAGGAGACTGGAATTTAACGATTTGCTTTTATACACTGTTGCGAATATCAAGTCATTCCTACTAGAGGGTATAAGAAAGCTAACAAAATCAGAATATGTAATCCTCAATCTCCCAATTTAGATTTATCTTCAACCCGAAGTGTATGACTATCGATGGTCGAAAAATGGTTCGGATGTTGTCTAAAATGCTGTTTTTCCTTAATCAATATTTGAGAATTTGAAGTAGCGTACTTAGAACTTCGAAAGATCGAACGAGTTTGTATGTCATTCGCTCATCGATAGGTGTATTGTAGACTCGGGATCAATAAGCTTAAGTGATCGAACTTGGCAAGTGGGAAAGGTCGGTGAAAGAGTACTGACGGCAAAGAAATCTGCTAGTTTCTTTGGTAACTTCAACCGTCGCTCAAAATCTCCCCGATCCCGACGCTTAATTCAACTAGGTACCTCTCTCATTTTGGCTGTTTTACACATGAAGCCTCTCCAGCTCTTTGCGGTTTGCACTTCCTCTGATTTAAGAACACCTACCTCTTCGGACATCAGAAGTGAAGACGTATGAAACAGCCTTTTCTTAATAGAACGCAGTTTATCGATAAGCATATTTTATTTTCCTCGATTTTTCAGATTTAAAGAATTGGAATAAGAGTCTGCTAAGCAGGCTGGAACCTTAAATTTATTATTTTCTGCTATGTTGGGGATTAACCCCTAAGCAGTCGATTTGTTCTTCTGCGCTTGATCCATCATTTATGTTGTAGGTATGATAGTGTGGCTCACTACCACGGTAGTTTTTTTTCTGTTGAAATCTCTATCCATTTGTGATGGAAGAAATGCCTCTGCACTATATTAAAAGTGCTTTAATTGCATTTACTTTTTGTACAGATTTGGGCCATGAGTAAATTTGAGGTGTTATGTCCTGTTTTACTTTGTCTTACTGTGAACAGTTTCGCCTCATTATTCCCGTATTACTAGCCAAATAACTTTTGTGTGAGTGGGGTCAGTGAAGGGATGCTGCACCTGCATAGAGTTAAATCGAAATGGACAGATAACGTGAAGGAACGTATCAGTTGGCAGCCCATGGTAGTCAGCCTGAAACGATTAAGCCCTGACTGCATCCTACTCGAGGGGAGGCGATGAACAGAATTATCGTAAAGACGCAGATGCATCGAGTTTACCCCTTTTGTTTCTCTTTTTCGTATTTCACCATACCAACATGGACTTTCCATTTTGCAAAGGACTGATGAATTATATTTACTTACGCTTAGTAAATTATGCCAACAAATAGTATATTTGAGTTGTTAATTCGTAACATTGGTATTTGGAATGGATTGATTTTAGAAAGTTTCGTTCCGAAACTTACATTTTTCTTGAAATCCTTTCCGGCTCTTGAAAATTTATGACTATTTACAGGGCTTATAGGCTTTACGAAAACGTGTAATCCCTTCGTCTCCTACTGTTTGAACAACTTTGGTTAGGTATCTTTTGTGTGTTCGTTACGTCTCTCCATTGGCTTCCTGAGCGTTTTGTAACTAAATTGAGGTCTGTCATCTTTTTGAGAGCACTAATTTCCTGATGGGGGTGACAGTTATGCCATAGCTATTAAGTCTTAAAAACACGAAGGCTCGCGATTGGGGTGTTTGTTGGATTCCTTCAAATAAAGGGATACCGATTGCAATACATATACTTTTCAACCACTAAACGCCGGCAGTGGTTGCAGCTACATTACTTCCTTATTGTCCTTGAAAGAATCATCATCGTTCGTGTGAAGTTTTTGTGTTTGATAAGATAGCCTTGAACCCGGCTTTCGCTGCCCGAATCTGGACTTGAAACTCCTCCCATTTTCTCTATCAATCGCTTTGTCTCTCTAACACACGTGGTCCCATTATAATTCATGGGTTGTGGGCTTTTGCATGCCTTTAAGATTTCGTGTGCATGCGTAATTAGCTGGGAAGAAGGTGGGAGCGTCAATTTTGGTCTTTCGCAACCGATCCTTCCCCATCACGATATGTATATTAAACGTGTCCTTTTCCGAAACTTCATCTTTTATCTGAGGGGTTTTTAGTGCCAATCTGCATGCTGATAGGTTCTTTCGTCAACCTCGAGTTTTGCCGTTTAGGTATCTATTTATGATTTCTTCATAAGTGACACTTGATGGATATGATAGGAATGAGAACCGTTGGAACTAATCACAAAAGAAATTTTGTTTAACGAACGCCTAAAAATTATTTTTCTCCAGTTTTTTGAGCGGAAAATTCCCTGTGTAGGTAGGCTTTCAAGAATCATTGAACAAAATAATGCAAGGAGACGTGGTTACACCCAGAATGAGGTTTATGATAATCGCGCCGATTATTCATCGAACATATTGTTTTGTATTTCAGGGACGACTAAATGACCAGGAGGGATGGTTTCCAGCGACTCATGTTGAAATCACCATGAAATCTGATGTGAGAGCACTTTTGAACTTACAATTTATCTTTCATTTGTTTATAATGATTCAATTGGGTAGCTGTTAAAAATGAAAAAAAAAGGCGATGGCACTTCAACAAATCTAACGACTTTTCAACTGTTTAACACCTACGAGACACCGACACGGCTTCTAGCCGAGGAAAACCTGCCTTTGGTCTTGAGCGTTTCAGCACTTCACCAATTTTGAAAGTGATTAGTTGGATACATGAAACCTGTATATAATAAGGTAATCGGGACCCGGTGTATTCACGAGTATATTAGTCGTTTTAATCACCCTTGTGCACGCCAAGAAAAAAAGAGGTACTTGACTGATTAAGGGGAACTGGCTTTCGACTTGGCATTGGGACAAGGGTCTTTGCGTGTGCCTCACTGTTTTAGCATTTGCGCCACGTAACACGTATCACATCATGCGATATCACTGTTGCTTTGGGGTCGTCGCCTCGTACTTTATGCTAATCGCAGCTACCTGGGTCGTGTGGGCTCGTGCTTTTGCCTCTTTGATGTCTCTCAGTGCTTCTTCTAGCCCACCTCTTCTGTGTTCATGTTGGCCTTTTTTAGCGTCGGAGCTCAGAGATAGTGTCATAAAATGCTAGTGACCAGACTATTGGGTGTTCAGTTTTATAACCCTTGCTAACACTGCATGCTTGATAAGCTAATCGTCATATATCGTTTGTACTAATTGGGATCACCTTTTGCGAAAGCTCTTTTGCTATATATCGGAGGATCTGCTGTGTGACAGCGCTGAGTTCAAGCTTTTGATAGATACATTGCGTAAGCTCTCAGGGGCAGGCTGAAAATCAGGCATGTTCTGAGATCTTCGTCACTAGGTCGTCGGCCAAAGACTGTTGCCACAAAAATCCTTGGGAAGTCGATGCCTTTGTAATGTCTTATAAGCCTGGATTGCAATAGGGCAACAAATGCAATTTCGGTTTGGCATAAAAGTAATAAGAGAAACAGGACTAATTGCATTGAATAAAACTTGACCAGAGACCACTCACAGCCACGTCCTTCTCATCATCGCGACAAATACCTCCTCCGCCTCTCTGCCGTGAGCGTGTGATACGCGTCGTTTCTCTCAGCGACATAACGCCCCATAGTGGCAGTGGTATCTCTCCATGGATTGCTCCCATCGCCGTTCCCAACAGCAACTACCAAGAAGACCCGAATTTACCGGTTACAGAGGCCGGGACACCTACCGCCAAATCGGCCATCCCGCCGCTCACTGTCTTTCCATGGTTGGTTGACATGCAAGATGTAGAGGGATTGTGGGGATTGCATCCAACGTTGCATGTTGTGTGTGCATGTGCTCACTGTTGTCTACTTTTGCATTTTCCTGCATGTGTGTCTTCCCAACCAGTCATCCCTATCGCTTTCGCGGCCTGAACTGCCACCGATTCCCGGGGTGATAAGATCTGTCTCGATGTCTGGATCCTATGCGGCACCGAATGCCCTCAGAACTAGTGGCAATGGGGGAGGCTTCAAGACGACAAGAAGGCACTACAGTTGTGCAACCAACACCTCCGTGTCTCCAGCAGGCTCTGCAATGTCCTGGTAGCCCATTCACGCTTTGTGTCGCTTTCATTCTTTGCACGACTCCTCCTTGCATGATGTGTGTACGCTAATTTATTGTTCTACTTACTTTTCATAGGAGAGAAGATTTTCTTGTTAGGAAGTATCTCAGCCTTTTTTGGCGAATTCATCTATCAGTTATGGCTAGTAATCGCTGCTTTTATCCCAAATTTGTTTTTGTCTTCAATGGGACTGACAATTTTATAAGCTTGGAAAGAAGCAGATGTGGACACTTGTTACTCTTTTTTCCATAGAGATATTTCGACATGCAGTAATTTTCTTTTTGACTAAGTTTGACTTTACTGGGTAATACTGCTTCTAGTGTGTAAAATTCTAGACGAAGCATTAACCTTTTGTTTAAGTGGTGAAGCTTAGAGAAATCACTAGTCTTCTCAAATTAGCTTGTTGATAACTTATGTAAAGCTACGTCTGTTGAATCAGGCTATTTGTTTATTTTGTCCAATTGGTTTGCATTTGATTCGCTTGATAGTGTCAGTCACCTTTCTTGAACGCATTCTGTTGGTTTTTCTTTTTCATGTATTTCATGTCGACTTGTGTTTTGTGCGAAAAGCCTACTGTTCATATTTGGCTGCTTTAACGCCTACATAATGAATGGAGGAAATGTGCGGAGTATTTAGTAATTAGGGTTGATAAGCGAGCAAGTGTTGATCCTTTGTCTGGTTAATTGCTTAAGAAAAGTAGGAGAGAGCACCCCGAAATCCGAACGCTTTTTTCGCCTGTTGTGGGGTTTCGCCGATAGATTGCAGACAATAATTAGTCCCGCCGTCACTTTTTAGGCGATACGTTTGATGTAGCGTTTGCACGCTATTGGTACTCGCTTTTGGCTTAGTGGCCCTGAAAGTTCAGCTTCTTACTCAAGTCGTAATTGTTTGCGTGGCTGTCGCTGCAGGTACTATGGTGAGATGGACCGGGCAGAGGCAACACAATTACTTTCGGGGTGTGAGAATGGGACCTACCTGGTACGCATCTCGAAGAATGTTTCGCGCATGGGTGAATTCTCGCTCTCCGTCGTCTTCCATCATCCGCGTCACATCCGCATCCAGCGCGCACCCGACGATGCTACGTTTTACCTCTGCTCCCCTCAGCGTTTCAAGACTCTTGAGGTAGGGGGAGTGCCATTGTCCATTTATAAGTCAATCATTATTTCCAAATAGCTTTAGCGACCACAGCTATAGTCGTTAATAGCTGCTAAATTCCTTTAAAGACCTCAGGGTATTAATGCTCAGTCCCGAGGTGGATTCATTTGGAACTAAATTTAACTGCTCTATTTAATCCGTACAAGTCCCATTAACAGATTCTGTAAGGAATTTTTTGAACTCATTTATGATGTCATATCTCGAGAATCTGTGTGATGAAGCAAATAATCAGGTTCGGTGTCAACGCTCTTCCTATAGCGTAGACGTCCGTTGTGTTTAAGTTTAGTGTGACTTGGTTTTTCTACTGGATGGTTCAGAGTTTCCGTAATTTAAAAGTCAACTGATCACTGCTTGAGAATAAAGTTAGTAAATAAATATTATTGATATCTGAATCGTTCTTTATTTCCGTTAGTAATTCCTCCCGCCTATTTTGTGGAGATGGTTCCCTTTTAGGGGTTGGTAAATTAGTGGCTCTGCCCCGTGGTGCAGGTATTGACATTCAAAGTACAGCTGCCTTCAACTATCATGTAGAAAATCAATAGTCCAGTAGTTACCGCCGACGATTTATCAGCAATGTGACTACTCCAAAATAGGTCCTTAAACCCCGACTGTTTTACATCATGCCCTTAACTGATTAGTGGATTTTCATCCAACCTCTGGTTTATTGTTAACACAGTTGGCAATGGTCGGGAGTTCCCATAATCAAAATTCCGTTGCTTCAATGGGGGTGTACTATTAGGATTGCATACCTAGAGTATTGCAGGAGATAACCCTAGTAGTGGTAATGGGTGTAGCCTCCGGTGTGATTCGTTTGCATTTGAAATGGGATTTTCATGAATTTAAGCTCCGACTTGGACATGATTGGGATAGTTGCTGGTCCTGTTCGGGACGCGTGAATGGCTAATTTCCATAAGATTCAACAGGCTAATATTATAATACTTGTAGGTTCTTCTTAGTACCAAGGCAATACTTTTAATCTACGAGGTAGACAACTCTCTTTACATCAGTTTGGGTCATACCAGCTCTAACTTTGACTTGTGCCTTTTCAGTTCGACCTAGTTTCTTTGGTACGTCTATTTTATACTTGAAGATAAAAAAGTTCTTTTATAAGCAACCGTGCTTAATTCAAGAGACAGTTTAGTACAAAAAAATAGTCCCATTGACTGTGGCTCTCAACCACTCGCAACTTCGATTTGCGCCTTGGCTTTTACATTCGGTTTGCTAAGCAAACGTGGATTCGGTAGAATGGCTTGACAGTTAGTCTCACTAACTGTTTTTTGCGAAGTTACTTGACCTTTTAATGAGAACACGCCAAACAGGACCAGGGAGATGGCTAATAGTCGTGTCGGGAATGTTTTTTGACGCCAGGGCTGCTATCCCAACGTCATAGTTGTCAATGCCGTCGAGTGTCATAATTTTAACTTCGTGTTGATTGGTAGGAGATGCTGCTTTTCAGTCCTGATCTGTGAGCTCTTGTTCGCTATTCAAACAGCTCAGATAAGTCCTATCGCTCTCAACTGAATATTATCGACTCCAAGATTACATTCGAATAAATTTAATCCCACCTCGTGAATTTTGCTTTCTAGAACATTCACATAAAGGCAGTGGCGTAACATTAATTATTTTTTAATGGAAATAATAAACCACAAGCTGCGAATCTTATCGACTGCATCAGATGTGTTAATTTCGTCTGGCTTATCCCTGAAATTCCGAAGTGCAAGGATCCATTCGCTGCGATTTTCTTGCAATGGGATGTAAATCACTCCGTCCCAGCAGCAGGTGTGTTGAAGCAGTGGCACTCTAAGAGGCGCTAATTGTTTTCCGCTACCGGGCCTTGTGATAGGTCATAAAAGCCGCAGATTTTCACACAAGGAGTTGTTACTATTCGGTATCAAGGACTCATGTGATAATGTAGGTCATGTAATAATTAGCAAAAGTGGCATGAGGGTGAGAGAACGTCTGTTAGATTGACAGGCTCGAGGTGAGTGAAATACGAAGTGGTTTGGCTCTTTAATCGTCAGTAAGTTGAATGTTCATTGCCTTCAAATCATTCCTTCTATTTCGGAAAGGTGGTAACGTAGTGTATATAATGTCAGAACAGGGTGCCGCAAAATATCTTGCACTACTGATTAGCCCACTTCTAAAATTTAGGTAATACGAGTACATTCTTTAAGAGTAATGTGACGAAATAGATTGGAAACTGGAATCGAAAGCTACCATGATCTCTTCCTTTTATTAACCTTACCGTTTAGTTGAAACGATGAGTAACATTGGAGAGGCTTAACGTGGTAGCAACCTCCCATCTACGGTGAGGGATAGGATTATTTGATGTGGTCGGACTAAATAACTCTCTTTAGTACATTTGGGTAAACTCACGTGCCTTTGCTAACTGAAAAAATCTTGGTATCGGGAGAGTACATGGTCACAAATGACGTGCGTGCCCTTTTAATCCCCTTGCAGGCTCTCGTTGAATACTATAGTCGAGTCTCGTTAAACGAGTGTTTTGATGAGGTCCAAACCTGTCTTCTCTACCCCTACCAACGGTGCCCTGGTAAGTAGAGCTAGTCTTTCGACTGTCGATTGATGAGGGTATTAAGCACAGGAACATTTGCGTTACAGAAGAGAGCGTGCTCTTTTACGCGCGCGTGTTGCATGACTTTGAGGGCGACGCGAACCCCCGGATGCTCTCGCTGGCACGTGGGGATCTAGTGCACGTCATCAGCACACGCGCCAAAGAACAGGGCTGGTGGAAGGGATGGCTCAACGGACGAGTAAGTGGCAGTCAGTATGATCTGGTTTTATGCTACCATGGTGTGCTAACAGTTAACTGTGGAGAACAGTCTGGCTGGTGGTGATTTATTAAGTAGGCCATTATTTTAGTGCAAAGTACTGGGGAAAGTCGAAGGATTGGTGTATCTTAAGTTGCTAGGATCGAGGTCTAGCGCTTCTCAATTTCACTGCACAGAGAAGGCTCGTTCCTCCGCCAATAAGGGTTTAATCTTACGAGCGCTCGTATCTCGTACCTCACAGCATCCACTTACTTGAGTTCATTGGATTTGTTTTTGTCGGCCTTATAATTCATGCTGTATGTACCCAAAACTTCTTAATATCCATCTTAATTTCTACCCCCAGATCGGCTTCTTTCCGCTCTCTTTTGTTTCTCGGCAGTCGTGAGGTCTCAAGCCTTTCTAACGTCAGTGTGTACATAAAGTGGAAGAACGTGTAGTGTTCCAGGCTTCTCCGCGCTTCGCCTTACCACCGCAATTATAACTCCGCATGACAATCCGCGCTTCTGATCCAGCTGACGCCCTTGCCTTGTTCTGCTCTTTTTCGGTTCTGCCGCACTGATGACGTGACTGTGCCATTCTGCCTTTACCTGCTCCACCACTAATCATTTTTATCTCGCATCTTCTTCCCCCTATCTTACCCCGGCTTTTTCTGTTCCATGTGTAATTATAAACAAGGAACTACAAAGGAAAGATGTTAACCAGGTTCGTCGATTATTGCATTTGAACTAGAGTTGGCGGTTGTTTGAAGTCACGACTAGAGGGAATTGTTCAACTTTCGAAGTCTATAGTAGAATGTTGCAAACCCAATGTTGCCTGACTTATTGAGTTTTCCCCAAATATTTTGTTAAATCAATGCTGTTACATTTTGTAGTGGTAAGTAAGGAAGGGTTGAGCCATTGCCAGATAACATTATAATGGTGTAATTACGCGGGGTTGTAATCACAGGAGATGTATGGGCGTCGTAATCCGGGAACCCGAAGTCCATAACCTGCATACAGTTGTCTGGCTGACTGGAAGTAATTTTAATAGATCAATTCGGAAGGTCAAGCAGTCAATGAAGGCGTCTTTTTCAACATACGTAGTCCGAGTTGTATTACTTCCGATGGCGTCGCTTTTTAAGCCTCTTTATTCCTTTCGGCGTTACTTGATTTAAATGCTGTTTGATAGACTACAAATCATAGATTTTTGATTTGTTGCAGGTTTTGGATTTATTTACATTCATGGATTGAACAAAGCTCTATAGGGAAAATCGATTCAAATATGGAGAATTTGCTCACATCATTCGAATCAGTATCTTCGATGCAATTGTAACAACAAATAACCAAATCGCAGCTTTAAAGGGGAACTTTAAAGTCTTTAAGCAGGTTTACTGGTTCAGTACTAAGAATTCCTGGGGAGTTGCTTTTACAAAAGGAATCAGAGTAGTTCCAATTAGACAATAGCTAGAAAGGAAGTAAAATCGGCTCATACATGGTGCGATTATTTACATTGTACAACTCCTGTGATCTTTTATACGTTGGAGGGCCAGTTTATGTTTCTGTAAACCAATAAACGACAGCATATAATTGTATAGTATGGAGACGTATTCGAGGAATAAATGGCTTGAGTTCACCTTTTTACGCCTTCTTGCATCTTCCACATTGAGCTTTGTATCAACGTTTGCTAAACATTAAGTAAATAGAATAAGGAGATCCTATATTGTACAGATAACTTAAAATGAGTATACAATGAAATGTCATTGACACCGCTTTTGTCATTGTTACAGGAAAATGCAGCTTTGCCTGCTTTTCAGGTAATATAATGCAACATGACATTGGTTGATTGAACTCCAATTTAAATCTGATTCCATTTATCATGTTTACGTGTGCCTAAATACTCGCGCGTAACGTAAGTTATATTCTCTGTTTGATGACTGAAGTAGCCAGGAGGTACTTTACTAATTTCATTGGTACGCTGCAAGATTTCCCATCTGAAATTCAACAAGTTTTGACCAAATGTCACGAAGTTGGTGCTGTGGAAGAGAGCTTATTGAACAATATTGAGGCTGGCTTCATCAGTCTACTGGATGGTAATAAGCCAGGGACTCCTGTTGAAGAAATTTCATCGTCAATTCAAGAAATTAAACATGCATATGACATAAAGCTTTCAAAATTATGCGAGGTTTGCATTTTTGCAGTGTACATTTTCATTTATTCTATAATAGGTACACCCCAATTTGATTTGAACATTCTTTTTTATTTGGTAGGCTACGGAACAATTGGAGCAAATGCTTCAGCTATTGTCACAATCAAAACTAAACTTGTACTCAAATGGTGGCCAGTTGTATCGGTCCCTTGAGAATGCATTTAAGCCAGAGTTCTCACATCGAATTCCAGTTTCTAATATGTCGTCATCCTCAATTAATCCATCCTCGCATGTTCAAGTTTCTTCTTTGTCCTCCAGTATGAGTAAGTCAGTTCGCAGAGGTGTGGGTCAACATCGCCGTCCCTCAAGTTCCCAGCTCATGCTGCCCGGCACGAAGTGGCTAAAAACTCATCGCAGCACCACCGTATCCAGTAGTGGCGTTAGTGCTTCCTATCGAGGAGTAGGAAATCGGGCAATTTTCGCTGCTACCGCTCCAAGTAAAACCGCTCGTCCTAAAATTAGTGAACAGAATCACCGCAAGAAAAATCCGAACCTAGACAATCCAGTGGCAGGAGCCAGTCGTGCTGCTACGAAAGGTCCACCCTCTCCGACGTCGTCATCGACTTCAGACTCTTCCGCAAATAATTCAGGAGACGAATATGACAGCTGTAGTGGCCACAATAACAATAATAGTAGCAGTGGTACAGCTGGTAGGCGAAGACCGGCATCTAGAAGCCAAACAAGCCCACCCATGCGCAGTGGGAGAAAGCGCGATGGCAACACTGAACTAAGCGCAGCGAATAACACCGAGGACCGCCCCTATTGTATTTGCAACAAGATGTCCTATGGCGATATGATTGCATGTGACAACAAACAGTGCGAGATTGAGTGGTTCCACTTCGCCTGTGTGGACGTGAAAGTTCGTCCAAAGGGTCGTTGGTACTGTCCAGTGTGTCGCGGTGAAAATTGCAAGGTGAAACGCCCCGATCTGTAGCTCTAGAAGAACGTGCTTACTTGCTGTGTGAGCTGACTTCATGTATATACTTCTACCCATCTTTGCAACATCATTGAATCTCCTATTGGGTGATCTACATCTTATTAATTTTTTAGTGACACCAATTTTTTTTCTCATTTTTATGATGCTATGAGCGGAACCACTCTCTTACATTCTGTTAAAGTTGCACTTCATTTTTCCATTGCCTTAGGTCAGTATTTCATGGATGTACAGTCATCGACACTTCACTAATAATTCCAAATTGGGTCGTTACTACCACGTTACAATTTTGTCCTGTGTTTACTACGTTAGTCCCGTATACGTTTCGTTAATATTATTTCATTTTTATATCAGATTGTTACTCTCATATACTCTCAGACAACAGTTAGTCGTTATTAAATGAATGGTCTGAACTGACCGGCGTATCGAAGTAGTAAGAGGTGTGTCGTTGACTCTTGTGCACTTTATTAGACTTAAATAACATTGATACTTGAGTAAGGAGAGTTGAAAGCTATCAGGAGCCGCACTCACAAGTATACAGGAGCATTGTGGAGCGTTCAGGGGGACGCCTCATAAGTTCGTTTTTATTACCGTAGTGCAATGCAGGTAATCTCTCTGGGGGGAAAAGGTCAAGGTACTTCAACGAGCGCGTTATTGACAGCCTCTTCTCAAGGAAAACTGCCTTATTTAGTCGGAACTAACAATGGCCAAGGAGTGACGTGGTCAGATTCCCACTAGAGCAGCACTTGTTCGAGGTGAATATGTAGTAGTCGGGTTTTACGGGCGTGCCCTGGGTGAAGTTGGCTGTACTCAAGAGCGAAGGTAGAAGTCGGTTGATGATGGTGTCATGTGAATAATTAATTGACTTGTGCAAGATGAGAGTTGGTGACAGCTAGGGATATTTAGGTAACCGTATTTATACCCTTTGCAATGAAGGCAATTGTGAACTTACCAAACCACAGACTTGTCTCTCCATCCACAACTATGATCAACGATCTCCCTGTAGGAATTACCCATGGACATTTCAGGAAGATGGAAGGTCATGCTATGGCACTGTCGTTTTCTCAGGGCAGAAATGACACCAGCAAGTCAATCAGTCTTTCGAATGAACCACGAATCAGCAAGAGCATAAACCCTATCAAGATTGTGGAAACAAATATAGGCACTTCACCTGGACGCAATGAGTCCAAGCGTACCAAATTCTCATCTAGCAGTCAGATAAGAATTGCATTACAAGGAAAGCCCGGTGTGTA